>JAJGOT010000223.1:337500-772500 GCA_022457155.1 Cladopsammia gracilis | reverse complement strand
GAGGCCGTAAACGTTGACTAGAAACTGGTCGGTTTTGTAAAGAAATGTTTTATTCACAACCTGCGCGGGGAGACCCCAATGGATTTCTAGTCCATCGCCTTAACCACTTCGGACCTCTGGGTTATGGGCCCAGCACGCTTCCAGCAAGTATTACAGCTCACAACTCATAATTGACCATCTATAATTGACCATCCTTTCGGGGCTCAATAGTGACTTTTTTGGCAGTGACTTGTTTTAATGTTTAGATACACACAGAACATAGTTTTCCCGAGTTTGATGTTTGGAGCGCGCGCTTCGCAGCGCGTGCAAGGTAGTTATACATGTCTTGCGTCTTACGACAGTTGGTGTATACATAACGGTCGGTCACGCTCAGTAAATTGCCCTGACGAAGTCTTTTGCAATAAAGACGAAATATCGGCAAGAGAAATATTGCCCTATTTTCCAGATATGCTTTTCTTTACCTTTTCCTCCTAAAGAAAAGCATATCTGGAAAATAGGGCAATATTTCTCTTGCCGATATTTCGTCTTTATTGGAAGTGGAGAGTGTAGCTTGTGAACCACTCGAAATTGAAACAGGTCCTGTTACACATGCAGAGATCAGGACTGCTATACAACAAATGAAGAATGGAAAGGCTGGTGGTGTTGATGGTATGACAACAGAGCTGATGAAGGCAGATCTTGAAACTACAGTAGCTGTGTTGTATGAATTGCTCGTGAAGATCTGGGAAAGTGAAAGAGGACCTAGAGACTGGACATGTGGGTTGATCATTCGTCTCCCTAAGAAGGGAAATCTCATGGAATGTGGAAATTGGAGAGGAATAATACTGCTACCTGCGGCCGCAAAAGTATTGGGTAAAGTAATTATTACAAGAATTAGGGACACTGTTGACAACAGGCTTAGACAGGAACAGGCAGGGTTTAGGAGAGGAAGGGGGACAATTGAACAGATATTTATTCTGAGAAACATCATTGAGCAAGTAGTTGAGTGGAATGCTAACCTGTATGTTTGCTTTGTGGATTTCGAGAAGGCTTTTGATAGCATTGACAGAAGCATGCTATGGGAAATAATGAGAGAGTATGGTATCCCATCAAAATTGATTACAATGGTAAAGGCAATGTATGAACAGAGCAAATGTGCTGTGGTAGACGGTTCTGGAAGTTACGACTGGTTTGATGTAAAGACAGGGGTGAAACAAGGATGTTGCATGTCTGGATTTCTCTTTCTTCTAGTGATTGATTGGGTTATGAGAAGGACTATTGAAGGAAGGCAAACTGGGATAAGATGGCAATTCGCGAGCAAGCTAGAGGACTTAGACTTTGCTGATGATGTGGCCCTTGTTGCAAGTAGGATAGTGGGAATGCAAACAAAGGTTGAAAATCTTAACATAAACGGGCAGAAGACCGGGCTGAAGATTAACTTAGGAAAAACAGTGGTAATGAAATGGAATGTTAATCCTAGAACAAAGATCCAACTAGAAGGGAGTGATATTGAAGAGGTAGAGAAGTTTGTATATCTTGGTGCTACAGTCACAACAACAGGTGGTGCGGGTGAGGATATAAGTGCCAGGCTGGGAAAAGCACAAACAGTCTTCTGCAACTTAAAGAACATCCGGAAGAACAGTCAACTCAGTATAAACACCAAGTTGAGGATTTTTAGATCTAGTGTAATGGCTGTCCTTCTCTATGGTTGCGAAACTTGGCGAATGGTTAAAAGCGACGAGACCAAGCTTAATGTTTTCCTTCACAAGTGCCTACGACGAATTCTGAAGATTTACTGGCCTATGAAAGTGACAAATGAAGAGATAAGAGTCAAGACGAATATGGAAGAGATCACACAACAGATAAGACGTAGACGCTGGAAACTGATTGGGCATGTGCTAAGGAAAAATGCAAGCGAGAACACGAGGATAGCCTTAACATGGACCCCAGAAGGAAGACGTATGAGAGGTAGGCCGAGGGAGACATGGTGAAGAACGGTAGAGAGAGAACGAGGTGAACTTGGGTTCAAAGGTTGGACAGTAGCCGGTAGTTGTGCCAAAGACCGAGAAGCTTGGAGAGAGAGAACACAAGGCCCTATTTCCCTCAGAGGGAAAAGGACATGATGATGATTTTCCAGATATTGTTGCACAAATATTTTTCGCTACATTTGTCACCAAAAATTTCCGATTTTTATGCTCTAACACAGAAAAAATTGCCACCAAAAATTAACAGAATATTTTACTTTCTTGTGGTAATAGTTTAACATATGAAAACACACGCGTTGCGTTTTGTCTATTTTCTGTCCTACTAGGGTTTCCGATTTAACGTTTTCAAAACAAAATGTGTGTATTTGAGCTTTTGAGCCTGGTTCCCATATAGTTGTAACTGTTATAACTCTCGCCGACTGCATTACAACAATCGTGCTTCCATATAGTTGTAATTGTTGTAATTCACATGCCGATTTTCCCCTAGCACTCAGGACTTCTCGGTTTAACAATCGCCGATTTATGTTAAAACTACGCATGCGGGCGGTTTGGTAACGTACACGTAATTAATTCATATTCTGTTCTTCTCTGATCGAGAACGCCATCGTGAAAACGTTAAACATTCGATGGCACAGTTAAAATTTTATCCTTTACAGAAACAGTAACACGAGCTCGAGCTATCCTATTGACTTGCGAACACGTGAAGTGAACTATATACAAGACTGAAATTAGACTTTATAAGGGCGGACCATGAATAAAGTTATGGGGGGAGGGGTGATTTTTCATCACATGATTTTTTTTACCTTCATTGGCTGCATGTGTAGGAATATTTTTTTGGGGGGGATAATGCCGGAAGTCTTCTGCACGCATTTTTTTCCTTTGATGGTAAGAAATAGTTGGGAGGGTCGATGCAGGATCTTTTTTGTGTTGGTTGCTGTGCATGAATTCAGTTTAAATTTTCCCTTCAACGATTTTTTTTTGTATTTCCCCCCTAACTTTTCTAGTGATCCGTCCCTAATGTAGCTGCCTGGGAACGCAACTCTTAATGCTGATTGGTTGCATGCATGTTCTTGTCGCCGACAGTCGGCGACGAATGTTGCCATTAAATTTTGAGACATCGGTGACTGTTGTAATGTTCAACAAACTTGTACAGGTACAAGCAACTTTTACGTCAAGCTAAAAGTATTACGTAAAGCTAAAAATAAATGAGGTGTCTTAAGCTGCCTACGACATAATCGTATCTCTTAACATTGCGGCGTGGCAATGTTCTTTGCAATTTCCTTTTTGGAAATTCGAGCTAGCTACCGTATTCACGTCTCGAATAATAGCCGTCCCTCTATTAATCAGCGCCCCCCACGAAAAATTGACCCGCTTTTGGTGGAAATATTTGAAACAAGAACTCTACGAGAAGTAAAATCGGGCTTAAGGTACATAAGAAATTAAGAATTCGAAGTATAGCTAGTAGTGTAACTACTCCACAATAGAAGATTCACAATGTACAATCCATTTTTTTTTTCAAAATAAGATTTTGTCTAACATTGTGCATGTGACGAATGCCAACTGTAGGAAGCAAGAAGAATACAGATCACAATTCACGTTGATGAACAACTGAGTACAACATTAACGTTAGTTTTAATACTGCCCGCTGCCCGTATGCAGCTGAAACGTCCTCCGCATCTCCACTTTTTTTCTCACATGTTTCAATAACAACCAAATAACAATGTAAACCCTTAAAGACGAAGTTCCGGTATAAAAGGAGCCTGGCCTGGCCATTGTCACCTCCAGTCGTCAATCAACCACTGAAGCATAAACAACTGACAAATAACATGCGTCATTACTAAGACCATTGCTAACACAATTTGGAAAAACTTTATGAAAGCTATATCAGGAGTCTTTTTTAACTTCTATTTCCTTTTTAGCTTAGGTAAAATCTTGGTTTTATCAGAATTTTGTAAGCAAATTATGTTCAAAGGACGTGCAAGTTGACCACGTTTTGTGACTGAAAGACGCCTAAATTTGCATTTTACACCCAAAGGTGTGAAATGGGGGAGGAGCTAAGCCTTTTATACCGGAACGTCGTGTTTAAAGCCCGATTTTAGCACTCGTAGAGTTCTTGTTTAAAATCAAGCGAATGTGGCCTATCTGACCTCGCTTTCATGTTTAAGTAATTACCAGTCCCGCGCGCCGTCGGCCATTATGAAAGTCGTGTATAAAACCTAGTAAATAGCCCAATTTCGCGGATATTTTAAAATTCAGCTTCAAACAAAAGACGTCACTACGAGGCTTAGGGGAATAAACCATATAAATCCCTACTATCATTCCCCTAAGCCTCGCAGTGATGTCTTTTGTTTCAAGTTGAATTTTAATATATCGAAATTGGGCTATTTCAATACATTTTCCAGTTTGTCTGTAATATGTCGTTACAATATAACGTTAATGTTATTGTATATCTTGTACATTTCTCACATAATTTACAGTTAAATGTTGATGAAATCTACTTACAATCAACAACAAATAAAATCTTACAATCTACAACAAATTAAAAAATGTTCATTCCTGAGATAAAAATTGGTTAATTTATTTGATATCATTATATATTAACAATGAATTTTGTAATCATTTTTGTTTCAATAAGTACTTTCAATATTTTCCTATGGCAATATAATTAACATATCCAGACAATGTTAAGGCACCATATTCAGACGTTAACGTTATCTTCTAAGCCGGTAACATTTTTTTCTTATTTTACGCAATGGATTTGATTGTCAACGAGATGGTGTGGTTTGAAAAGACGTGGTTTCGGCATCACGATTTGTTTTGAACGAGAAATGACTTTTTAGTATGCGCTGTGATATTTATTTTGTGGGCGTTTCAGTATCTATTTGACAAACATACCATATCGTTGGGCGTTTCTGGTATAAAGGTCATAGCCATCCTAGTTCCGAAGAATGAAAAGTATCGAATATTTTTTTTTTATTTGACTTGCCGTAGATTCTCAGTTCTAGGATATTTAATTCCTTGACATGCTTGTTACAATACAGTTAGGGGCCCATATATTGCACATGCACTTGCCCTGACCTTGCTTGTATGGCAGAATAACGTTAAGTTTAAAAATAAATGTATTCTTACAAACTTGCTGATACATGTATTCGGAAATATATGTTGTTTTATAGATAACAATAATTTAGAAGGAAAATTTTACTGTTAAAATTTAGCCTTCAATGAAGAAACCAGGACGTTGTTTAAAAGTCCCGATGCATTTAATTTAAGAACTCACCGCAATGTCAGTATTTTGCAGCGTAGCGCGGTCTCAATATTTCTTAATATCAAGTGTTGCTTTCCCAATGTATATCTGATAAAAGGTACAACAGTCAATTTAATACGCTTCACAATCATTTCAGGTTCACCGAGATGTATTATCGCGCGGGCTTCCGTTGGTTGTTAAACATTAATTTGTTGGTTATGCTCGTTAACATGAAACAAACAGGTAAGTGAGAGGTTAATCCCGCTATTGCCAACTTATTAACTGTTAAAAATCATTGAAATTCCAATGTGGCGACGATTTCTTGGTTCAGTGATAAAACGAACTTCCGCGTTCTGAGAACTGATGTGGCTGTTTAAAAATAGTTATATCGCAAACGTCTGCTGACGTGAAAGTCACGATGGTTAAATTGTGGAAAAACAGTGGCCGGCCACAATAATTCACTAGAATTCACACTTCTGAGATAGAAAATGGACTTCGAAGTAAGGATGAGAACAAACAACGCACAACTTATGACATCGGTTTCACCGTGGCATTTCGTCATAAATGAAATGCCATCTCTGAAAACTTGCTGATCCTGAACCCACAGTCATTTCTTAAGATCTACTTTTTCACGTTTTTCACCGATGGGCCCAAATACTCGACTTAATTAATAATAATGCGAGGAAATAAGATGTGAACGCCAGATTATTGTACACGCACAGTCGTCACACCTGCCTATTAACACGATCATTCTCAACGTTTGTCATGTTTGTTAGCGACTGTCATGTTTGTTAGCTACGTCCTGTACGGTTCAGAATTGAGCATCTTGAAGAAAAACAATTGAAAACTGCGCTTATTATTTTTATTATTAAAAATTATTATTACATTCTGTTAGCAATAGCATAGCCGAAAGGGGTACTTCATTTAATATATTGGCACATAAAGACCGGAAAAAGCAACTCATCCGGTGATATTAGAAAGGAGGACAGTATGTTTTATCAGCAGCAAATCTATCTTGTAAACGGAGGAAAATGCTACTTCGATCAAAACCCCCACAAAAAATTGAGGATAATTAGTCTTACATCAGTAAAAAATCTGCCTCAGTGGTTTTGCCAAAAGAAATACTATTTCCATTAAAATGCGTGTCACGGAGATATCTTTGCCTCTATGAAACCCAAGGAGGCGCGGAATAATGTATTTTAAAGGCAGATAAAGTTTCTGTAACACAAGATAACTCAGTGGGCCTTTGATCACTGGTATCCCTGTGTCAAACGTCGCACAAACAATGCCACGTAAAAAGCCCCCCCCCCCCCCCCCCACCCCAACACAGACTGTTGAGACGTATACTTGTTCTAATTCTTCAGGTGGTGATGCCGAGGCAAGTGATTGCCTTTTTGTTTCTCATCAAAATGGCCAAGACTCATCTCGATGCGGTTCTTCTGTTGAGCCATGCCAGACTCTACCACAAGCACTACTGAGAGTTACTGATGGAGGAAAGATTTGTCTTGATGGAAGGGACAGCAAGTCACATCCGTACAGCTGTGAACAAATGGACGGTGCAAACGAAACAATTTTGAATGAGACAGATAAAAGTGTAACAATACATGGCTGGCCTGCAAAGGCGCATATTTCCTGTAAACGACGCTATGGTTTGATTTTTAAACACGCTAGAAATCGTCTCCTCAGGCTAACTCTCTCAAACCTGGTATTCCACAACAATGGAATCGTTCTATTTGGTGTTAGCTGTTCCAGTGTCGTTATTACTAACTGCAAATTTATGAATTGCCAGATAGCAGTCGGTATAGCACAGGACGAATCTCGAGTCTGTAGGAAGTCTTCCCTCGTCATTAACGACACCGAGTTTTTATACAATACCAAATCCGTCATTGCCATCTTGTCTAACGAGTTTTTCATTCTAAAAATCTCGAGATGTGTTTTTCAGGGCAAGGTGGGGAGATTCAATGTAACTTCTGAAGATAGAAGTACAATGGGTGCCGTGTATATTAAGTCAAAGTCCCTTAAGTACAGTGTACATGTATCTGGCTTCATTACCGATTCCATTTTTCGTGAACTTGCTCATGGGTACAACGGCTTTGCATTTTCATTGAGACTCTACAACCTATTTACCACTGGGAACTTGTCAGTATTGAACACAACATTCCTGAACAACGAGAATGCTATATTTGTGTATGGTGGATTTAACGTTCGACTTACTCAAGTGATGATTAATTCCACTTATGGGTATGCCTTTACAGCTAGTGGACCTCCTAAAATAACGGCCAATGTTGCCGATATTAAGGTGTTCTTGGATAATTGCATTTTCGGTAACAACAGAATAGGTATAAGAATGGCTACTAATGTTTGTCTGCGTACCCGTTACCGCGTCATTTGTTCCCCAAGCAGCAAATTACTAGTAGTGAAAAACAGTCTTTTTGTAGGAGGAAATGAGACGCGAGGTAACGGTGATACCATTAGGTTAAAGTCAGTGCATAATTCTGATGATTCGTATAGACCGGCCTTTATTGAGGCCGTGGTGATTCTAAAAAACGTCACATTTCAAGAATTACATAACTGCGCACTTTATGTAGGTGTACAAAAGAATGCAAAACAGCTAATTTCTGTGAAGAGCTGCAAGTTTCTCTACAATTCTTTTCAACCTACTGTACAAATTGAATTTCTCGAGGAGGATCCTCCGAAATGTCTTAAACAGAATCAAAGCAACAAATTCATATGGAATAAAAGATCCCAGAAAGTAGTGATAATTGAAGATAGCATATTCGAGGGCAATGTCGGTTTCTCGGGAGCATTGGTTTTCGTTAATGGCAATGTTACCTTGAAAAATTGTTCATTCAAAGACAACGAAGGTTTAACTTTGGGAGGGCATGTACATATGAGGACAGGTTACGGTAGCCTAAACATCATAAATAGCAACTTCCTTCAGACGCGTTTGAAGCGGCTCTCTAATATAAGTAATGTATGTTTCGTGTATTCTGAGAGCTCCGGCCCAGTTATTGTTACAAATTCTACCTTTACAGCAAACGTAAACAGGAAATTTTACCCAATCTTAGGTGCTACCAGGAGCAGTTCGATCAGATTCGATATCACCTCTACCATTCGATGCCCATTTGGTGGGCGGGTCAAACTGGATCAAAGCGAAGAAACAGACCGTTTTGAGTTTGAGCGTAAGGAAACAACAAAAGGTCCAGAGTTAGCAGAAGATGACCCCTGTTGGATGAAGCTGAATTTCGTGAAATTGTTTTGCGAAGAGTGTCCTGACACATTTTACAGTCTGCAGAGAGGGTGGACCACTGGCTTGAAAATCAAACAAGGAACCGAATGCCTAAAATGTCCCTACGGAGCATGGTGTGAAAATGGAAAAGTTAAAGCCAAAGAGAACTTCTGGGGCTTAAACATTTCAACAGTTCCTCCAAGTCTGCAATTTTTCCCCTGCCCATTGGAATACTGCAGCAGTCCGAGCAATTCGAACCATTACGCTTATAATGATTGTCATGGCAGCAGGACTGGCGTGCTTTGTGGCAAGTGTTCTGATGGGTACAGTGAAGCGCTGTATTCATCTTCATGTCGAAAAAAAGAGAAATGTAATGACTACTGGTTTTGGTTGGCGACCGCAATCTACGTATTTGTCTTTGCAAGTTACTTTGTTTTCAAGCCTCCCATTTTATCGCAAATTTATAAACAGAGTTTGTGGTTTAAGAGGACACCAACAAGTTCCTATGTATCAGCATTTCGACACGAAGACGACAAACCACATGATTCTGGTTATCTAAAAATTATCTTCTATTTCTACCAAGTTGCTGAGCTGGTAATGATTAAGTCCCCGGAAAAAACTCTCCACATGGTACCAATCATCCCTCCGGTAATTGCTATTTTTAATTTCCAGGTTAAGACATTAAATGGTAGCATTGGCTGTCCATTTCCTGGCCTCACTGTTGTCACCAAAGAACTGTTTCGATGCTTAAAGTTCCTGGCAACGTTGATTTCCATTGGTTTCATCTATGCCATCCATCGAGCCGCAAGTACTTCAAAATACATAAGCGCTCCATCACTCACATTATACCTGGCTGTTGCTTTGGAAACACTGCTACTTGGATATGAAAGGCTGGCAGATACAACCCTTAAACTGATGCACTGCGTTCCTATGGGGACGGATTGGCGTCTTTTCGTAGATGGAAACATTCCATGTTGGCAGTGGTGGCAGTACCTGTTAATCGCGTTCATAGTGGCATTCATCGTCCCCCTGGTCGTCGTTCTCTTCTGGGGATCGCTGATGCTTGCCAAAGACAAAATAACGGCCAAGGAATTCTTGACAGCTTGTGTATTCCCTTTGCCTTTCCTTATTGTTTGGATCGTTCGGCACTATAAGAATTGGAAGGCTCAAGACGAAGAAATGCTCTTCGCTGGCGGAAATGTGGAAGGTGTAGAAGAAATCAAGGAGGTTCTCCATGGCCCATTTCGTGAAGCCTCCAATGGCGACCATGGCACACTGTACTGGGAAAGCGTACTGACTGGCCGAAGATTAGTCCTGCTGACCATCAATACCTTTATTCTTGATCCAGTGACACGGTTCGTATGTCTGAATTGCGCGTGCGTTTTGATTCTTATCCATCACCTAACAATGAGGCCATTCCGCGACCGCAAAGCCAACATCTGTGAAGGTTTTTCGCTGATGAGCCTGATTGTTATTTGCACGTTCAGTTTAGCGGAGGCCACCTATATCTCCGAGGGAATAGATCCCACCGGACCTAATCAAAACCTCTTCCACGCCCTGCAGTGGATTGAGGTAGGTCTGCTTAGCTTGGCGCCTTCAGCGGTGTGCGTTATTTTAGTTTTTGCTGCGTTATCTCAACTCGCCCGCTTGTTGTATCACTGTGTTAGAAGCCTGTTACGTGTCATGCGGTGCAGGTGCTTTATTCGAGAGTCTTCGATGCCCCGGTCGCTGCTACGTAATTGGGATCCTGTAGAAGAACTGCAAACCGTTTCATAAGGGATGATATATACGTTTTTGGTTACGTTATGATCCTGAATAACAAATCGTAGACGTCCAAAGATTTGATTTAAAAACGGCCATTAGATTGCCCAATTTTTCGACTGTTGGTCCGAACAGCAGTAATAAAAGCGCGGTATTTTTGTCTTTTGTTTTTTATACGACATTTCAGACCGATTTTCTTCAAAACTTTGAACTCTTCGTGTTCCTCCACATCAAAGTGGCACTATCGGTAACCTTACCATGCATTGGCTTGTTGTAAACTGCGCAACGCAACGCAATGCAATATGTTGTAAACTGAGCAACGCAATATACGCAATATGAGCAACGCAACGCAACGCAACATACCACATGTTGTAAACTGCGCAATATACGCAATAATCTGTAAACTGCGCAACATACGCAATAATCTGTAAATCGCGCAATATACGCAATAATCTGTAAACTGCGCAATATACGCAATAATCTGTAAAAATCAAACTGCCTCTTGGAAAACTATTCCCGACTAGCCTGCGTGGCAGGCGTTCTAAGAACGCCTGCCACGCAGGCTAATTCCCGACTAAATGGTAAAACATTGTGGTGATATTTCTTTTCTGACGAGTTGCGACTATAAAACTAAATTGCTTATAGGTTAGAAAACCTCTCTACTTTCTATAGTATAATACTAGACCGATTCGTACCACTTTAAAAACTTACCCGATTGCATAACAACAAATATCAAAGATGAAATTCTGTGACAACTGTAATAACTGTAATACTTTAATTGATAAGAAGCCAGAAGTTTATGGAAAGAAACACGCGACAAGATGAACTATGTTTCCAGAGCTCATGCTGCGTTTCAAGAAAAAATCCAATAGGTGGTTTTCACTCACGTGACCTTCACTCCTGTGAGACTCAAATGGCAAAGGCCATGGCGGTCATGTTGGTGCACATAACAAAAGACGTTCATTAAAATTCTTTTGTAGGTGTGCACCAACATGGCCGCAGTGACGTAACATGAAAACCACCTACAGCCGAATTTCGATATATTAAAATTTAACTTCAAACAAAAGACATCACTACGAGGCTTTGGGGAATGATAGTAGAGATTTATATGGTTTATTCCCCTAAGCCTCGTAGTGATGTCTTTTGTTTGAAGTTTAATTTTGATATATCGCAATTGGGTTATTAATAAAAGAAATTGCAAATGCAAAAAATGTTTACAGATATTTTACCGAAAGTGGGCAGTTATTCTTTAATGATTTCCCTTTTTAGAGTTATTAATTTTGACGAATGTAATAGTTCGTTAATGTATTACTATCACTTTAATTACAATTATAATAGAATGTGATGTTTGAAAAAAAGTGAATAGCACCGCAAGCCTATTAAATAAGCATTGTGTTATTAAAAGAAAAAATGTAATCTTTTTGTAATTAGCTTTAATTTGTGTATTGATGGTATAGTAACTGTACTTAGTTTTATATGGTAATTGTAATAATATTTTTTATAGTTATGTAAGCATGTTATCTGTTATTAAATAAATTCATTACTAAAAAAACTTATTACGCCATTAAAGCTTGGTTTATGATCTGTGCAATCGCTGACGAGAAAGCGCAGCGATGATATGGAAACTGCTCTCCAACGATTGTAGCGTTTATAACGTAGCGCTCGTTGCATTAAAAACACCATAATACACTGCGAATTCTAGCTAGGCCACTTGGAATTCCATTCCATTTTGCTATTTTTATGGCGGAAGCTGAAACTAAGATTAGACTCTTTGTTGGAAAATTTTATATATAAAAAAGAAAAGATGCATTTGAAGTCCAACAGTTAGAAAACAATTAATTTCAGGGCCCGCGGAGCAGATTTAAAGTGAGGGGGCTAAAACGAACACGGAAGCGTGAGCCACCTAGGGGTGTCCGGGGGCATGCCTATACAGTCGATAAACTGTAAACAGATTTTAACCAGAAATTCAACTGATGTTTCCTGACCTTAAGTAGGTTATCTGTCTTTTCATATAAACCATCAACTCGGATAAAGAAACGATTGAGCAATGCCCAGGATGATAAAGATGACGAACTTGTATATCGCAAAAACTTTAACAACAACTTAAACTGGACTACACAGTGACTATTGTTGCCATTATTTGACTCTTATTTGTTAAATGTTTCTTTTTTTTTTTTTGATTTCATTTATATCAAAATAGCAGTTGAAAGCGGCTATAGCGTAACCATTAATAAAACATTTCCACGGAACGGAACGTATCGTTAGGTGGAGTGGTCGCTGCAGTTTATTTTACCAAAAATTACATTATCTCATGGTAACAATCAGTTACACAATACCGAATTTAAATAAACGCTGTGCCTCAAATAATCGATTAGATATACTGGTTACCCACCTACTCAACCGTTTCTTCGATTGTCAAAATAAATATGTAGGCTTTAAAGACTGTTCAGTTACATAAGCCAATACTAAAAGAACTGTTCATGGTTACTCAATAACCAGGAAGTTTTGTTGTTCCGATTCACTTATTTAAAGTAACCGCAATGACGTATTTAACTAGTCCGGGCTACGCTCGATATACTTCATTTTAAGAGTCGCTTGCTCATGGAAGTTATCGGAACAACATGCAATATGAGACAATTCAACACGTATTCACCGAGATGTATTTTCGTGTGAGCTTTCACCGGTTGTTTACAATTGAAATACCTTACTTTAACTTTCGATGTTGTTTGTACTCAGTATTAACCAAACAGGTAAGTTAACTATACTTCTTATCACGGGGAATCTCGAGGTAATTCGTTGTGACTATTTTTTGGTTTATAAACGGTGATCTGCAAACGAGTGCGTGCAGTAGAAACCAAGATAACTCGAATTTAATTGAAACTAAAGCCCGTTTTGCTTTGTAGGGGCAGGACAGTGCCATTGCTATAAAAATATGTCACATAAAGGCAGATTAAAACTTATTACACGAAATAACTCAGATACCACGCAGCTCTTAACATTATACAACCTCTAAGTTCATTGGACCTGGTATCACGCAGCTCTATTAATTTCAGGGCTAGGGTCCATTGTTGTGTTGTTTGTTCTATTGTTTTCTCAGGAAACGACCTTGTAAGAGCTGCCTACTGCCCCAAATAACTTGGTGAGCCTTTGACTACGATGACTAGTATCACTGGCATCACTCTAAATGAATCTCTCCCAATGTAAACCCAGGGATATCACGGTGTCTGCAAGACTTAATGGTCACGACATCAAAGCTCTGGTCGATACCGGCGCCTCTATGTGTGATTGACCCATGTTTCCTGCAAGAAATCTACGGAGGACAACTTCCCCACTCCAGCGAGGCAATCTAGCCGACGTGAAAACCATAAGTGGCGAAGCGCTGCCGGTACTCGGAAGTTCCGTAGTATCCCTGGAAATCGCAAGTGGAAAATACCACTGCACTCTACAAGTTGTTCGTGATCTTACCCACAATGTTCTCCTTGGAAAAGATTTTCCACGTGCAAATGGAGCAATCATTAATCTGAAGTAAATAAGAAGCAAAGGACCGCGAACGAAAATGCTGCCGGTGTACATAGTTTCTATAACAGATCTAGTCAGCCAAAAATAGAGATACAATCAAAGTATAGAGCAAGGTTGATACTACGTAGAACATTTAATGCGACAAGGATAAGATAGAGCACGGTTGCATTTTGGCTTTCAGTTGGGCTCTATCGTGTCGTTGTCGCGTTAAATGTTCTACGTAGTATCAGCCTTGCTCTATTATACCTTGATTGATCTGAGGAACAGTACTTTACAGTTTAGCGACAACTCCGATGAGCGGCAGCCAAAATGGACGTGTCCTGTCCGCGTGTTGTTCACATGCGTTTTTCCACCTAATTCTGTAATCATCATCCCAGCTTGTTTAGACGCGAATTACGCACCTGGAGAAGTTGGTCTCATTGACGCTTCAATGCGGTTGATAGAACGATATCAGTTACAGGGTGCCGCCGCGCTGGTGACAATTTCCGCTGACCGCATAGTACTGTTCAGACTAATCAATCCAACGCGTAAACCCGTTACATCATATCGTTGAACCTTGCTTGGAACTTTTACAGAAGCAGATGAAGGTTCTTTACAAGTGCTCAGCTTAGATGCAAAACCTACAGCTCCGCCATCAACGGACGTTTACACTGATCTTACCGAGGCGGATGTGGCTTGGTAGCTCAGTGTCAGTAGAGAGAGCAATGCACCACGGCTAAGAATTACGCGATATCACGCGCGCTTTCGCGCTATAATAGTTAAATATCAAAATATCACACTTTCGAGACTACTGTCTCTTCATCAGTGTAAATGCTTTAGTTTTGTTAGTTTTGGATATTTTTACACCGATTTCTTTTTAGAGGAACCTAAACGTTAACTGAATAAAAGCAATTGAGCAATATTTTCCTTCAGTTGGTGCATCTTGTTTCTCTTCCTTCAAAATAAAATAAGCAACCGAGTGTTCAGTCTATCACTCTGCTATCGGTGCAATGAAAGAACAGATAAACAGCAGATATTTTGACAATGGCTTACTTTCGGATACACTGTGAAAATTTCAATCAAACAAAACAAAAACAATAAACACGCAAACCAACTAAAATACAAAAAGAAAGGAAAACTTCTTAGCAGAGCGAGGTTATGATCCTCGGACCTCTGGGTTATGGGCCCAGCACGCTTCCTCTGCGCCACTCTGCTGACGATGAAAAGAAAAGCTAAACAGCAGATATTATAATGGCCGTTTTTATTCTAGAAACGTATTATCCGTCTGGACACAGGGATACTAATTAAGAAGCCGCTTTAGTGGAAAAAGAAGAGCTTTCAGGGATAAAATCTTGCTTCGAGGAACTATAAGTTACGTTTTTAGCAATGCGAAGAGATGGGTTCGTTTTACGGATTTCAGCACCAAAGCGGAGATTTAAATTATTTCCAAGTACAGTAGTCGCCGGAGGGACTTAAAGGTAAAACAAATTACATTTTTCGATGGGAATTTATCTTGATATCAATCTGTGATTGACTTTTTGTTTGTGTTCTCGTTAGTTTTGGAGAATTGTTTATAAACGTGTAGCTTAAATTCAGTTCTATTAATTTCTTGAATTTTTATATCGAAGACACGGCTCGGCCTCGATGCGCTATAAATGGTACGCGTTTTGCTTTTAAACATAAACTAATGGAGATCTGAATAAAATTTTTCGAAAGAAGATTGTGTTGTCCATTTTTATGTGTTTGTTCATTCATTACATAAATTGAAAAGCGATTTTATGTAAACAAAACAAGACTTAGATTTTATACTCGCGTCGCCTTATGCAAATATGTTTGTGTATTTTTGCAATTTTGATTTCCAAATCAGTTTCTCGGGCATTTTTTGACAGGCAACAACTGTATTTTATTCGGAAAATAGTCGTAACAGTTATTCTAGACGGAGAAAAAGTTGTTTTTGTGAACTTTTGCCAGTGTACGGTCTAAATGTACTGTGCAGACGGTCAGCCCGGTCGTCAATCTTAATTCTTGTTCTTCCGACCTTCCACCTAAGTTAAGTTTCATCTCAGTTAAGCTTGTTCAGAGGGTCTTCAGAGGGCGACGCTGTTAGGCTAGGCCTAATTCGTCTGGTTACGCGTCTCAAGTATAAAGACGAGCACAAGACGCATTATACGTCTAGACGAACTATCTTTCGTAGTACGTCGTTCACTGCATAACGAAAGATAGTTCGTCTAGACGCATAATGCGCCTTTTTGTATAAAGATGGGCAACAGACGAACAATGGTAAAAACTAACACGGCCGCCATCTTGAATTTTACCGCCAAAAATCTCTAGTACTCATTCCTTTTTATTAATGGCCGCGCGCTTTGTTCGTCTTCTGTAGTTCGTCTTGCTGTTAGTCCCGTCTTTACACTAGACGTATAACATGGACGGATAATGCGGCGCTAGTGAATAAACGGCCAATCCGTCCTAGCTGTTTAACCTTCCAAAACTTGTAGCCCATATCTTAATGTATAAAACAACACTGTTTAGAAACTAAGCGAAAGAATACAAAGAAAACTTCTCAAATGCTTTTTCAGAATTCAAGTTATCGGAAGAAAGTCGGTAAAAAATGTATGAACCCGGGAAAACCTTTTGGAATTTTTACACGCTTCCTTTGCCTCGTTCCGAGGATTCCATTGCAGTGTGTCGCACCGTAACCGTTATATCGTACGTCTGAACTACTAAAAGAAAAATAACAACGTAGTCGGCAGGATTCGAACCTGCGCGGGGAGACCCCAATGGATTTCTAGTCCATCGCCTTAACCACTCGGCCACGACTACTTTGGTATTAGGCTAGATGGAAAAAAAGAAATCGGAAAAGCGGTGCGATTCCATACATACATATGAATTATTTGAACGAAGAGGCCGTAAACGTTGACTAGAAACTGGTCGGTTTTGTAAAGAAATGTTTTATTCACAACCTGCGCGGGGAGACCCCAATGGATTTCTAGTCCATCGCCTTAACCACTTCGGACCTCTGGGTTATGGGCCCAGCACGCTTCCAGCAAGTATTACAGCTCACAACTCATAATTGACCATCTATCTATGTGGCTTGGTAGCTCAGTGTCAGTAGAGAGAGCAATGCACCACGGCTAAGAATTACGCGATATCACGCGCGCTTTCGCGCTATAATAGTTAAATATCAAAATATCACACTTTCGAGACTACTGTTTCTTCATCAGTGTAAATGCTTTAGTTTTGTTAGTTTTGGATATTTTTACACCGATTTCTTTTTAGAGGAACCTAAACGTTAACTGAATAAAAGCAATTGAGCAATATTTTCCTTCAGTTGGTGCATCTTGTTTCTCTTCCTTCAAAATAAAATAAGCAACCGAGTGTTCAGTCTATCACTCTGCTATCGGTGCAATGAAAGAACAGATAAACAGCAGATATTTTGACAATGGCTTACTTTCGGATACACTGTGAAAATTTCAATCAAACAAAACAAAAACAATAAACACGCAAACCAACTAAAATACAAAAAGAAAGGAAAACTTCTTAGCAGAGCGAGGTTTTGATCCTCGGACCTCTGGGTTATGGGCCCAGCACGCTTCCTCTGCGCCACTCTGCTGACGATGAAAAGAAAAGCTAAACAGCAGATATTATAATGGCCGTTTTTAACCCGTGAATATACGCGCATGCGTAATGAACGGGTTATCGGTAACGGCGACAGGTATGCAAATGAGTCACTCACTCGCTCACTCCTTCCATCAGCTGTAAACTTAGTGACGTAATGCTTTGTTACGAATGCGTTTTGTAACAAGAACAGCGTGAATCCAGCGATAACAACAACTAAATTGGTGTAAACGAATATAAACAACAATAAGCTTAAAGATGTTGCGCATTTGGAGTCTTTAATGCAACGTTAAAATCGATCTAAAAGGAATTTTCAACTGAGACACGCACTTTGATGGTTATCTACCTTCAAGTACTAAAGTGTATCCCATTTCAAATCAGTGCTCACGGTGGTCGAGTGGTGTAAAGCGCGGATTTACAGCCGAAAGGCCCCGGTTCGAATCTCGCTCGGACCGTTCATTTTTTGTTTTCGTTTTTTTTTTTCTTTCTTCTTCGTACTCAACATTATGAAAGTGATGTACTTTATTTTTATTTTTTGCGTTTGTCAAAAATCCTTACGTTTAATTTAAAAAAATATATTGAACCATAACAGAGTGAAAACATAAGCTTACCGCATTGCGTTTAAACGCGTTACGCATTTCAAATTCACGGGTTGGCTCTAAGGAGCCTTTGATTATTCTAGAAACGTATTATCCGTCTGGACACAGGGATACTAATTAAGAAGCCGCTTTAGTGGAAAAAGAAGAGCTTTCAGGGATAAAATCTTGCTTCGAGGAAATATAAGTTACGTTTTTAGCAATGCGAAGAGATGGGTTCGTTTTACGGATTTCAGCACCAAAGCGGAGATTTAAATTATTTCCAAGTACAGTAGTCGCCGGAGGGACTTAAAGGTAAAACAAATTACATTTTTCGATGGGAATTTATCTTGATATCAATCTGTGATTGACTTTTTGTTTGTGTTCTCGTTAGTTTTGGAGAATTGTTTATAAACGTGTAGCTTAAATTCAGTTCTATTAATTTCTTGAATTTTTATATCGAAGACACGGCTCGGCCTCGATGCGCTATAAATGGTACGCGTTTTGCTTTTAAACATAAACTAATGGAGATCTGAATAAAATTTTTCGAAAGAAGATTGTGTTGTCCATTTTTATGTGTTTGTTCATTCATTACATAAATTGAAAAGCGATTTTATGTAAACAAAACAAGACTTAGATTTTATACTCGCGTCGCCTTATGCAAATATGTTTGTGTATTTTTGCAATTTTGATTTCCAAATCAGTTTCTCGGACATTTTGTAACAGGCAACAACTGTATTTTATTCGGAAAATAGTCGTAACAGTTATTCTAGACGGAGAAAAAGTTGTTTTTGTGAACTTTTGCCAGTGTACGGTCTAAATGTACTGTGCAGACGGTCGGGTAATACTGTTTTTGAGAATTGCTAAAGTTGAAAAATAGCCCGGTCGTCAATCTTAATTCTTGTTCTTCCGACCTTCCACCTAAGTTAAGTTTCATCTCAGTTAAGCTTGTTCAGAGGGTCTTCAGAGGGCGACGCTGTTAGGCTAGGCCTAATTCGTCTGGTTACGCGTCTCAAGTATAAAGACGAGCACAAGACGCATTATACGTCTAGACGAACTATCTTTCGTAGTACGTCGTTCACTGCATAACGAAAGATAGTTCGTCTAGACGCATAATGCGTCTTTTTGTATAAAGATGGGCAACAGAAGAACAATGGTAAAAACTAACACGGCCGCCATCTTGAATTTTACCGCCAAAAATCTCTAGTACTCATTCCTTTTTATTAATGGCCGCGCGCTTTGTTCGTCTTCTGTAGTTCGTCTTGCTGTTAGTCCCGTCTTTACACTAGACGTATAACATGGACGGATAATGCGCCTCTAGTGTAAAAACGGCCAATCTGTCCTAGCTGTTTAACCTTCCAAAACTTATAGCCCATATCTTAATGTATAAAACAACACCGTTCGGTTGAGAAACTAAGCGAAAGAATACAAAGAATTCAAGTTATCGGAAGAACGTCGGTAAAAAATTATGAACCCGGGAAAACCTTTTGGAATTTTTACACGTTTCCTTTGCCTCGTTCCGAGGATTCTATTGCAGTGTGTCGCACCGTAACCGTTATATCGTACGTTCAAACTACTAAAAGAAAAATAACAACGTAGTCGACAGGATTCGAACCGGCGCGGGGAGATCCCAATGGATTTCTAGTCCATCGCCTTAACCACTCGGCCACGACTACTTTGGTATTAGCAGTGATAGAAGAAAAGAGATAGGATTTCATACATACACATGAATTATTTGAACGAAGAGACCGTAAACGTTGACTAGAAACTGGTCGGTTTTGTAAAAAAAATGTTTTATTGACAACAAAGACATAAAGGCCCGTTTGAATAATTTCAACAATTTTGTTCATGTTCTAAAGAAAAAGGTCAAAAATCTTTTAAAGTAATCTAACAGTCAAACTGGAATGGAAAATGAAAAGGTTAAACATTAACAGGTAACTAAAATAGCGTTAGTTAATATGAGTTGAAGTATAAACCTCGTGTTTTTATAGTAAATTATTGTAAAACTGAGGACTGTTAACTATTGTCATGAAAAAAATTGGGTGACATTTGCCCCTAATTTTTTTTACTCGTCCCCAGACCCCCAATTTGACCCTTAAAACCACTATAAAAACGCCATTTTTAAGGGAAAATCAAAATTTCGCCCATTTATGAATTACTTTTCGGAAATCAACACCCGGATTCCAGTAATTTGGTTATTATTCTATCTGATAACGTTAAAATATTTTAATAACTTAAAAGAAAAAGTCCCGTCATTTTGACCTTGAAGTGACCAATGTTAAGAAAAGGCTTATATGAAGTTCAACCGCGCGGTCATCGCTTTTAGCGGTATAACTCATTTTAATAGGCATAATGTCAACATCCACACTCGGTTTTGAAGAGACTGGGATCTTGTGAACATATTGGTGGGAAATATGATTTAGTTTGGGCGAAAAAAATCACGTCATTTTGCCATTTTCTCGGTGCACTAGGCTTCGACTGAGCCAATTTTGGCTTCTATTAGTCTGTATCTATTCGCATGCTCTTCTGTCAATGCATGGTCTGGCAATTTATGAGTTACTTTTCGGAAATCCACACTCGGATTCCAGTATTATGGTTATTATTCTATCTAGAAACGTTAAAATATTTTAATAACTTTTAAAAAAAAGTACCGTCATTTTTACCTTGAAGTGAGCAATTTCGTGTAAAGGCTTCTATGGAGTTCGACCGCGCGGTCATCGCTTTGAGCGTTCTAACTCATTTTAACAGGCGCAATGTCAACATCCACACTCGGTTTTGGAAAGATTGGAATCTAGTAAACATTTCGGTGGGAAATTTGCTTTGGTTCGAGCAAAAAAACCTCCGTCATTTTGCACTTTTCAGCCGGAAAGATTTCCGTTTAACCCTATATATCAGTTATGCATACCGTTCTTAAAACTGAAACAAAATCCAAAACAATAGAAATTCAAAAGCAAAACAATAGTGCATACATACATAATTATGAGCAACAGTTCATTTTGGTAACGCGCACGCCCGGAGCAAATGTCTCGTCTGAGGGATCAATATTTTGGAATGTTCCCTGAAACGGTTTAAATATCAGACAAAACGAAGGTAAGGAAAAAAAAAAGAAAAAAAATTCTTTAGTAAAATGCTAGCATTATTGTAATTCTTTTGCCCTAGTATAATTCTCGAAAAAATGCTACCATAATGTACAAAAGCCTAATACTTTCTAATTATTTCCTTTGAGCTCAAGGTTCGCGTGCTAGAAAAAAACCCGCGGTCTACTAAGCATAATTTTACTAAGAAAACGTAACATGATTCACTAAAAATTCAACCACGTAACAAAACAATAAAAGCTGTTTTCGGTACATTTGTGTCCTTTCACGAGGTTCCTTTGCTAGGAAGGCATTTTCATCATCGTCTTCTTGTTTCTTTCTCTCTTCGTCTGCCTTCTTTACAACTTTTTCTCGTTTCTCTTTCTCAGTTTTCTTGAAATCTTTTTCTCGTTTCTCCTTCTCTTTCTCTGCCTTCTTTACATCTTCGTCCCGTCTCTCTTTCACTTTATCTACTTTCTTTAAATCTTTTTCTCGTTTCTCCTTCTCTTTATCTCTTTTGTTTCCATCTTTTTCTGGTGACTCTTTCACTTTATCTACTTTCTTTAAATCTTTTTCTCGTTTCTCCTTCTCTTTATCTCTTTTGTTTCCTTCTTTTTCTGGTGACTCTTTCTCTTTACCTGGTTTCTTTACATCCTTTTCTCGTTTCTTCTTCTCTTTATATCTTTTGTTTCCATCTTTTTCTGGTGACTCTTTTACTTTATCTACTTTCTTTACATCCTTTTCTCGTTTCTTCTTCTCTTTATCTCTTTTGTTTCGATCTTTTTCTTTTGACTCTTTCACTTAATCTACTTTCTTTACATCTTTCTCTCGTTTCTTCTTCTCTTTATCTCTTTTGTTTCCATTTTTCTGGTGACTCTTTCTCTTTATCTGGTTTCTTTCCATCCTTTTCTCGTTTCGCCTTCTCTTTATCTGATTTCTTTACGTCTTCTTCTCGTCTCTCTTTCTCCGCCTCTTTTTACATCTTGTTCATGTTTCTCTTTCTCTACTTTCTTTGCATCTTCTTCTCGTCTCTCTTTCTCTGCTTTTTTTTTAAAAAATTTTCTTGTTTCTCTTTCTCTTTATCTGGTTTCTTTACATCTTCCCTTTTCTCTTTTTCCTCATCAGCTTTCTTTACATCTTTTCCTCGTTTCTCGCTATCTCCATCTGCTTTGCCGTTCACGTCTTTTTCCTTCTCTTTCTGTTTGATCTCACTGTCTTGTTTTGTGATACTTTCTGTTTGATCATCGACTGTGCTTGTCTTTTCAACATCGACATCTTCCTCGCTTTCCTCCTCCTGACAAAACAAAAAGGAACAAAGAGTTCAGTTTACCAGCCCTTTCAATGATAGCAAAGTTTAAAATTGTAATAAATCAATGTAAGCGTTAGAAAAAGTGGCGGATCCAGGGGGAGGGTCGGGGAGGGGGGGCCCGGACCCCCCTTTCAGACCTGTGTCTCCCTTGTGGTTCATAAAAATAATCAGGAATAAAATTGTTCAATACGTAGTTGTTTCACTTCCACCAATTTGACTAATTGTCAATTTTTTGACTTAACAAACACTTTTCTAGTTTCAGGACTGCTGGCAGTGGCGTTTCAGAGGGTAAAATCTTAAAAATTTTCTGGGAAGGCATACACCCGGCATTCATACACCCAGACAACCCGTCCCGCACCCCCCCCCCCCCCCCCCCCCTTCGAGTTTCAGGAATGCTGGAAATGGCGTTTCAGAGGGTAAAATCGGAAAAATGTTCTGGGAAGGCATGCACCCGGACCCCCCTCCCCCCCATTTTTCAGAAATTCCTGGATCCGCCCCTGATCCACAAATTTTAACTCCTAAAAGCTATGACAATCACCCCGTCACTTCTATCCCTCATCTCTCTCGTATATTACACGCCTCTTACCGTATTTATTCCATTAAGCACCCAACCCCGAATAAGTGCCCACCTCGAATAAGCGCCCACCCTGTAGGCAGGAAAAGTTAATAAGCGCCCAGCCTCGAATAAGCGCCTACCCCACCCCTCTAGGAGGCAGCACCAGAGAGTTCGCTAATTGGCCTTAGTGATAATGAGATTGAAATTGACTAAGTACTACTAAGAGACTTCCCCGAAGACCGAGTTTTCCGACGTATTTTAAAGAAACTTTCAATGAACAGTTAAAATTCTGCTTTGGTTTTGTTATTATTTTATTGTTTTGTTGCAAAATAAACTTACTAATTGCTGAAAATGGTGTAAATCGATCTCTCATTCCTAGGGTCTTTTCGGTTTGCGAGGTGAAACTGAGCCTGTCATAATCTCGAGATTTTTGTCAGCGGTTAATACCAATCGCATTTCGAACAAATATTAAAAATGGCGGCCGATTTCAAGTAAGTGAATCTCGTTTATGTAGCACGTGTTTTTGGTCGCTTTCATGTTATTTCTTGTCGGTTACCTTTCTATTTACCGTTCAAATTTCCAGAACTGCACAGCCTTTGGAATATTACAGGCAGTTCTTGGTAAGTTGAAGTTGTAGGATCACTGGAAGCTTGAGGCAAGCCTTAACTTCGATAAGCTGAGCTGTTGCACTTTTGAGGTTTTTTATCAAATTTCCTTTGATAATTTGTAGAAGAAGGATGTTCGACCAGATGGCCGTGCACTCTTGGAATACAGAAAAACCATCCTAAATGTTGGTAAGACGGAAATTTTACGAGTTTTTCCACTGATCCTGGCAAATCCCTGGGGTTGGGCATCGGCCTACCCTCAGTGTACCCTGGGACATTTGACATCCTCGTGTTTTCGAGTGTACCCCGGGGCATTTGAGATCTTCGTGTTTTCGATCTCAAAGAATCTTGGCTCCATTTTTGACGAGAACTTTGTTGTGAACTTGCTCTAATCGGTCAGTAGAGGAAAACTTCAAAAAGCTTTTAGATGGGGTGCTAATGCCCGGGGATTGTCTCAAAGTGGGGGGGGGGGGGGGGGGGGGCATGGGCACTGCAGAAATTGGCTGATGTAGTAACTTAGCCGTAATTAAATTATGAAATATATGAATAACTGCATCGCGCAGTCATGTCAACAATGATATATATATATATATGAATATGAGTGTGGAGAGAAAGGAACTCAGAAAAAAAAAATTCTGAGTTCCAGATGGGATTTGAACCCACGATCTTCCATATCTAGTTGGATGCTCTAACCACTTTTTTTTCTGAGTTCCTTTCTCTCCACACTCATTCATATTGGTATATACTTATTTAAATTTTCATAGGTTCCATATCAACAGCAGAAGGCTCAGCTCTGGTAAAACTCGGAAATACAACAGTGGTTTGTGGAATCAAGGCAGTAAGTAATCGCCATGTTTGTAAACTAAGTTTAGTTTGTTTACACATTACCAATTATTCCAATGGGACATTTCATAAATTATCAGATTATCTAATGAAAAAGGGGAAAAAACTGAATTGGCTGACACAAAAGTTTCTACACACTGCTGCAGTATAAATATATTGTTCTAATTGCATTCTTAGGAATTTGCTGTGCCAACTCAGGAAAACCCTAGTCATGGATTCATAGGTGAGTCAGCATCCACTCCGATCTCTCTGGTATAATAATTATTATTGTAGAAGAGAAGAGTACAGTCAGTTTTTTGAAACATTAATGCTGAATGTTTCACCCTGCTACAAAATTGGTGATATGTTTTAACGAACACACATTCGACATTTTAAAATGATTGACTTCAACTTCAGTTGTTGAATGGCCTATTTCAACATTCAACATGGCATAACACACTTTTCAACATTTTATTCAACAAATGTTGAACCAGGTATCAATAATTTGCCTTGTAATAGTTGCATAAAACAATGCCGAGTGTAACACCCCTCTTCATGTAGCCGCAACATAGCAGATTGAACTGTTGCATGAATTTTGAACAGTCTGTCACCACCTTTAGCAATTACCAGTACTAGAAAAAAATCCAATCTAATGATACGGTACACCTGGATGGTACTGTGTGGGACCAGGGTAGAAATGGAGATGTTGGAACCCAGAAGAAATTGAGGCAAGATTGCAGAACCAGGAGAAAAGGGGTGTGAAACAGGAGAAAATGGCATAATTTGCAGGATGACGAGAAGTGAAAGAGAGTTAGGAAAAATTGCTATTGTTAAAGCTCCCCTCCCCCCCCACCATATCTCATAGTGATGCCATGTTTTTTTTTTTTTATTTTTGTTATTAAATTCAGTTCCCAATGTAGATCTTCCTCCTCTTTGTTCGTCACGTTTTCGTCCTGGGCCTCCCAGTGAGCAGGCACAAGTTCTCAGCCAG
Source organism: Cladopsammia gracilis (assembly GCA_022457155.1). Lineage (NCBI taxonomy): Eukaryota > Metazoa > Cnidaria > Anthozoa > Scleractinia > Dendrophylliidae > Cladopsammia > Cladopsammia gracilis. The sequence continues at coordinate 747,257 of JAJGOT010000223.1, read as the reverse complement.
TTTGTTGCAGATATCATTTCAAAGTAAGTTTCAAATGAAGCTTTTAGCCAGAAGGGAGCTGGGTGTCCTGTGAACACCCATGTTTTGAAGATAATTGATTTATTCACCTAACATTTTTTACAATTTTATCAGAAACATTCCTCCAAGATACACAAATTTCATTTTCTGGACAAAAGATGTTTTAGATGTTGTACAAGCCTGAATTGGGCGAAATTTTCAAAGAAATCTAGAATTATAACAAATCCGTTATGGATCAGTTGAACACATGATAATATTCAACACCTCCAGTTAGTGAGGCAACATTGAATTGACTGAAATTGGGAAACCAAAGTTGTTTGTCATTTGTTCTGGCTGTTTCCACTTTCCCCTTGTCCCAGTACTGTTGTTCCCTGTGTGTCTGAAGATAAAGTTACTCTTTCCAACCAAATGTCTAAAATATAGATAAAAGGATTACATAACTTATAAAAAAAAATAGGAATACAGGGAAGTAACTTGTAGGGCACTGGGTTTTGTATACCTGACTTTAATCCAATTGAAACCTAAACCAACCAACTGCCACTTCTTGTTAAAAAATATTTTCCCCTTCTCTGTCATTTATGTGAAAATTTTTCCTGTCAAAATGAAGTCTAGCGAAAGGCCAACAATAAAATTGGGGGGGGGGGGGAACAGGAAAAATAGAGAAAACAAAAGTCAAGCTGGTTTATAGTTTTCTCATTCAAAAACTACATGTATGTTAAAAGTTTGCTTTGTGCACATGTCCAAAGTACGTGTAAAAAGCGATATTTTAGCCCTTGAAAAGAAAGGATATTTATTTGCAAACAAAGTTTTGGTCAGTTTGGTTACAATTTATTTTTGTCCAGACAGTGGTCGAAAAATGGCCCCAGTTGCTACAAATTGATGTTAACTTGCAAAAATTCTAGGAGTCAATAGGTTAATACAGGTCTGTCTTTGGCCACCTCTCCTATAAAGTGGATAGTTAAAACACGGAGATCCAAATGTATCACACTGTGTCTAGTGTTAAATTAATGAACCTATCTTAATTACATGCTGTAAAATATTTTGCACCATCAGCTGTGAGCCCATCAATCTTAAGGATTTGTGCATTGTGGAGGGAAAGGTAAGCTGGCCCATGCATTGTACATATCGGTTTTGGGTCAAGGGTGATTTTGTATCCGGGGGGGGGGGGGGGGTACTCCCTATAATGGGCTATACGGGGATGCTCCGCCCGAAAGGGGTACCTTTTTTAGGCTGGCGGTATATGAAAGGGTAGGGATTTCACGAAGTATAGGAAAGGGTAGGGAAAACACCGGTTGAAGTATAAAAAGGGTAGGGAAAACTGCCATTTAAGTATTATAAAAAGTGCCTTTCAAAATATATCAAACAGACGCACCTAAAGGCTATATGAAAGGGGTGCCATTTTCAATGAAAGGTATATGAAAGGGGTACAATTTTCAATGAAAGGTATATGAAAGGGGAACCTTTTCTGTCAAATATGGTATATGAAAGGGTAAGGGTTTGGATCTTGGGGCGGAGCATCCCCGTACAAAACTTTGTTGGGTCGCCCCCCCCCCCCCCCCCCCGGGTTTTGTATAGGGCAAATTTTTTTATGACAATATTGTATTGTTTCAAGATGCTTTATTATTCATCTGAAGGATCAGGACTGCCCTTTTTGAAATAAAAAATGTTTTTTGTGTTTCCATAGAGTGTTATACAATAACTGAGGATAATGCATGCACATTGATTGGTCAATAGTTATTGAATGCTATACTGGTAAACCACATGGAAGATGTGGTTATTATTTGAAAGCAACAGATCACACATTTCTGTATAGTTTATTGGCTCAATAAACCACTTGGAACGTTAAAAACACTAAAAAAAGGTTGTAAATCACTCACCAAATCTCTTCCCATGTTCTTCCAAAATTCTGCATGGTTTGTGGAGCTGATAAACCATAGATATGCGTGGTGTATTGCTTAAATGAGTTGAAGTTTGGAAGAATGAGAAATACAATTGAAGGGCTCCCGACAAGAACGTCCTAAGTATGTTTTTGGTAACTTTCACTAAAATTGTATGTTTTAGGCCTTTAAAATCACAGTTTTGTCAAATTAATGATTTGTTATTATTAAGGTACTTAAAACAGCTCCAAAATGGGGAAGAAAATCCTCATCTTTGAGAAAATGTTTTGGGCCCCTATGACCCCCAGGACACCCTATGTCTTTTCAAAAATAAAAATAATTCTGTTCGAAGATAGAAGATTTGTTGACCTGGTTTAAATCCTTTCAGTCGTATTTACATGATCCAGTCACAATTTTGGCAAGTGAGTCCCTTTTGAGACCAAAAATCCAAGATTTTAGTGAAAATTCACCAAAAACGTACTTAGGACGTTATTGCCGGGAGCCCTTCAATTAATGTTGAGCCACACAGCACAAACAGTAAATCAGAGAACTAACTCTGTTGTAAATTTTACTGCTGAGAACCCATAAATTTCTTACTGAGAAATTTGCCCTAGTGAGGAAATGGAAACCATGCGCGGGAAAGAAAAATTATTTGATCTCAGTGGGATTCGAACCCACGACCTCCAGATTAGATCTTCTGTCGCTCTACTGTTTGAGCTTCGAAGCTGCACAGAGCAGATTGTAGGTGATGAGGTGGTAATATATAGCTGTGGAAACATGAGCCAAAAGTTGAATGGCATTACATTCATCAACCATCCTCAAACAAAACTCTTCCCATCTTGTCTAGTACAATCCAATATAAAATTGTTATTTGTCACACAAATTCATTTACTTTGGTTGATATATTTGTCTTTGTTTTCATGTGTAGTTATCTTGGGTCCTGTATGTGGACATTATGTGTTTGAGTTACGATGGAAACATCACAGATGCATGTCTAATAGCAGCTGTTGCTGCTCTTCAAAACAGTAAGTATACATGCATCAGTATGCAGATCATTAACTTGAAACAGGCGAAGGAAGAAAGGTACACGCACACACACATGAGCCAGAGGGTACCCACTAGCCTGCGAGCAATCTCCCCTCCCCTGAGCCAGAGAGCTTGCTAGCGAGCTAGTGGCCCACACAGCCAGCCAGAGCTGACAGTTTCTTTTGTATGAAGTAACTAAGAATAGTCTTCTCCCTGTTTTGCTTATGTATGTGTATTAAGTACATGTTATGTAGTAGATAACATCTGTGGAAGTGAAGAGATCAGTGACAAGTGACAAGTATGTTGCAACACTTAAAATCCTTTCATTTACGATGCAGACAGCTGTTTCACATGCACCTCCACAAATGTTATTTGCTCCAACAAAGGGCTAGCACTTGAAACGTCAGCTTTCTTAATCTTTTTATGCTGGCAGTTGATAAAATCAAACTTTCCTGTTAATAGTACATCAATTGGTTCTTTTGCAATTTTCCAGCTCGACTACATTCAGTAAAGATAGATGAGGAAACACAAACTCCAGAACCATCAGAGACAAGAGAAATTCCACTGAACATCAGACAGCATCCAGTCGCTGCTACTTTAGGGATATTTGATGAGTAAGTCTTTGCACCCCAGGGGCGAGGGGCGGGGGTACTCTCCTATATAAGCTATTAATACAGGTATGTGCCGCTGTAAAGGGTATGGTTTCCAAGCAGTTTAGTCTGGGATAGGGTATAGAATAGGGTATCATATGCTGGACAACTGGTCAGAAGTATGAAGTATTAAGTCTAGAATGGAAAATGAAACTCGGAAAAAAAAAGAGGCTTCACTAAACGGAAAAAAGATCATCGCGGCAACATTATTGACAAACTTAGGGATTTGATACTCTACTGAAAGATAATACCACACAGTGTGGATTGAGCGAGTTTTTATTGAGTCATCAAGTTAAAGACAATAATCCCTGTCTATTTATATTATCAGTTTTGACTTGAATTTCTCAGGCCCACACAAATTTATCAAATTCGTTTGTAGCTCTGTATTGTTTGCCGACCCAACAGATGAAGAAGAAAATTTAGTCACAGGAATTGTGACTGTAGTTGTGACAGATGACGACAAAATAGCAGCTGTTCATAAACCAGGTGATTATTTTGGTTTTGGTTTTGGTTTTACAACACTCAACTGTGAACTGCTCTGTTGTAAGCATGTTTGTAATTATTCTTCTTTTTTCTTCTCTAAGGTGGATCTTCTTTGCCAGATGACAAGTTACAGGAGTGCTTTAAAAGGGCAGTAAAAAGAGGCAAGGAAGTCAGAGAACTGATGCAGACAGCTTGTATTGACGTTGATAGATAATTTTAGGTTTTGTAAGCATTTATGTAAACGAAAATAAAATCAAAGAATAGGAGCAGTCCAGTATATGGCAATGTACTAAAGGCGCTCTGACGGTATATACTGACTGACTGACTGGCTGGCTGAAATGAATATGTTGAAAAACTGTTAAAGCGCTTTTGAAACTAAAAGTTCAGACATTTCGGGACTGCTGTCCCTTCTTCAGTGAATAGCTGTTAACTGAAAACGTGCGTCAACTATTTAAATGTTCCAAATGTCGCCATGTCACAACATTGTAGTGCGCGCGGATGAAGTCTAAATAAAACTAAAGTCAATGTTCATGCCGTGTGGTTGAAGGGTTTGGAATTGAATATTAGTCGACCCACCGTGCTGCATCTTTCCGTGGTAGTTACTGACTGCATCATTTTGCAAACTTCATGCATTCTGTGTATGAATTAAGAGCCAGTTGTTGGAAACCATGAAAATCATTTGAATTTGAAGCTGATCACGACCAAATAAACCTTAAGACCTGTCTTGAGCAGTGCAAACTGTCGACAAACCGATCCAACATACGGTACCAATCCATCATCTTCCCTGATTTCTTTAAAAATGCAACACAGCGCAACATATTCATGGCTTTCTGAATATTATCCAAAAACAGGGTTGTCACAACTCTGTTCTTGGATAACAATTCAGAGTTAACCGCTTAAGTTCTCTCCTTATTCATGTCATGCACCAATCTGCATGCACCCATTGAAGTAATCACAGAGGTTATTCAGCGAAAAGTTGTGGAATACTGCTGAGTATTTTACCATCCAGTTTTTTACTTTTTCTAGCCTATGGGAGAGAAAAAATAAAATAATGAGTAAAAATCAGTGCCTGGCTGTATAACACAACTTTCTGCTGAATAAACTTATTGTTTATCATACGGCAGCAGCACGTGGTCAGTAGAGTTTATTGATGTGTAGTATTTGCACTTGTTTTGATGCATATTCTTACATGTACTCTATTAAAGGGGCATTGTCACAGAGATTTTGCTGTGTTTTTGGTCAAAATACACTAAATATATGACAAAGTACCTTTGCTCAAACATAAAATTGCTTTTAGAACACCAAGAAGATAATATTAAGTGATTTCTTCAAGGAAGAACAAACCATAATAAGTTTTTCTGCGATTTTTTCACGACTCTTGGGAGGAACTTGAAAAAATTGGCCAACTTTTTCAAGTTGCAATCCATTTCCATCCTGGCCATCCGCAGCCAAAGATAACGAATACTAGTTTCTCTGCACTGGTAGAGTATTTGTTAACAAAACTGGACCATTATTTTAAGGTTTCCATTGTCAGAAACAAATATGATTTTTTGGCTTTTCAAAGTGACACTAAAAATAGGTGACAGTGTCCCTTTAAGTGCTATGTCAAATAATACAGTATGCTACTCCCAGTCCATTAAACCGCATCTAAAGACTAAAATGAGTTACTAACAAAGACAGCTGTATGTGTCAGTTTGGTTTTATTTACTTTTGATATGTATATAATGATCATTCTTGTACATCTCTTTGACATATGAAGAAGACCTAGTGAGTCTTGCTAGCAAATAAATAAAAATTCTATTTTTATTTGACATGGTAAAAATTGAAATCTACTTGTAAGCTAAACCTAACAATAATACCGTAGCATAATACAATATGATAGTAGTCTATTGCTATAATTCGTGACACATTACAAATTCAAGAGAAGCATTGTGTGACAACTTACAATGACTGCAAAGAAGGTACAAGGCAAATGAAAGTTGACAAAATAGACCAAGAAATACAGAAAATAGAGATATTTACAACAACACACTTTTTACGTGTAGACAGCAAAACACTAACAAAACATTGAGGATGAAGGCAGGAAGCACCAATATTTAATCCCAAGCCTGGCATGCTGACTTTTTTGTATTCACAATCACTCCAGTAATAATTAACTAACTTATGGTCTTTGTTTGGCTCCCTTGAAATACAACACTTGCTACACTTTAATTTTAGTGTTCAAATGTTGAGGTTACTTTTCGCACACCAATCTAGGACAATTGAATATAAAATTAACCTCTAGTTAAATAAAAAAAGAAAAAGTGACACAAGATGGTAGGCTTGTCCACCACATTCACAGAAGACCAGCTAATCTGTTTTTTACGTTATATAATTCTCAATTAGGTGTCCAACTGCCTGTAGGGCGATGTTGACACAACCTTGTTGTGTACTTAGTACCCTGGCCTTTGAGTGAAAGTGAGGCTAGAATTTTGATAGAAACCTTCCTGCTTTAGCCTCACTTCCATTCAAAGGCCAGGTTCCCAAGCAGACAACTGTAATTGGGCTATTCTTGTGACTTGTGCTTTGATATATATTTTAATATATTTTTATTATTATTAAATATTTATTTATTTTGTGATCTTCGCCTCTGCGCTGGAGATCTCCCTTGGGCTCTTCCTGTTGTTTGTGCTCCTTGCGTCTGTTGCGTTACTTTAACAGTGGCCACTGGTTTCCCTTGAATCTTTCAGAGAGAGAACAAACAAACAAAATCAGGCATTATTTTCAAATCTTAAGTAAGTAATAACAAAGCCTTCTTTTCTTCTACAGGAAATGTGGAAAGGTATGGTAAAACTTGTAAAAGTTTTGAAAATATTAAAGTAGCAATGGGAACACTTGCTTTTGACAATGATTTCCCTAGACTTGCTACATTAATTCTGCGCGCAAATTGTTGAATAAAACTCGACCAAAAAAACGAAGGTCAACTTGTGGCACGTCTATGATTTCCCTTGCATTACCATAACTTTAAGCCCTGGAAAAACGGAAATAGAAGTCCGAATGCAAGTCTTGGAAACTCCTGCTCAAATCAATCCATTTGTTTACCTGTTGTAAACCTTGCATGACTTGAGCCTGTTGAGTGTGTATCTGTACAGGTGTGGCCCCTCTTTGTGACTGTACAATGGTCTGTTGAATCTGGGCGGGGCCACCTTGCTGTGGGAACTGTACCATCCGTACCTGGAACTGAGGCTGCTGTAGCTGTGTTCCGATTGGTACCAGAGGTTGTAGATTTGTGGTGGTGCGGTTAACTGTTGATGTTAGAGCGGCTATGGCTGTTGGTGAAGACCCAGTTCCTAAAAAAATAAATCTAAATTTTAGTCTTTGCAATTTGCAATAGACCATATTTGTATTTTCAGTGTTGAACTGTAACTAGCTTGCAATGAAGGCTCATGCGGGGAAATATCATTAAAAATATTTGCATGTCAAAGGATTTCCCCGCATGAGCCTCGACTGCAAACTAGTTCAAATTCAATACCGAGAATACGAAAATGGTCTGTCTGTTGCAGCTGGTGAGGATCATTTCTTCACTTTACATTCTCCACTCGCAGTTAATATACGATTCATTCATATACTTCATTTGTCACTAAATAACATTGTTGACATCTAACCAAAAATCAGTTGCTCATAAAGGCAATGGTGCAAGAGAGGAATAGTGCTGATTTTGGCCTAAAAATCTTTAAGGGGGCAATATACCTGACTAATAGGGTTAGTTTCTAAAGAATCTGTGGTGCTGCATTGCTGGGCGAGTGAAACATGAAAATTTGGTTTTACCTTATCAACTGAGTTGATTAGGTAAATTGGCCACCATAAAAAATATTTAAAAAGTAGCTATTTCGAGCACTGGCCCTTCTTTAGAGAGATTTTTCTGATACTTGAGATTGGTTTTATGCAATTATCTCATTAACGTTTGGGTGATTTTTAGGAGTGTGTGAAAGGAAAACAAACAGGGGGAAGATTTGTGAAATTTAGTATTAAAAATATTTAATGAAATTTTAAAATAATTTAGAATATGAAGTAAATGATAATAATTATAAACTTCATATTATCAGTAGATGGACACTGCAACCAACCTGGGGTGCTCTTGCATGGGTGTCAACTGTTTGTTGGCAGGTTTAAAAAATAGTTTAATTTCTTCTATATTCCCTTCTTTTTTTACTCAAATTCAGGTATGTTGCCCCCTTAATCTTATTTCACATTCCTTAGACAAGAAACTTTACTCCATATTGTCTCTCCCCCTCCCCCACCCTGGTGTAAAAATTGGCAAGCACAAACAGAAAGCTGGTTGAGGGGTAAAGCTCCAGCTGTGTGGGAAACTTAGAAAGACTTCATGTAGCTGAAGAGACAGTTTCTGACAGCTTACCTGCACTGATTTTCCTTTGCTGTTGTTGTTGTTGGGGAAGTATGGGCCTCGTGTTTAGTGTCACAGTTGTCATTCCTGAGGGAGGAGAGAGTGGAGTATTTGGCAGAATGGGTGTCGGTTGCCCAGCAGGGGTACCTTGAGGAGAGGTTTTTGCCTGTATTTGTGCACTGATGGCTGCACTGGCAGCTGACTGTATGTGAGTTATTGGCACCAAATTACCTGGAATCTGAAGTGGGAGACGACATGTGTTAGACATTTTCAAAACATTAGTGAGGGAATGGTCATAAAGTACAGCATTACAAGGCTAGTTTTACGTGACCCACCCCCATATTTTTGCAGAATAATGCATGGCCCACCCATATTTTCCAGGTAAAAAATGAAATGCCCCACCCCTAGTAAATAAAGGTAAGATCACATAAAACTAGCCTTCGTAAAATGAATCTTTCCAGCCTACCCTCCCCCCCCCCCCCCCATACTTTATGACCAGTCCCTAACACAATAAAATGCTATGCATATATATTTGGATATATACCCCATCCAGAAACTAAAAGAGCAAAGTTTCTTAATCAGAAAGTTCTTCCTTCATTATACAAGAGCCAATGGAGATTCTCACACAATGCAAGAGATTTTTCAAAGCTCTTCCATTCAGAGGGAAGAAGAGCATACGACCTAGCTTCATATAAAACTAAAGAATTTGGAAGAAAGGGTTGCATCTTTTGAACCACCATTGAAAGAGCCTTTGATTTGCACTGATCTCACAGGAATGAATCACAGAAGTACACAATTGGAAGATCTAAAGGATAAAACCAATAAGATTAGGGCAGAACTAAAAGTGGATGATAGCTGTTTTACTAAAATCTGGTAAAGTCAAATCAACTCAAACTTGTGCACACACGTTCAATGAAGAATGCTTTGGAAGACTAAAAAGCATAACAGACTGCATTGAAAGTGCCCTTTCCACAACAAAATGTATGCATAACAAACACTGGAGAATGTATCTAGCAGTCAAACAGGCTCAAACGTCCCGACCCAATAGAGAAGGCAGAAAGAGAACAAGGCAAAAAGTAAAAAAAAAGAAACATGATCGCCATGAAAAAATGCAAAAGGGTCTATGATTTAGTGGTTATTAATTCACTAGAGAGAAAGTGCGGCTATGGAAACACGGCAATGCCTCAAACCTCAACTTTTCTGGTAAATCAAGCCTTAAAACAAGTGATGTGAAGTGGCTAAAAATACATTGATAGAGAGAAAGATGTTTACCAAGAGTGCTGTTTCTGTGATTCAGTTACTGATTCCTCCAGGATCATTAACATTATCTGACAATGACACCAGTTCTGATGGAGGTGATGAATATGAAATGGGTGGGAATGACAATGCTGATGATGTCCTATGTTTGTAAAGATCATGCATGGATTCAACCTTTATTCAAAATTTCATAGTCCTGCAAGGGGCGACCATCACGCAAGACATAATTTAAAAATTAAAAGTAATAATAATAATAATAAAATAAGTATCCTAAGATAGATTGTTTAAGAATATAATTAGGTAAGATTAAATCACTAATTAAAATAGTCGAATAATGCTTTTTTGAACTGGTCAGCGGACTCAATGTTTCCTACAATTTCATTTGGTAGTGCGTTCCAGTCCTTGACAGTTCTACAAAAATAACTGTTCCTATAGGTCTCACTATTTGGTGATAGTTCAATAAGCTTGTTCTGACTAGAGTTCCTTATAATAGCTTTCAAAGTGGACTGTTGGCTCTAGTTGAAAATTATTGTACAAAGTCTTGATTTTGCAGTTATTCATTACATGAGATATATTTTTGTTGAAATACCTGAAATGATTTTGAGAAAATAATGTACATCTAATATGTATCATTTAATTTAATAACCACAGAGAATCATAGCTGTTCATTTTAATGGATGTGATTGGACTTTCCCTTTTATTGGTAGAATGTGTAGTTCCAGAAAATATCCATACCCCACCCACAGAGGGAATTGGAAATCCTGGAGGGGAGCGTCGAGGGGAGTCAGAGAAAGAACAAAATTACAGAGTTTGTATGAAGGAAAATTGGAACTTCCTGGGGGTAGGGAGTCCTTTTATAAATTCCCTCTGTGGTGGGGGTATGAATATTTTCTGAAACTACACAATTAAGATTTGTGCTTTTACTGTTAATACATTTCCCAGTTTTACTGGCTTGCAACTTAATAAAGCTGCCTGTCATAGTGCGAACGCCCCTAGCAGCTGGGAGAGAGGTGTGTGTGGCTTTCTACAAAAATCTTTATACGTCAAAAATCTCAGATTGCCTTGAGCAGTCAATGTTCTCCAAAGTGAATACCACTTCTCTGACTAAAGAAGAACAAACTATTTGTGAAGGTGTCTTAACTGAAAAAGAGTGTTTTGAAGCTCTCAAGGACATGGATTCTGACAAGACGCCAGGCACGGATGGATTTTCTGCCGAATTCTACAAAGTTTTTTGGAAAGACATTTCTCCTTTTTTAATCCCCGCCCTCAACTATGCTTTCAAATCTGGTTGCCTCTCAGTCACACAAAGACGAGGGGTTATTAAATTAATTCCAAAAAAGGATGCGGAACTCTATTCCATTAAAAATTGGCAAGTAATTTCTTCGAGATCCAAAGAGGAGTTCGTCAAGGCTGCCCCTTGTCACCTTATCTATTTATTCTGTCGGCAGAGGTGTTAGCCATATCAATTAGGAATAATTCAAATATAAAGGGAATCTATGTTAATGATGAGGAAATTAAAATAAGTCAATATGCCGACGACACAACACTTATTCCGGATGGGTCACGTCAATCTTTCCTGTCATCTCTCAAAATGCTAGATGACTTTAGTAACGTCTCGGGCCTCAGACTCAATGATAAGAAAACGGAAGCCCTTTGGATTGGCGCAAGTATCGGAAATGAAAACATCGTATTACCTGGAAAGGAACTTAAATGGCAAAAAGACATGGTAAAAACCCTTGGACTATGGATTTCAATAAATCGCGAACTATCGGCATCTTTAAACTATAACGAGAAACTTGAAAAGGTTAAGAGAATCTTAGGGTGCTAGAAATACCGCAGACTCACCTTGTTAGGCAAAATCACCGTAATCAAGGCATTGGTTGTCTCCCAACTGGTTTATTTACTCTCGCCTCTTTGTTCAAACTACAATGTCTTAACCGAAATAAACGATTTGCTCTACAACTTTCTCTGGAATGGTAAAGGGGATAAGATAAAGCGAAAGGTTCTGATAAATGATTTCTGCGATGGTGGCCTAAAAATGATTGATCTTATTTCTTTTAATAAATCTCTTAAGACCACGTGGATTAAAAAATATTTAGATAGCAGTAATAACGGAAAATGGAAAATCTTTTTTGATCTGGCCCTCAAAAAATGTGGCTGTCAAACGTTTTTCTCTTCTAACCTCAACATCAGAGACACCTCAGCAACAATAGCAACTTCGGACGCCTTTTTAAAAGAAATATTAGAAATCTGGGCAGAAGTAAACTTTGAACCTAAAATAAGATCCAAAGGCCACTTCTTGGATCAACCTCTTTGGCACAACTCCTTAATTAAAATAGCAAACAAGCCAGTCTTTTTTAAAGATTGGTGCACAAAAGGAATAACCATGGTAAAACACCTTTTAGCACCGGATAATAATACCTTTCTTTCGCTCAACGAGTTCTGCTCAAAGTATGAATTAGATCCCCGCCCCCTTAGTTTCTACGGATTAATCTCGGCGGTAAAGTCTCTTCGGCCTGATTCTAACTTTGAAGATGTGCAGAACACGAATTATGAACATGAGACACTTTCGACAAAAATTTTACAGGTCCATAAAGCAACTAAATTAATATACAAAAAATTGATTACTAAAAAGAGTTCAATCCCAGAATCAAGCCAAATAAAATGGCAAGGAGACTGTTGCATACCAGCAAATGATAATATAAACTGGCCTGCTGCCTACGTTTTGGCCAAAAAATGTACCAAGAGCACTAAACTGATCGAATTCCAGTATAAATTTTTACATAGACGTGTTCCAACGAATAACTTTTTATTTAAAATAGGTCTGCAGACTAATGAGAACTGCAGCTTATGTCACACCTCAAAAGAGTCACTAATCCATCTTTTCTGGTCTTGCCATAAAACATCATGTTTTTGGAATGAAATTACTCAATGGCTTCAATACTTAAACTTATTATCCAGAGATTATATTTTGACAAATGTTACTGCTTTGGGTCTGAGGCCAGACGCTTCTCAATATGCACTTCTGATCAACTATTGCTTTCTTCTAGCACGATATCACATATGGCTTGCTAAAACAAAAGGAAACCAGCCTAATCTCATGCACTTCGTATGTCTATTAAAATCACAATATGAAATAGAATCAAAAAAAGGAGACACAAAGAAATGGAAACCTCTTGCTGGATATATTAAAGATTGACTTATATCCTTATATCCAACTTTGTCTTTTTTGTCTTTTTTTCCCTTATCTCCTCACAGTTCAGATCAAATCATCTATTTATTACATTCTCTTTTCTTTGCCCACTGAAATACTCAATGTATGTACGTTAGCAGAAAAAGTGTTGTAAGTAGTGTAAATAGTAGGGTAAACAGTAGTGTAAGTAGTGTAATTGTATTGTTATTGTATTGTAGTCGTATTGTAATCGTTTGGTAATCGCAATAAAAAAAATAAAATAAAATTTAAAAAAAAAAAAAAGCTGGGAGAGAGGTGGTTGTATTCGCAGGCCACATCAACACACAATACAACAAAATGACATAATACATGATTAAGATTTTGCTTACCGTGAATGTTGTAGATGGAGATCTGGTCTGATGAACTATTTGTGCTTGTTGAGTTTGGATAGTAGTGGTGCCCTGATTTGATAATGAGTTAAGTTAAATAATTCCTCATCAGAACAAAACTTCACCCAGTAACTTGTACATGTGACCCCACACTCACTTTTGAGTCTAAATTTTATATAAAACAAGTAAAATCTTTTGAGTGCTGTTTACAGCCATGCTCTGTCACGCATGACCAGTAATCCACAAGACTGAAATGAACATTCAAATATTTCTTTGTGATGTCCAAGATTTGAATGAAACCTTGGAGATCTCTCTGGGAAACACTTTACGAGTTAATGGAAAAATAACTTCGTTACACGCATAAAAACCTAATATTGTTTGGATATGTAACATTTCAAATAAAATGATATTTTGTTGCTGTTTGTTTCCGAAAATGTGGTAAAATTCTCATGGGAATTACAAATCTCGGGACGCGTGACAGCTGTAATTATGGTATACAGTGGTTACAACTCAATTTTAGTCTGGATAAAATCCAAAAGTATGACCATACAAATTAAAGCTGACAAAGCTTTAGGGCAGTATTTTGCTGTTTGGATCAAAGGCAATGATGCAAGTAGGATAGTAAGGATTTGTAAATCAATAAGTTATAAAATAATAGATAGGAATTTCGATGGAATCCACAAGGGGGCTCTAACTTCCACTATTTCTGGTTCAAATTGGAATTTGGAAATGTTGGTTTTTGTGGAGGGAGGAAAACAGGAGTACACAAGTGTTATGCAGCTCACACACATTGTTCGTTCACAGGGTTCTCATTAAGTGCCAGCAACTGGCTAAAAAACCGGCTACTTCGAATTTTGAGCCGCCTACTTTTCAGTGAAAACGCGTAATATGTGTTAAACAAACCTGAATGAACAGTGAAAGTTGTGCAAAGCAATTAAAATAAATAAAAATGTAAGCTTACTTACACGAAAAACTAATGAACAGACAGGTTTCTCGTAAATTTGTTTTCACATTGAAGGTAATCCCTCAGTTGAGGGTGTTATGAAAAATGTCTTGCCAAAAATGCATGAAATGGCAATTCTGAGCCTCTAGATTTTCAAATTTTCCTGGGGGCATACCCCCGGACCACCCTAGAAATTTGTGCCTTCAGCACTCAATTGCCAAGCCGCCTACTATTATATTTCAACCGTCTACTCTAAAACTTAGTGAGAACCCTGCATCATAAACTGTACCTGTAACAGCGTGAGTGGAGTTCCTGGAGCAGGCTGTATAGTTTGATTGGCTGTTTTCAAACCTGTCGCAATAAACTGAGCTGGTAATGGACCTGATGCGATAGCCACACTGTTGGATACAGGAACAATGGGCGTGGCACCACCCACTGTCACAGTCGCACCAGCAGGGACGGTTACACTCATACCACCAGGGCCAACAACTGGCTGCAGAAAAAAAAAACTATTAAAGGGATTGTGTCATCGTTTTTTTTTTTATTTATTACTTTAAAAAGCTAACAGATGCATTAACATTAATGGAAATTCAAAAATAATGGTACAGTTTTGTTTAAAATTACTTTTCTAGTGCAGTCAGATTATTAATAAGTGCATTTGACTACAGACGGCCAAGATGGAAATGGAGTCCATCTTGGCTGTCTGTAGTCAAATGCACTTATTAACAAGAGGCTACCTGTAGCCTATACTTGTACCGGTAATGTACGTTACTCGCGGGAAACACTAATGTAACACAACAACAGGCAAATAAAACCAAAATTAGTTTCGCTTCTGGTTGCATGCGTGCGTATTCTCGTACCCAGAACTAATGTGATGCACAAATACATGTAAGAGACGAAAACAAAAAGAATAAAAAGAAAAACGGAGGGCAAATTTTACTTTGTTACTGTATCTGTCACGAGTAAACAGGAACAAACAATAAAACCCAAATTTGTTTCGCTTTTGCCTGCAAAACACCAAATCCCAAGTACCGTGGGCTCAAAATTTCTTGCAGTGCATGCATGCACATTCTCGTACCCAGATCTAATGCAATGCACAAAAGTAGATACGAAAACACGGAGGAAAACAAGGAGAAAAACGGAGACCAATCCTTAACTCGTTGCCGTACTGGCACGAGTAATAATCTGACTGCACTAGAAAAATGATTTTAAACAGAACTGAACCATTATTTTTGAATTTCCACTGATGTTAATGCAGCTTGGGAAATTGGACCAATTTTGTCATTAAGTTCTTAAGATAGTTTGCTCTCCCTTCGAGAATTCACTTGTGAATGTTATCTTCCTCTTAGTGTTATTCAAACATTTTGTAGTCCTTTTAAGGCAGAATTTACAAAAACCACAGTTCATTTGTAAATGTAACTGCATCGCTTTTGATGTTGTTACAATGCTTTCCTTATTCAAACTGATGCTATAAGAAACCATTAGTTAAACAGAGTCATTTTGAAAATTCTGTTTAAAGTCGAGCATTTTGAACATGATAATATAGTTTCATTTACAATGTGAACATTGTAACCATGTAAATTAAACAACAGTCAACTCTTTAGCAATATTGTTCAAAGATTTTCAAAAATTAAATATCATCCAAACATCTTACATCATTCTCCAAAAATTTTCCTAAGAATACCAAAAATGTCTGAGGAAGATCCAAAGATGTTTGGATTACATAACTGTACAAACACCTTTTACTCCTGGTGTTCATTTGATCATTCACAGTACATTACCTACCTGCATATAGGCTCCTACAACACCAGTATAACCCCCACTGGGCTTTGCGGGTGTCTGTAATGTTGAAGTCTCTGGGTGGGACACCCTTCTCCCTGTCGCCGGAACTGACTTCATGACAGGAGTAGCAGACACTGGTTTGACATTTGCAACTTGAATAGTTGTCCCTGGTTGTGCTGTAGAAATATACTGCGTCACTGTACCTGACAGAGTGAATCAGAATTTCAGTTAATGGTTAAAAAACTATTGACATAAAGTGGAGGAAAATGAGGGAATAGGGGCAAGGAGGGAGGGGAGCAGGGAGGAGGGGGGAGGGTGGAGAGGAGGGGGAGAGGGGAGGGGGGAGAGGGGGGAGGGGGGAAAGGGAGAGGGGGGAGGGGAGAGGGGGAAGGGAGGGAGGGTGGAGATGAGGGAGGAGGGGGGAGAGGCCGGGCAGGTCACTGTGAGAAATGTTACTTTCAACAGTGATGGATCCAAACCAGCTCTTTTTTGGCACAGAGAGTGGTTATTATGTAAGAAACTTAAGGTGCATCTTTTGGGTCTCTTCTGGATTGCAAATGAACAGAATTGGAATGATTAGAGTAATTCTGCCCCTGGAATGAGAATGACCAGAATGGCTTCCGGCCATTCTGAAAATGGATTCACCACGAAAAAAAAAAACCGAGCCCTTAACAAATTCCAATGATTCTCATTCCAGAATGGTTCCCCAAAATATGCACCCTTAGTTCTGGATATTTTGTTTAAACTGAAATAAAAAAAATCAATCAAGCATTGGTTTCTCTTTTGTGTTGCTTGCTTGAGACTTTTCCTAAAAAAATAAATAGAGAACTAAAGCAGCAATGCACTAGGAAATTTCATATGCTTGTTGTGGTAAAATTGATCGCCAGCAAATTTTGCCGATATTGATTTTTTGATATGTCTGATCTCGGCAAAGTCAATCACTGGTGAAAATCATTCTTGCTGAAAACATGAACACCTGGTGATTTTTGCCAATCGCTGCAATGCGTGTAAAAAATTGCCTTGAGTGTTCTTGGCATTAGTTCCTCACATGATAACCAGTCTCTGTGCCAAAATAGAGCTGATTTGGAGCAATTTGGATTTCAACCCTAGAAGCATAGGGTGCCACTACCAGAGGAAATCAGATGGATGGCGCAGGATAGGAAACAGTGGAGAAGGATCGTGGCCGACTGCCTTGCAGCCAGCTGAGTAGTAGTAGTAGTAGTAGTAGAGTATAGGGTGCAGTGGGAAGTTTAGATCCCCGTCTCCAATTCAAAGTGATCAAACCAACCTGCTGTGGAAATCTTAGAGGTACTCAGAGGTACAGCAGTGCCACTTGAAACTGCACCAACGACTGTGCCACGCTGCTGAAACATAGCCAGCTTCTGTCCGTACGTCCGGACACTCGACAGATTCTGAACATTAACGGGCACTTGAGTGACTGTGGTGTTCCCAGGCAACGATGTGCGTGATGCCATGGCTAAATTATTATTCTGAATAACAGTACCACTATTGGTAGCGGTTGCCATGGGAATTGCAACCTTTGCCTGTGTGGAAAGTGGAACTGCAGTGGCAGTTGACGTCTGTGTGTTGTTAGTCGGTGCCTGAGATGCCTGTTGATTGGCTGCGGCAACAGCCAGTGCTACCTGTTGCTGTCCAGGAATGTAGGTACATATTTTAACAGACTTGCGTCCTTCTTCAGTGTACAAGTCTTGAAACTGTTGTAGATACCTGTCAACACAGATACAACAGCAAATTAACCCCCTGACTTCTAATATTGGTTAAGTTTAGAATTAGAGCTACACTATTGGCAGAAACATGGCAATGTAAGTAAATAGCAAAGGTCACATGTTGCGATTTCAAACACAGATTCAAAAGTTTAATCCAGTACATGGAGTGAACAGCTTATTTCATGGTCACCAAACAGACAAATGTTTTTATCACCCTATTCTGACCAGGGGTGGGGGAGGAAGTGCCTATGCTGACTTTGATCATTTATAACTTTAGAAGCATTATTTTAAAGTAATACCCTCCAAGTTTCAAAAACAGAAGACCAAAAAACCCAGTCTGAATGGGGTTAAGAAAACACTAAAAAGCAAACAGTTTGTTATGACTAGATGGCAAACTGTTTGGACAGTGCAATTTCATGAGAAATGGAGAAGCCTTTTACATTATGGTACCATTAAATCAATGGCAGTCGAAAACACTTCCAAGATAGAACTATTAATAACTCCACATATACATTGCAACTGTAAGGGATGTTAAGAACAGCTATGTGTTTAGTAAAAGAGAGTAAACAGTGATAAATAATGCTGACTTACTTCTGTGCTCCAAGTTTACTTCCAAGAAAAAACTGGCAAGCTTTTCCTGCCTTTCCTGTTGAGTCAGAGGAATCAGCAGTCGTGGCAGAGTTGCCTTGTGAATTACTAGTGTCTTCCTCAAGATAGAGCTCGCCCAAGTACTGCAGGTCTGTTGGCCGGCGCCGGATTGTCACACGGCAGAAATAGTTCCTGTTGTTGGTCTTTTCTCCTTCTAGTGTGACCTCTTGCACCCTCTCTGGTGTGTTATCTGTAGTCATCTTTGGACGCTCAATCATTTTAGAATACAAGTCCACCTGAAAACATGTTATTTTAAAATAAGCAATATTTTGGTGCAAGACTAGGAAGACCATAGGCAGGGTTTTCAACAGTTTTGTGAAGTAGCGGACATATTTATGAAAGCACCGGACGTGAATATTAAATAAAATAAAAAACTCCCAAATATTGTTATCAAAGTACCGGACGTGGAATGGAAAGCGACCGGACGAAACGTCCGGCCTCCAGCCTCAAATGAAAACCCTGCATAGGTCTTTGGAAATTGAGTTCCAAGATGCACTTTAAACCCTAGCAAGAACGTTATTATTTTAAAAGAATTCGTGAGTGAGCTAAAATAGCCAAAATGAATCTTTCATATAAACCTGAATTCAAAATCTTTCCTTTTCATTTTAAAGTAATCATAAAATGCTGGCATACATTTTGGGATTGAGAAGTTCAAATGATGGCCTTAGTTGACCTTTGAGGCCTGAAATAGTATTATTAATAAGTAGTCAAAGCCAATTACAGAAGAGCTGTCCAATTTACAGACCGTACAAACAGCAATTTGGCACTAATAGTACCAAGCAGTAATACCGACATTCGGCAACATTCTTCATTCAACAATATTGTGTTTGTCTGAGGCAAAAATGTAAAAATCATAGACTGAAGTCTCTCTCAAAAAAAAATTGACAAGAGACCTCATAAAAATGTAATTATTATGTTGTTGAAACAATATTTTATTTCCAGTGCAGCAATCCACATCATGATTGTATACATATTTCACTGTTATATAATTTTCCATATAAGGGCAAGAGAACATGCAAAATATACAAGATTGTTATATAGCTGGAGTTTTTCTCAATACAACGCGTGCGTTGATTGGTTGATTCATCGTCACATGACATCTAACAAACAAACTGTTTCCCGCCAATTGTGCTTAGCAGGCAACAATTTTGACGTTAGAGGGAAACATTGCACTGTTGCCCGCTAGCGCACGTGATCAGACCGTGACAAAAGGTGGCATGATTATGATGGATCGAGTGCTCGGCGCATTTTTCAAACTGTCTTGTGTTGTGTTTTATTTTGCATTGCTATATAACAAATCACTTAATGACTGATCCCTCGGGAAACAAAATTCACTGTTTCCCTCGGGACCAGTCATTAAGTGTTTAATATTAAACTGTAAAATCTGTACCATATATGCATACTGAGAAAGTTCCAATACCCAAGCATAAGAAAGAAATGCTAGTACAACAGGGGAAATATGCAGTGGAATAATAAATCCCTTATTCTATGTTTTGGCAGATGATATGCCTGGACATTATACTCATTGCTCGCATTTTTCCTCGCTCCAAATATTATGCAACTCGTAATAATATCTGCATGTATTATCTGCCAAAACATTGAATAAGGTGTATCAATCATCAAAGATTGTTGGTGACAAAACATACATCAACCCTAGAGGGAGGTGAAAGATGTATCGGCTTCTGTCTCCAAGTGTCTGTTGTCTGCGGTGTCTTTGCAAGACGAAGATTGACAGGCGGCTGTGGCTTCTTATAGTGTGACAGAAAATCGAGAACTTTAAGGTGAGACGGTGCACTGTTCATTGACATCAGCCCCGTTCTGTTATAGAATGCTTGTGAATGGCGTCTAATGCTCCTGTTAAGCAGAGAATTATTGAAACCCAAGGAAGATCAAGATCTAATTTCACCAACAACAGAAAAATACTGTTAACCGTTTAACTTTCAAGAGTGCCAAAAATAAAAAAAGATATTAAGGAAAAATCTCAAATTTCATTTTGTAAAATACTGAAAAACAAATGGTACCATGCAAAAGTAATGCTGAAGAGGAAGAGGTTTCATTTGAATGGTCACACCATGGGGTTTCGTCAACAGACTCAAAAGTTAGAACTATTAACATTATGTGTCTCCACAATTGACTATATGGGAGCTGAGTGCTGGGCTAAGCAATCACTCCAGATAACAATAACCTAATATCTAAGATAAATGAATCATTGCAATAAATGCATATTTCTTCACGTTAACCATTTAATAGAATGTGAATAGGGGTATACAAATCTGCTGATCCATTACATTTTAATAGTGTGTGAATAGGGGTATACAAATCCACTGATCCGTTACATTTTAATAGAGTGTGAATAGGGGTATACAAATCCACTGATCCGTTACATTTTAATAGAGTGTGAATAGGGGTATACAAATCCACTGATTTGTTACATTTTAATAGAGTGTGAATAGAGGTAAACAAATTCACTGATCTGTTACATTTTAATAGAGTGTGAATAGGGGTATACAAATCCACTGATAGGTTACATTTTTATAGCCCAATCAACAAAACAAAACGTTCCCTCAAATACGAATCCACAAATTATTGGTGAACTGTTGAGATTTAATAAAAATGTCCTGACTGATGTCCTTGAATTTGAGTTTTCACATGCATTATTGGTGAAAGGCGAATGTTATATATACACATATATAAGCAACAGCACAGGGTCATACCACATGATCTCGGCTGTGATGAAAACAAAAGAACAAGATGATTGAAGAGATCTGAAGAGGATTGAGATCCAAGGTCCGATCTTTATAAGATGCAAAGACCAAAATCCTGGACCCCAAAAATGGATAAACACATAAAATACAATGTTTACACTGTACCTTCTAATACCACGAGTGTTAAATTTGTTTTTGTTAAATTGCAGTTGATTGGCTACTTGTGCAACCTCAATTGATGGATCAAGACACAGTGGACCTTCTGTTGCCAACAGCAACTGGGACTCCAATACCAGTTTACTCTCTTGTGTCCAGTGAGGGGATTCCCTTGTCATAGCATTGATGTCACACACAAGCGTCTGGCAAAGGAACCGAACAAAATCAGTACAGGTAAGCACTTTTCTCCACCATGGCTGTGTCACTTCCTTTTGTTGGTTGATGTTGAGTGTCTCAATGGTCTCATGACCTACATAGTACCGGGGGCCTCAGTCCCTGGGAGGAAGGGGTACTCTGTATAACATATTTCCTCAACTAATAGCCATCCCTCGATTAATCAACCCCCTCAAATAATCGCCCCCTTTGGTGGAAATATTAATTTGAAATAATCGCCTCCCTAGACCAAAACTCTCTTATTTCTATTCACTATTCCAAACTAAACTGTTTGAAAACCATATCCTTCACAGCTGCATATACCCATAAAGTTTATATTTCAGAGTACCCCAGGGGTTTTACTAAAGACAGTCCCTGCTCCTTAGGGTATGAGGCTAATTACCCCAATCCACTAAAGTCCCCAGATTACAGAACCCTGTAATTGAATGTAGTTGTAAAACCAAAATCAAAGTCATAGAGTAATTACTGTGGCCAATCACCACTGAACTAGACAATCCAATGAACCAATCAGAAATCAAAGCAAATGTATGTTGCTGGCCCCAAGCATGGAAAAAAATTTAAGTGAGATAGTCACGTTTGGTATTGGTTTAATTTCTGATTATTATTTTGTTGAAACATTGTGCTAGTTTCCTTAACCAATCACAAGGTGGAGTATTAAAATCAAAATGACAATCAAGCAAAAACAATTTCTGCCAATTGTGCAGTTCCAGAAAATATCCATACTCCCCCCACAGAAGGTCTTTTGTTTAGCACCCCCCGTCCCCCCAAGAAATTCCAGTTTAGCTTCATACTTTGCTTCTAAATTGTTGGCTTGTAAGATCCCCCTCCTCCTAGGAATTTCCAATGACCTTCCATGGGGTAGGTATGGATTTTATCTGGAACTACACATTCTACGTGCAAGTGAAATGCAAACAATTCTTGTCTGAATACTGTTAAGCCAAAATCACCTCATTTCCATAAATATTAAAAATATTTTATTATCAGTGGAGATGATGATGGCTGAGATGTAAACGCCAATACTGCAGAATTATTTACTTCAGAATTGCAACCATTTTCTGTGGGACAAATACCTGATAAGTAGGTCGAAGTAACACATAACTACTTTCATAAGGACTCCCTGCTGGACTGTGTCGATAGTCTCGCACCTCAACAATGACACAGCCACTGTAAAATATGTTGACCTGAAAAGAAATTGAAAAAATGTTGTCCCCCTTGATTTTCAACAAAAATGTACAGTATTGGAGTCAAGGGAAAGGCTTTTGGACCTTATGGTTCTGTTGTTTACAAGAGGCTTTTTTTCTTGGTAACAACTTTGAATGCAATGTATCATTGTAAAACAAATGTAACAGGGCGTAGTTTACGCACACATGGATACCCTGTGGCCCACAAGGCCACGCATGTGCATAAGCCGACGAGATGGCGTGTCTGCACGATCTTTCAAGCATTCGGTTGATTTGTCTAATTTATCTCACTTTTTGCATCGGTAAGTTTTGCACATCGTTTCTTAATCTTTACAGAATCGTTTAGTTTACTTATTATTCTTTTCGGAGCTGAAGTTTATTGGAGATATTTAGCATTTTTGGTAGAATTGCATGTCGTTTTTCTATTTCTCTGTGGCCGTGACCTCGTGTCACGAGTGTGCACTATTTGCTTCAGTTGTTAGGTTGTTTTCTTTCATGGCTATGGCTTCAACTAGTCTGTAATTTTCATTTAGCTCACACAGTTTATATCTTTTTTAGCTTTCCTGAATGATTGGCTGCTAGGGTGAGCATATTTTGTTGTTTTTGTCGCTCGTTGATTAAGGATTACTTTCATTGTTATTTAGGATTATTTAGAATTTATTCAGTGTCTTTATGACAATACGAAGGCTTTTGAGCTATATAGCATTTTGTTGTCTTTAGCCTATTATCGGATTAAGAGCAGCCTTCATGTCTCCTGTTTCTAGTTTAGGTCAGCTACAGATTATGTTTTGTATATCAAACCTTGTGTGTATTTTCATTTAGTTTCTGAAGGCTAATTTATGTAATTTTTCATTAGGTCCTTTCTGTATATTGAAATAAAGTTTGTGCAAACAACCTGTCACACAAATAAAAATACAGACACTGGTGTGTGACACACCGCCTTTACAGTGGATTTCAGGTTACTTACAGACTAGTCTTCTAATGTTTGCAAATTGCAAGATATTTTGCAACATGTATAACAAATATAACATGACCAGGCCCCGGTTGTTCAAAAGGTGGATAGCGCTATCCATCGGATAAATCACTATCCAGTGGATAAGTATTAGCAAAACCAATTGTGTTATCCACTGGATAGTTATTTATCCGGTGGATAGCGCTATCCACCTTTTGAACAACCAGGGCCAGAGGTTTCATTAGAAGCCGGCAAACAGTGAATTCTGCCGGCTATTTCCTAAATTATCACCGCCTACTTTTCGATTAATTTCACTGAAGTTGATGCCCAGAATACTGGAAATGCCATTTCCGAGGCCCTAGATTTCAAAATTTTCTGGGGAGGCATGCCCCCACACCCCCCTAGAGGAAAGGGGTTCCTTTGTTGCCACTGCCATCTATTTTACAAATATTGCCACTTACTCACAATTTTATTGAAACCCCTGATGACTGAAAAAAAATTTCCTTATGTAACAACATTTTCCTACTCAAAAAAAAATTTTTTTTGTTCCTTTTGGTTTGAAAAAAAAAAAACTAAATGTAATGCTAACTAGTATGAAATTTTTTTGATTGATATAGATATCAACTGTGCCATTATATTACTAACTATTATAAATCACATTACTATGTTGAACAGATACGATACAATGTAACTGTTGCCAATACACAAAATGCAACATATTTTTATGCTAGTGGCTCTTAGTTCTTGCTTTAAGGGATTTTTTACAATATCTGTTCTGTTTTTCTTAATCTGGAAATACTAATTGAACACACCCTAAATAATAGTGCTTAACACTAAATAGTATTTAGATTAGTGCTGGGGCTTTAAATAAAGTTACATTAATTAAGTTAAATTAAGTTACATTAGCCTAATCAGTGATTAGGCTAAAATATACTAAATCTGGTCATGTTCTTTAGCTTTAAGACTAAAATAAAAGCTTAACTCTTAATACTATTCTTTTTCATTCACTTGAGAAAAAAACTGAACTTGAACTCGAACTTGAACTCACGTTACAGACAATTCCTTCAACAGACCATTCTTCAAGAGACTAACAAACATGATACATGTATGTACATGTAAACAGAGTATTGAAAAGAGAATGATAATCCCATGGGAATGGCATATATTTTCCTTGGATTGTGTATGAGTGAGACCTCATGTGTTGGTGAGGAGGGGGGGGGGGGGGGGCTACTGTTTCTATCTGAAAAATTATTCCCATTACAGCCTTGAAGGAAGATCAGAGGGTGCAGGGAGACATTTTAGGGGTTAGATCTGAAATAGGCATGATGGTGGTAAAAAGTCAATGCATTGAGATAATATAAAACCAGATTAATTAACTCCAGAGCCAATCTATGGGCCATGTGATGTAGTTTTAACTTTTGAATCTGTGGATGAAATCCCAGAGTGTGACAAAACAAATGAAAGCTACTGTGCAGTACTTTCCTGTGGTACTGTTTATTATGCTGTACAAGGTGGTTCTAACTTTTGGGTCTGTGGTTAACGCAATGAAATCCTACAGTGTGACCATTTAAATGAAAGCTATTGAGCAGTACTTTCCTGTGGTACTGTTTATTATGCTGTACAAGGTGGTTCTAACTTTTGGGTCTGTGGTTAACGCAATGAAATCCTACAGTGTGACCATTTAAATGAAAGCTATTGAGCAGTACTTTCCTGTGGTGCTGTTTATTATGCTGTACAAGGTGTTTCTAACTTTTGAGTCTGTAGATGAACTCCTACAGTGTGACTATTCAAATGAAAGCTACTGAGCAGTACTTTCTTATGGTGCTGTCAGTTTTTTTTTTTTTTGATATTTACAAAACAGAATTTAAACTTTTTTAGAATTATTAAATAGTTAAATGGATAAAAGATTTGACTCCTTGACTTCTTACTCTTCTCAATGTGAAATAAGAGAAAGATTATCCTTCTTAGACAAATTGTTATCTACCACACAACACCAACAGCTGTAATGGAGACAATATTTATAGCAGACAAGACAAGGGCAGACAGATTAGCCTCCTACAATTAGGCTGAAACAACAAGACATTAACCTTGATTTAGATGGAGTTAATTTATCCACCTCAATGATTTATCCACTGATAAAGATTATTCTAGAACTGCAAGTTCTCACGCCATTCAGTGTACAACTGATAGTTTTTGTACTGCACCTGGCTCAAAAACAGTGATTCCTTACTGAAGACAGTCCAGAAAGAACTGCTTGAAGGAAAAACTTGCTTGGTATGCAAAGAATCAAATTTTGGAAAATGGATCACAGAGCAGAGGAACAGCATAGTATTAGGCCCAAATACATGTCTGAGATTTAAAAAGGTCAACAAGAGAATATTGAGAAGTAGACATCAAAGGTCACTCATCCCAGATGTTTAAGTTTATTGAAAGTTTTTTCTTATTATTATAAAGTCTGCCATACCTCTTTCGAAGCATTTTTTCTACAAAAATTATTCGGGTGAAGATTCAATTACTAGTTAAACGAGAATAATATTTCAAGCAAATCAAAACAAACTAAAAATGTATTATTTACCAGTTAAAAAGGAATCATATTTCTAAATGTGTTCAAGCTTTCATTCATTTTGTTTATTAAATTGAATGAAAAAGATATCAATTTTCAGTAGTGAAATTTAAAAAAGAACTTAGACTAAACACAGACTAAAAAGTATTTTATGTAGCACGACCGTTAAGAAGGAAATATTTTTCTGGATTTGTTGAGGCCTTTTGTTCACTTTTCTCAACAACTTGAACGAAAAATACGGGTGATAATAATTAGACTCAGTAGTGAAATTTCAAACTGACAAATCAAAATGCAGCCTGACTGAGTTTAAGCAATTTAACTGTCTGTTCTGATTCAAAAGCTAATTCAAAGAGAAGGAATTTTAATAACACAAATCAAAACATACTTCTAAAGCAAATTACCAGAGTTAAGCAGGACATGTATTTCTGAATGTCTTAAAAGCTTTTAATTAATTTTTAGCAATCCCAGTGGGAAAAATTGTGAGAATTTAAGACTAATCAACACAGACTAGGAAGTATTATTGAGTTAAGCAGGAAATGTATATTTGAAGCATTTTTTTCAACAATATTTCCATAGGAAAAAAAAAATATATATATATATATATATATATATATATATATATATATATATATATATATATATATATATATATATATATATATATATATATATGTATATATAAATATTATATTAACTAAAAGTTTTCTTTGCTGTAATTCTGAAAATTCCTAAATCTTTACTCATTCAGTATCAAGAAATTATTTTGGATAAAAAAAATGTCCAAAAAAAAATGGGTTGGAATAATGTGAATCTTGCCATCCTTTAATAGCGAAAAGAATGTGTATTAGAAAATTTTTTCATTCCACCAGTAACTGTAGCAATGTAGCTGGCATGAGGCGAACCAAGGCACTTGCCTCGGTAAAAATACACTTTTGAATACTAGAACAAGCATTGCGGGGATCTCTCCTGTGAGAGGCTATGCATAAAAAAAAAAATGAAAGAAGTGTTTTTTTTTTCTGATACTGCTGTCATAAGAATTTTTGCCTGGCTACAGCCCTGCACAGCCCTGCACAGCCCTGCAGAACTGGGCTGGCCTGTTCATATGGGAAAGTTTCCAGCTTGGTTACAAAATCTCAGTAACTGGGCCTGCCTTCTCATACAGACACATCACAAATTTCAGAAGTGAAATATGAGTGAGATGAGATCTCTGTACAACCAGTCCAGCTCAGTCAACAGGGTTGATATATGAAGAGGCCCTTAAGAAGTAAGACAATTTTAGATGTATTTTATACAGTTGTATGTGTTCAATACCTGAGATTTTTTAAACATAGCTAAATGTACGGAAAGTTTTACAATACCTGGGATTTTTCCAACAGATCGACCAGAACTGGAGGAAGCTGAAAACAACAACACACGTTTTGTAATAAATTTAATATTTTGCAATAAAATTGTATAATCAATGGAACTGATTCAATAAATCTGCCATCTTTATAAATTATGTTTTACAGTAAAAGCCCACAAGTAAGAACCTGAAAATTAAGAACCTGTTAGCCTCAAATTTGTCATTTTTACCCCCTATAAACAAGAACCTATTTAGCCTAGAAAATGAAAAACAGGTTCTTATCATAATTTAGTGATGCAGAGCTGGGTAAGAATCCTGTTTGGAAAAATAGGAGCTTGCCATTGCGGTGCAGATAAATCAATTAATGTAATAGGGTGTTGTTGAGGGGGAGGGGTGGTGGGGTTGACTGAAAAATAGGCTGATTACCATTAATTTTTATCTTGTAGTTGGATTTTATTTGTTGTTACACAGAAATAAGAACCAATTTAAGAACCTAGATAGCCTAAAATTGTGTTAACTACCATTTAAACAAGAACCTGTTCAGGCTAACTCTAAATAATGTAGGTTCTTACTTGCAGGTTTTTACTGTATCACATATTATTAATATATGCTTTAATCTAGCTTTCTTTTTTATAAAATTAATGTTATCATGATAGCAGCTAACAGAAGTTAGACTCTATATCTGCCACTATTTAAAGTCTGATGTAGAATCCAGACTTGAAGTGCCAACGGTTTAATTATGTGACCACAATATTGTTCCAAACCTACATGAAACTCTTCTAATACCACCGATAAGAAGAGCAACAAGATCAGGAGTTGATTTAGCACACTTCGTAGGCCTAACAGCTAGTAGCATAGAACTGTTAGGTGCGAGAACTGTGCAACCTAAATCAGACTGTAACCAGACAAACAATATTTTACTTTGTTAATCGTTTCACTCGCAGAGTCAACGATGAAGACATGTAGTATAGTTCTAACTTTTGAATCTGTCAATGAAATCCTATGATGTGCCCACTCAAATGAAACCTCTTCAGCAGTACTTTTGCATGGTACCATTGGTTTTTCAGTATTTTCCAAAACAAAATTTGGGATTTTTCTTGAATTTTGATTTTTGGCAATTTTGGGAGTTAGAAGGTCAACCAAGACAGCTTTAACAATTTGACTTGGATTTGATATGTTAGATGTTCCACAACGTAGATTTCTGATTTGTAGGTCCTGACACTAATTATAGTACCAAGCTAATTGAAGGGGTGAGTGGAATAAAGCCCTAAGTGACTTCTGATCAACTGCTAGACTCTCCTTCCAGTTTGTATTGTATATACTCATGTAACAAAGGGAGAATTTGGCTATAGATCCGGAGTCACTTAGGGCCTTATTCCAAAGATTATGTGGAATATCAGGCCCTAAGTGATCCCTGATCTGAAGCCAAATTCTCCCTTTGTTACATGAGCATATACAATACAAACTGGAAGGAGAATCTAGCAGTTGATCAGAAGTCACTTAGGGCTTTATTTTACTCACCCCTTCAATTGCTTTTCACATTAATTTTGATTGTTTTTATTGTTATTTTTGGTTATTAAAGAATTAAAGGAACACAAGCATTTTTTTGTGCTCTGTTATGCCATGGATGGCAGTCAAACATGTAGGAACCCTTTGTTTATTTTGCTGTGTTGTTATGGTCTATACAATCACGACATGGATTGCTGCCTTTGGAATAAAATATTGTTTCATAGACATTTAATTACATTTTTATGAGTTCTCTTATCAAGTAATTTAGTTGTTGTTGTTTTTCTGAGAACTTCTATGATTTTCACATTTTTGCTTCAGACAAAATTAATATAATATTGTTGATTGAAGAATGTTGCCGAATGTCGGTATTATTGCTTGGCAAGATAAGTGCCACAAATTACTGTTTGTACCTATAAATTGGAAGTCTCTAATCAACTTCATATGCACGTCACTTCACTCCTCTGGGGGGAGGGGAAATTTTGGGTATCAGCAACTCATTTTATGGGCGTGACACAAATTTACTTTTACCCCGAGAGGTCTGACAATATATGAATTCAAAAAGTTTTACTTGCAAGTTGAGATTTTGAAAGCAATGATGGTGCATCATTTTCCAAGTTTGAAAATGAGACCACCTCCTGTCATTTCCCTTGCTTCCCTTCCATCACTCATAATTATTTTTACTATATTTTCTGTCGCAGAGCTTGACGCTGCTGAAACTTATTTTAAAAGGTACCAAGGGCCACTTGAACTGAGTAAACTGGTTTTCGTTACTTAGGTGGCCTTGCTTAGTAGTCCCACTTGCAACTACATTGTTTAACGGTCTGACTGCAGTTAAAACACAAGTCTGTTCAAACAATAAACTCATATGTCAAAAATGACTATAACTACATGTATTACCTCTTGAGCATCAAGGTAGTCCAGGAATTCAGATTCCTGTTTAGAACACAATCAAAACAAGAAAATCAGTAAAAAATCTTATAAAATTCATTAATAATTTATTAAGAAAATACAAAAGAAATGAAAGTTTAATGAAGGTTTGAAAAATCCTGATACAAAACAGCTACATATTGTATGTATCACTGATTCAGAATACTAATTGGGGGTTTTCACTTACATCATATCAAAATTCAGAAGCATTTAAAAAAAAACAACAGTTTTCAATTCCAAAATGTTTATGGGATTGTAGAGAGTTTAAAACTACCGGTACACATCTGGGCCAAATTTTGAGACGCAAGAGCATTTCATTTAAGAGTTGTAGACCAATGAGTATTAGACAATTTTG
Source organism: Cladopsammia gracilis (assembly GCA_022457155.1). Classification (NCBI taxonomy): domain Eukaryota; kingdom Metazoa; phylum Cnidaria; class Anthozoa; order Scleractinia; family Dendrophylliidae; genus Cladopsammia; species Cladopsammia gracilis. The sequence continues at coordinate 716,977 of JAJGOT010000223.1, read as the reverse complement.
GTAAGAAATGTATGGAGCGGCCAACTTGGTGCCCCACTCAACATGGCAGCCAAAAATTCAAAGTCTTAATAACGCCAAAAATCAAATCAAAATATATTGTATTCGCAATAAGTTCCATTAAATCGGCTTGTAAGCACTTATAATTCACAAATAACTTTCAACTGGTTCAATTTTGATTATTTTCACGGCTTATCTGAAGCAGTGTGACGAATTGCGTGACACATTTAAAACCTTTATTAATCAGAAGCAAAACATCGTTAAAACCTGATTTTTTTTGTCATAGATTATAACACTGGCATACACATACCATCTTAGAAACAGCTTTGTAGGATGTATACTTTAGGTTTTTATATTTTTATGACATCATGTGAAAGCCGCCAAAAGGAATGCTAATAAGCTTCTGTTATTGCTATTGTTCTTTTATAAGTTATCGTAGATAAAATATATTTGCAGCAGAATTCTATGAAAATTTACAATGACTCGTCTGCAGCTTATAAATGTAGAGTCTTAAACAAGCAGCCCTAATGGTATCAATAACAAAATTCTTCACTATGATTGGTCATCTGTCCAATACACGTGGTAGATCTGACATTACTCATCCAATCACTCACTAAAATGTTCTCCACTCAGTCCAATTACATTTGTTATACCAACTATAATAATTTCATATCTAAACAACAATCCAGAAATTGAGGGCAAAAATAGTTCAATAAAATAATCTTACTAATAATTATAACTAAAACAGGAAGTACCTTTCTTATGAACTACTTTGTGTACATGTGAGTGATCAAGGCCAATGCAATGATTGTAACAGAGAATGATTAGAAAATACCATCAATATTGAGAACTAAGTATTTGTCACATGTAATACAATGTAATAAGTACTGTTGTCACACAGGAGGACTTGTTCCTGGGACTGGGGCACGATCCATTCAATGAAAAATTTCCTGGATGTAATTTTTGAAATTTTTTGGTGACAAATGGAATGCGACTAAAGAACAGAAATTTTGGTCCAAATAAAAAAAAATAAATAGAAACTGGTCCAGCTTAAAAGTGGACCTTCTTTTCCAGTTGGATTCAACTGATCTATTCATTTTGGACATAAATTACTCTTCATTAGTAATATACCATTTTTCACTAAAAAATTTCGGAAATTCTGTCCAAGAAATGTTTGCCTCAGCATTACAAGTTCAATGCTCTTTCCATTAGGCCATGCTCCCTCCCCTTTACATTTTCTTGAAAAAAAAAAAATATTACTGTTAACTTACCTCATAAGGAAGCCACACAGTTTCAGAATCTGCAAAACACAAAATCATGTAACACATCAAATGCTAGGGAATGTTGTGATAGCGAAATTCAAGGGTTTCACTGGAAGAATGTGCTTCGGTATATTATATAAAACAGATAACAGACCTAAGGCATGTCATTTCGCAGGATTCTCTATAAGTCCCAGAGGGTGCCTAAAATAATGGCTGCTTTAGTTTCTGGGCCTGCCACTTTTGGAAAAAGTTGGAATTATTTTATCAAAATAAGTAGCTCTTAGGCTGTCAGTTGGCTACTTATTGAAGCTGGGTTCTCAATAAGTTTCTGGATACATAGAAGGGAAAATTCTACAGGTTGGCACAAGTTCATGGAGTATTTTATCATAAATAATCATACTATATTAAACTTTAAAGACATGTCACGTAAGCCCAAGTCACAAATTTCTGGAATAACTTTCTTCTGACAACAATACTTCACCACTTCATTATTATTTTTTTTTTTGCACAGAAGGAACTAAAATGTTTAATGTCATACTACAGCCCCAGTCGTACCTTTAAGCATCAAAGAATAGCCTTCATTTCTTGGGTACAAGTTAACAACAAGTGTTGAAAGATTGTCTTGAAGAACGACTTTCTCTAACAGCCTCACCCCATGACAGAACCGCTGTTAAAGGGAAAAAAAGACTTGCAATATTAGACAGTTATTTAACCCTAATATTATCAAAACACAAATTCTCCTTTCTGGTCCTTATACAATTATTATAGCTCAGTAATAGGGAGAAGAATTTTTGAGAGAATTTATCTTGGGTGATCGTATCCTTAATTCTCATAACCTCTGTTATTGATTACGCATTGATATTACAAGAAGAAATTTGATGCTGATATTTTTATTGGCCTTAAAGGGTCAAGCAAAACCAGAAGTCCTGTAAGGATATCAAGGATATAAGCAAAAGAATAGGCAAAAAAAAAATAAAGGGAACGGATAAACTCATTCTTCTTAAAAACAACAACTAACCTTATCTTTGGCACCCTCCCATGATTCAATGTAACAATCCAGAAGTCGGTCTTCCAAAGACTGCCTAGTAATAAAACAACATACAACTATAAACAGGGTTGCATGCACACAAACCCTTTACATGTAACTTCCAGAGTGTCATGAATCAAAATTCCACAAAAATTCGAAATTTCATTTTGTAAAATATTGAAAAACAGATCGTACCATGCAAAAGTATTGCCAAAGAGGTTTCATTTGAATGGTCACGCCACAGGATTTCAATGACAGACTAAAAAGTTAAATTATGCAGCTTACATGTCTCCTAAACTGACTCTGGGAGTGGAAGGGTAAAGAAATGAACCTTTGTTAACAAAGAGTGGATTATTCCAAGACATGTATGAGGGGGACATTGGGGCTTGCGGTATTGCGGTATTGGGCAATTTTTCATGCGGTATTTCGGTAATTCTAATATAAAATTGCGGTATTGCGGTATTCCCAAAACCTGCGGGATTCCATTTTTTAGCATTTTGGTCGGTTTTAAAAATTATCCTCCAGTGTTTTACAACCCTTTTTGATCCTTTTTCGGTTTCTTGTTGTTCTTGTCAAACTTGTCGTTTCGAAAACGCTTCGAAACAGTTCTAAGATCCTCTAATCCGTCACGCCAGTTTATATTACATGAAAGGTGATAACACTGGTCGTTTTACAACCAATTAAAAGTCATTAACTTGCCTTAACATTTGAAAAACAAAATCTAAGTAGATATTTGCGGAAAATTTATTGAACAGAGTAGCGGTTTCGGTATTCTATCGATTTTTGACAAGGTTTTTGACGTATTGCGGTATTTGGCGATTTTTCTTGCGATATTACGGTATTTGTCAATTTTTTTGGCGGTATTGCGGTGTTCAGAACCCCCCAATGCCCCCCTCATGTATGTCCACACCCCAACTAATATTTACTCAGAGAAATGAACCTCCATTCAAACATTGTGGTTCTAACTTTACATCTGTAGACGTGATCCAAAAGAGTAACCATTCAAATGAAATGTACTAAGCAGTACTTTAAGAGGGCTGTAGCCACCAGCTGGCTGTAATGGCTGGCAACTGCAATGAAGATGACCAGCAACTAAAAGTTGCATTTTTGGCCGTCACAATTGGCAGTGTCGCCGCGATCACGATCCAAAAATTCCAGCGGCCAAAAACATGGTGCAATTCGAATGCGGCGCAGTCGTGCTAAAATTTTTACAACTAACAAGGGTAATGAAAAAAATTCTGGGTTTTCTTGGTTTGGGGAAAACGTTACAGTGAAAGAGTTAACTTCATTCATCTTTACTTACCATTTCCCAGTCCTTGGTCGTTTTCTTTTCAGGAATCTATGACAAGCAGTGTTGATCACCTCCTACAAAAATGAGAAGCAGAACTTGTCTGGTATTTTTTGTTGTCCTTGAAAGCATTTAACCAATGTCAATGTCTTCCAAACTTTATAATCTTCTCTAAAATGTACCTGGATTTTGTTGTGACAAATTTTTGTTAATGAAATGTGATGTTACCATGCCAACCACGTTTTGACAAGTACAGGTTCTCAAATTGTTAATGTTCTATTAATTGCAATGTTGAATTAATTTATTAAAGATCTTTTGATTTGTCAGTATCAGAGCATGAATAATGCATCTATTTTTACATACTGAAGAAACAATGTAGCTTAACTGTGCATCTTGTCATACTAAACATGAAAAATTTAAAATTGTAAAAGTGCCAAAAATTTATGAAAACGTTCCAAATGTTTCAGGCTTTGCCCTTCTTCAGTGGATGGTATGTTCGTTAAGAAATACACCACAACATCTTAGTTTTAAATGCTTGTCTCTTGCATGCGCGTGCATGACCTTCAAAACAAACAAAAGTCAGAATTAAGGCTGCGTGGTTGACAGGCTCCAAGTTGGAAAATAAGGCACATCTCCTGCCCTTTCCTTTGTTTGTTTCCGCTGCAGAGCTTGACGTCGTGAACCTGCACGTCATCCGCAGAGTGTCCATTAGAATTGAAGTGCTCTGCGACTTGTCATACTGTTTATTATGCTATACACAGTTCAAATGCAAGCTACTGAGCAGCAGCCTTTTAGCCAGAAATAGAAAAGTGGCCATCCTAGAAGCTTGTTCACCTGTGCAATCTTAAAAGCCTTGGTGAATTTTCCATGAATTTCTAAAAAATCTGGCCGTCCTCAGGATGCCCGGACACCATGCTGGCTAAAAGCTTGCTGAGCAGTACTTTCCTGTTGTGCTGTTTATTATGCTGTACAAGGTGGTTCTAACTTTTAAGTCTGTGGATGAAATCCTAAAATGTGACCATTCATATGAAAACTATTGAGCAGTACTTTCCTGTGGTACTGTTTATAATGCTGTGCAAGGTGTTTCTAACTTTTGAGTCTGTGGATGAAATCCTAAAGTGTGACCATTCAAATGAAAGCTACTGAGCAGTACTTTCCTGTAGTACTGTTTATTATGCTGTACAAGGTGGTTCTAACTTTTGAGTCTGTGGATGAAATCCTAAAATGTGACCATTCAAATGAAAACTATTGAGCAGTACTTTCCTGTGGTAGTGTTTATAATGCTGTGCAAGGTGGTTCTAACTTTTGAGTCTGTGGATGAAATCCTAAAGTGTGACCATTCAAATGAAAGCTACTGAGCAGTACTTTCCTGTGGTACTGTTTATTATGCTGTACAAGGTGGTTCTAACTTTTGAGTCTGTGGATGAAATCCTAAAGTGTGACCATTCAAATGAAAGCTACTGAGCAGTACTTTCCTGTGGTATTGTTTATTTTGCTGTGCAAGGTGGTTCTAACTTTTGAGTCTGTGGATGAAATCCTAAAATGTGACCATTCAAATGAAAACTATTGAGCAGTACTTTCCTGTTGTGCTGTTTATAATGCTGTGCAAGGTGGTTCTAACTTTTGAGTGACCAAAAAAATTAAATCTATTGTGCTACACAAGGTGGTTCTAGTATTTGGGTCTCTTGATATAAATCCTAAAGTTTATCAACTCAAATAAAAGCTATTAAGCAGTGCTTTCCTGTGGTGCTTTTATGCTGTACAAGGTGGTTTCAACTTTTGAGTCTCTGGATGAAATCCCAAAGTGAGACCATTCACTTATAAGCTTTTGAGTAGTGTTTCCCTGTGGTATTGTTTATTATGCTGTACAAGGTGGTTCTAACTTTTGACTCTGTAGATAAAATCCAAAAGTGTAACCATTCAAATGAAAGCTACTGAGCAGTACTTTCCTGAGGAACTGTTTATTATGCTGTACAAGGTGGTACTTAGTTTTCGGTCTGTGGATCAAATCCTAAAGTGTGACCTACCAAATGAAAGCTACTGAGCAGTGTTTTTTCTGGGGCGAAGTTCATTATACTGTACAAGGTGGTTCTAACAACATATACTGAGTATGCAGTGCTTAATTTCCTGCAGTGCTGTTTATTCTGCTGTACAAGGTGGTTTTAACATTTTTAGAGTGACTATTCAAATAAAAGTGGTCCTTTCCTGTGATTTCTCAGCATTTTTCAGTACTATTTACTGAAAGAAACTATCTATCACAGTGTGACTAAACCACTGGTAAGAGATCCTGAAGGAAAGATTTTATAACACTCAGAAATGATACAAAAAGGTCCTACAAAATGTATAAAGCTTATATACACAGTAAACAAAGGACTATAAAAAACCCTCAAAACTTAATAGAAATTACAATTAATAAATACAAAGAGAGGCTAATAACACCAACCTGAGGCTTGGAGCTGTCAGAATTTATCCCTATCATGATCTACAAGATGCAAAATAGAAGTCATTATTTAGTTTTTTTCCATCTGGCCACAAAACCCGGCATGGTATTTCATGTAAACAATCCCATCTGTCCCTCAAATCTAAACTAGAGCCCAGTGTTCCTCGCACCCCTCGGAAGGAAGCCGAAAACTCGCAGAAAGCATCATTTTTCATCCCTTTGACAACTTTGTCTGTAAAAACTTGGATGGTATGTATTATCAATGTGTTGAGATTTTTTTCATGTCACTATGAGTGAAAACAGAAGCTTCTAGAAGGCTCTTATGTTAGTAGCCTTCGAGAGGATCAATAATCTTTATATTGCGACTCTAAACTATTTCCTGGTGTCAAAATGGCTCAAAACGTATCGCTTTGATGTTTTTATCTAGACAGTCAGCTAGACAAAGCCACAAAGAGTGCAATACAGCATGTGCATCTAGATGAAAGCAACATCGGCATATTAGAACTAAATGTTTTAATCACACATGTGTGAGTATTGATAAAGATGTACAGACCCTCAATAGGTCCAACTATTGAATAATTAAATCTTTACACAACAACAAAATTTCTTACTAATTTAATAACACAATAATAATTCCACTGAGTTACACAAGAACACAAAGACAGCATGTTCATCTTTTTGGTGCCGACAAAAGTTTCCGGTGGCATCAACTCATAAAAGACCTTCAATAACACGACCGACTTTCTTGTTATATTGATAAGTAGACATAAAGCTGCCTTTAAGTTTATATATAACTATTAAAAAATGTATTTGAAAACCTTGTGAATGATACCAGAGAAATATTTTGACTGGATGTAACCATAGAGATCGGAGCTCGTGTTTACAAACTGAAGGCAAGTGGAATTTTCTATAATAATTGCACACTTGTGACATGTCGATTTTGTGATTCTTAAAACTTGACAAAATTAGAAAATTCCCACTTGAGAAAACTTGCAAAGCCAACAGAACCACTGAAAGTAGTGCTCAACAGCTTTCGTTTTTATATGAATGGAAACAAGGATTTTCATCCACGACTCAAACGTTAAAACCATCTTATCCAGATTAATGATAAGAATTCCAAGAGAATACTTCTTGATAGAGCTTCCACATGAATTGGTGTGCACAGTTTTTAAAAGAATTCTTTTATCTGGGAGAAGGCAAAATTTGAAGAGTGGGTGGCCCTTTAAGTGCAAAACGATCTATTCTTTTAAGATCACTATCAGTAAGGAGGCATTTTGTAATTTATAGCAAGACATGTAGGTGGCCAAATGACAGCCATCGACTCATCAAATTTCATAAAGAGATGGTTTGTGAAAGGCTTCAGGTCAAAATAGACATTTTTTGTCACCAACCCTAGACCATAGACTAAATGTAGCCTTGGAACATCTGCCTCTTGGAAAATTCAAAAGACAAGCTCTTTGTTATTCAGAAAAAGTGCTTTGTCAGAATTCGACACTGAAATGAACTAGCATCCGTAAGACATTTTGTTGCAGTGTACCAAAATAAAATATTCATGGACAACAATTTCTAATTTTTTTCTGTTCACTTAACAAAAATTTATTACAAAATTTAATGTTTAATACATTAATTTGGGAGGGTAAAAATGTTATAATTCTCAGCAATCTAAAGAACAAAATAATATAATTATTTATGATGCAAATGGAGTCAGGCCCTTAGGCATTTTTACACATAAACATTGAAGAAAGAAAGTTTGTGCTTACACCTGTAAAAGCCGGTTCCATACAACATGGAGTTCATTTAAAAAACTGTTGTATTGTAAGTAATTTCTGGAAGGTATTTCAAGTACAGTAGTGTTAAATATATTATTTATTGTGCCCATTTTTAAAAAATTTCTTGTTTCTTTTACCATGAAATAAAATATAAACAAAAGTTCTTCATTATTGTGTTTATATTTTGTATTCAAAAATTTGTAAAAATGGTGGCTATTTATATATAAAAAGCTCTTATAAAGAGCTAAATCTAGAAATTACAGCTGTATTCTAATTTTGTAAAAGTGTATATTATCACGATTTTTTTTCTGGATAAAGTGAGATGCCAATGTTTATACCATTTAAAACAAAACTGACAATTCACAGTTCGAATTTCTTTTGGTTTTAATTTACTGTTTTTTCCAAACATAGCATGTTACATCACACAAAATCTAACTTCAATGAATCGTGCGTTTTTCGAGTTATTAACTAGCACTTGTCATTGTCTTGTGGTGTGTTTCTTAATGATGTCTGGATACGTATAAAAAGAGCTGAAATGCAACAAGTAAAAGTAATATATACATATTATCTATATTGCTTTCAAGCCTGCTACTTAATATCCCATTTTTAGCACGCTTCGGGCCTGAAAATTTCAAAACATTTTGAATAATATACATTTGCGGAGACATTAAAATAGAATATGTGAAAGTTGTCTTGAGGGCATACACCTACAACTTCCCACAAGACTCACTGTCTCTAAAACTTAGACAGGAAGACTCGCACTTGATGGCTTAAACCTACAAAGGTCTCTTAAGTAAATCCTTTTGCCAATAATTTAACTGTTACAATGTCACGTTCGCTCAATACTACTGGATTGCCGTTCTTATGTTTTGCGAAAATGGACGAAAAGAAAAAAGTCTTAAAACCAATAGCTGATTTACTATGCTATTGTTTCGGGGGTCAAGTGTACATCGAGAAATAAATTACACCTACAATTTGTCTAATGGTCGACTGTTGAAGATGAACTTGAGTTTATCTGGCGACATTTGTCCTTCTGAAAAGTTGAGAGTTTTTCGGGCATCTTTACAAAAACAACTGCCGTGTACTTTTTTTGTCACTTCTGTAGATGATAAGCCCTACTTCAAATAAATTCTAAACTCATTAGCAATGAATTGCTTTTAAACAACCATCGAGTTAGAAATGTTACGCATCAATTCGCGGAAAAACACTGTACCAATTAAACGTGGCCGGTCGTTCCGTGCAAATTTCCCCGTTCAAAGTTGTGATAAATCACAGCGATCAATATTTCGCATGTTAATTTCTCCCATTTGACGGCACGAGGCGCTTAAAAAACCTCAATTTTCGCGCAATCAAAAAACACCTTTCCTCTTTCCCTCGAGGTATGCGACAGAAAAGAGGAACTGGCTGTAGAGGCAATTATGAAGTAATTTCCTTACGCACGTGTGCCGCCATAGAGGGTCGATTTTTGGGCGAGTAAATTTTATGCATAGAAAGACTGGCGCCTATCAAAGAATGGGTAATTGACCTAAGGGCATTCTACACCTCCTTGAAAGGAAACCGAAAGAACAAATACTAAAGCTTTGTCTAGAACTGATCTAATATTTATGCGTAAGACACATTTGCGTTCCTCAGTGAAGTGCTTGAAAGTTAGAAACGACAATATATACGCTGCACCGCACTGAGACGCGAAAACTTACGCACGGCCGCGCACGACAGAATTTTGAAAAGATGAAAGCTTAACCTAAATCGCGAAACTATTACCTTCAATTAACAAAATATTAATACCCGTCTGCTTCGATACCTTCCAGCGAGCTTATCACGAGAAGCATCTTTCATTTTCGTCATACTTTAGCTGGACCTGTGAGTCAACAAAAATTAGATAAATCCTGTTTCTCTTTTGTTTGCGCTCCTATCGAATGACCTCGGGCGCCATCTTTGAAAAACACTGTGAAGGAGCCTATCAAAGGTCGGCGGTCGGAACCACAAAGGGATACATAGGGTATGGGAGTGGTGTAATTTCACGCAATATTTACGCGGAAAAACTGGCGATAATAGATAGCTTTTCGGACGAAAACAACTCAATTGTCAACGAAGACGGCTCGCTTTGCTCAAAAGAGTGTTTTTAATCCGAAAAGAGCCGCAGCTCCAGGCGACAATAACTTCCAAATACTTGACACAGCTTTCTGGATTTCTACCCTCCGTACCCATGATAAAAAATTGTCATTCAAGCCCTCTCTCCGCCCGGACAATTGGTCCCCCGCAGAACGAAAACTTGATTAAAATTTTTTGATAAAGTAAATCGCCTCTTATTCTCAAAAAAAAAAAAAGAAAACTGCGAGAAAACCCTGAAGAAGAAAAATTTGATATGTTATATTGGTCATCGTTTCGCGCATCTGACAAGATATATATAGTCTGTTTTTAAAAGCGGCAGCCCGTCTCATCCCCCGGTAGGTACCAAAATGTCCCGCCTCAAGGTACTCCCATGAAAATAGAACGTAAACTGGCGTAGAACTTGGCTAGACATTATGTCTCTGACATTGAACTGAATCCTTTCTTCTCCATCACGTATGTGAAAGCTATAACGATGGGCAACGCGCCTTGTTCTAAGCGCGAACAACTGGAAGTAACTCCCGAAGTTTTGGTGTGTAAATTGAAAAGGGCCGCTTACAAAGGCTCGAAGAAGGACCTTCGTGAATTACTGAAAGCAGGGGCACCAATAGATGGATGTCACAGATTTGGAAAAACAGCGTTGCACGAGGCGGTCAGGCATGGGAGGTTCAGATGTGTCGAGATCCTACTGAACTACAGAGCAAATGTAAATATAGCGACTTATGATGGGTTAACGCCGTTACATGAGGCGGCCGAACAAGGGTTTGTAGATTGTTTGATAGCACTTATAAATCATGGTGCGGACGTGAACGCCGCCACCAGAAGTCAATGGACAGCCTTGCATTACGCAGCTCGAAATGGACACAAGGACTGCTTAGAAGTGCTCTTACAACATGGCGCTAATGTAAATGCCACCGCAAATGGCGGTTGGAGGCCTTTGCACACGGCAGTTCGACATGGACATACAATGTGTGTTGAACTTTTACTGCTTTATAAAGCCGAAGTGGATCCACCTTTGGTCCCTTCTTGGAGGGTAAGTAGCCTCACAATTCACGATACGCACGTATTGGTGCGTTTTACGTTTTCATTGATCGACCGTGATTTATTTTTTGTAGTTGATAGTTTCTTGCAGCGTATTACATCTGCGTGCGTCTTTCGTGTTTATTAGCTCGCTGATATTTTTTTGTGTTCGAACTTCGCAGCTGGGGGGAGGCCGTGAAAGCTATAAATTTTAAAACGTGAACATGTTTGTTGGCGATGTGAGCCAGCTTCTACGAATCGCTACATGATAATTACAGGGGGGGATTCTACACTACCGCATTGATCTTCAAGCGAAAAACTCTGACTTCCCACTGTTCGATATGACATACGAGCGACCATCTGACGGCCGAGCTCTGGCTGTTCCGTGATTAAGCGATGAACTCGTAGGTAATCTAGTAACCCTATAATTTTAATTGCAGTTACAGAACTTCTGTTTATGTTTTAAAAAGGTCGTTCACTCCGCAGGAGATGTGAAAATCTCCTGGTATTCGGTCTCCTTGGCAGGCAAAAAACACGAGAAAAGACACTTTTTTCTTTTTTAGAAATTTCAGATCGCCCCACAGGCGCTTATTCATAACAAAATTGCGTTCTGTTGTAATTAATTTTTCCAGTGAATGGTATAGCGTTCCCTTTGGCCTTCGTGTTGAAACCTTTTTATGGCCTTTCTAAATAGGGAACACTTAGTTGTTTTTCAGAGCTGTTGGATTTTCATTTATCCGTATTTTGAGTCTGGAAGTCGTAAAGACAGCTATCCTGTCTCCGCGAAGTCTGTACGTATTGGGGTTTCATTGTATTTTGTGACAACTCGTACTAAATATAATCCGTCATTCCTCCGTCCAGCGAAACACTTATAATAGGCTTTGGATTATTTTCTTTCGACTCATTCACGTCGGAAATTTACGGATCTACGTTTATACGCTGGGAAAATCGTGCGGGATAATCAATGTTTTCGATCGAATTCATTTTGTCTGGCCAAAACTTGTATACGCGCGCTTTCCAGCGACACGGCGGCTGCTGTTATTTATACTCGCAATTTATGGCTTTTCCTGCAGTATTCGGCACTTTCTGTCATATTTTTTGATTAATGGCCATGAGCCAATTGTATTCTGTTGAATCTCGAGCACCTTTCGTCGCGTAACATATGGTTTGAATTTGGTGCGCAAAAATGGATTTGAAATGTACATTCATGTTGTTTTCCCTCCCACGAGATCGAGATTCGAAGTTTCGATCGACTATTTGCAATTGTATAAGTTTTGAAGTTTTGCTCTATCAAGTGCCCAAGAATGTTATAATAAAGGTGGGGTTTTATATTACTTTCGGTCATTCGCGCTTCTAGAGTATGTAGTCATTGACAAGTGTATTCAAGTGCCTAGATTTGCCGTTTTCATCCGACACTATTTTCTTTTTCTGACATCCCGGTATAAATAACAGATAGTTTTTGTTTCTTTCAATGCACATACAGAAGTTAAGGCAGAGGCTAGAACTCAAAGTTTTCACATGCATCACAAAAGAACGGCAAGATTGTTATCTCGCATGAGATAATAAATTTCACTGCCATGGGATATGACTCCCTTATCACAAAGAGCGTCCAAATTATCCCAAAAATGTAGCCCCCCAGACTGCTTGACCTGGCTTTATACCTTTACTATATTACTCATACCATGTCTGCTGGCTCAAATTTAGCAACAAGGTGTTATGTTATTTCGGATTGAAAGGTAATCAAGATCTGAAAAAATTCAGTGTAATGTTTCAGCCCTGGGGACGGAACACATATGCATGAATTATTGCCTGCTTTCAACCATTCACTTTCAAGATTTTAATATTTTAGGGTGCTTAACAGCTTTTATTAAGGTCTTATCTCTGGGCTGATATTGCTTTTGGGATATAACCAAACTCAGTTGAGATTGGCTTGTTTTGAATGCATCATTCTTGTTTAAGAATTTTTCACGGTATTTAAATCTGACCATGTGCTATAATAAGTAATCAATTCGGTCAGTTCTGGGTATTTTTTTTTTTTTTTTTTGCAAGAACCATCTGCCATATTTGCAGGTGAATCACTAAACAGCCATTAATTGAAGGCAGTGTTTCTTGTTTTTGCATCCGTTTTTCAAAACTCTAACATCTATGTACTCTTCAAGGCAAATTTAAACTTGTGATCCTCCTGATGAAGTTAACATACTCAAACTTCCCTGTGGTGACAACAATTCTGAGACTCGCTTAACACAATGAGTTAATTGCCGCAAACATATTCTCATGCTAAGAAGTTAAATTTGTTTAGAACTAGTCTCAGTGGTAGTCAATCGTTATGGAGATGTGTGATTATTTTTCCTTCATAAGTTGATCAGCTCTCTTGTTCTAACTCAAGAGGTATTTACACACAGAAACAGTTCATTACATCAAATCATGCAAATTATTTAAAACACCACTGGGTCAATTGGTTTAAGAAAAAAAAATTGTTTGAGTATCTGTAATGAAAATTTTAAAAAAGTCAAACTTCCGGGCATTGCCTTGTTTTGACTCAGGTAAGGCTGCCCAAGAAACCACAAAACCAAAAACTGAGAAATGTTAGGAGTCAAGTGTTTACAGCAAAAATTAAGGCTTTTCACTGTACTTGCATATTCTCGAAGACACAATAATTGGCACAAATGAAAATCATTTGACAGTTTGTAGAGTAAATGTTAGCTGTTAAATATATATTTTTTTTAATTTAAGCTTTGAACTATTTTTGTTAAGTCACCTGTAGAGTTTTTGCAAACAGAGTTTATTGGTAAATTTATAAATAGTGGCTTCCCCAGTAAAGTGTTACGGTGATCCAGAAATAAAGTGCATTCATTACCGGTATGTAAAATAATGCTAATGAATTAAAACAGTGTGTTTGGTCTAGTCTTCAAGAAAAGGAATTAACAGGAACAAATAATGCTTGCCTGTTTCTTTTCGTTTTAGAGACATCGGTCTTGAGGTGAACCACCACTAGTTTTTTAATAGAGAGTTTTTGTTATCTCGGTTTTGTTCTCTTAGTAAGTGGAACGGAAAAAATAATACTGAGTACTTATGTGTCTTGCCAGGTTTGAACCATTTTTGGTAGTAAGGTAAACCAGCAGTGTCCTGACTGATAAATTTAAGTACACAAAGTTCTGTAGAGATAAAATTTATTCTTTTGTGATTTTGAAAGTAAAAACTTCATGACAGTATCAGATTATAAGAGGCAGTAGTTTGAGGCAGAACTTTGTCTTCTTAGTGGCCAGATGGAAGCTGGTTTTTTTTAGAAGCTTTTAGTTACATTACATTAATTGGTTTGAAATACAAACTTGTGTGTTTAACATGGTAAGAATTTATCTTGCTACAAAGGCAAGTCATTGCAAGGTTCTCTTTTGTATCAGCAAGCTGTTTCATAAATTGAATTTTATATGTTAGAATCTGAATAGCTTGAACCCCAAATAACACAACCTCTCACTCATTCCTTGCCTCAGGTTGTTACAGAATTTAACTCCTGATACTTGTAGCTTGAACTCTTGATAACTTGAGCACTTTGGTGTTCTCCCTATTCATTAGAATGACCAGATCTGCTTATATTTATATTTAAGATGTCTGCAATAATTGGCAATAATGACAGAATGCAGTCACATTTCTAATAATGTAGTTTAATATGCCTTTTTTGGAAAAGGATGAATGTTATTATTGGTATAATTGTCTTTGTGGTTGCACACAAGTATGAGATTAATTTAAGTGTTTGTGATCATTGACTCCCAGGTTTCAACAAGACCTCTTATGATCAGACACACTGTGTTGTTTCTGCCATACTTCAGTCCTATTCTTTATCTTCCTCTTAGACAGAAAGCTATTTACGACAGATGCTGGGATCTGTTCTTAAGGGGTACCATTTTAGACCACATTCACTATACATCAGTCATTACATACCTTGTATTTTTTCGATGAGGTTAATGTGTAAAATGTGCAAAATTCATACTGCAGTGGTATACACAGTTTATAGTAGTTAACTTATTAAACCTTCAGAATGATAACAGTTTCAGACATTTTTAAGGGTCTCAACTTTATTAATCTGTTAATCCCAGGTCAGTTGATGTTCAGTTGAATGGCTTGTTCAAAAACTATGCTTTTAGTTCCAAATTGCTCCAAATTAGCTCTATTTTTGTATACAGGCTAGTTTTCACATCAGAAATTAGTTCTGTATTTATTTTTTAAACAAAAAGCTTAGTTTTAAGGAATTGGCGTATTACTTTTCTTCAAGGCTTGATTGATTTCTTTCTCACTTTTTTTCCAGGTAAAGCCGAGAACAAATTTTAATTAACTGTCTTCACTTATATTCACCTTTTTCCTTTTGTCACTCTCGCCTTGATAATGATGTTAGATACATCGAAATGTTGTGTCGTCATAATTTCTGGCGTTTTTTAGCAATCTTTTTGTCGTTAAAACTGAGAACAAAGCTAATCACTTATGCCTTGCTTGAGATAGCATAGTTTTCAGGGAAACATAACCTTATTCTTCAAATTAAAGTTTTTTCACACAAAATAAAAATACAAATATCATAAGAGAGTTGCACATTGACCGGATTACCCACCAAAATAAAGCTAATTTGAAGCATAGTTTTCAAGCAAGCTCTTCAATTATTTTTGTGTTGTTGTGTGCTGTTTTTACAAGCTACTGTAGGCAATAGAATTTTGAAGGGGTGAGTGGAATAAAGCCCTAAGTGACTTGTGATCAACTGCTAGATTCTCCTTCCAGTTTGTCTTGTATATGCTCATGTAACAAAGGGAGAATTTGGTTTCAGATCGGGAGTCACTGAAGGCCTTATTCCAGTTTGGGATAAAGCCCTAAGTGACTCCTGATCTATAGCCAAATTCTCCTTTTGTTATACAGTGTATGAGCATATACAAGACAAACTGGAAGAAGCCAGCAGTTGATCAGAATTCACTTAGGGCTTTATTCCACTTGCCCCTTCAATTTGTCAGTTGTCCCACTTCAAGTCTTGTTTTTGTCCTCGAACAGCAATTCCCATTACCCACCTTCAAAGCCTGTGATCTTCAGAATCCCTCTTAGAATACAATATTAAATTAAATACTATCGAGCAGTACTTTCTTGTGGTACTGTTTATTATGATGTACAAGGTGGTTCTAACTTTTGGGTCTGTGGATGAAATCCTAAAGTGTGACCATTCAAATGAAAGCTATTGAGCAGTACTTTCCTGTGGTGCTGTTTATTATGTTGTACAAGGTGGTTCTTCCTTTTGGGTCTGTGGATGAAATCCCAAAAGTGTGACCATTCAAATGAAAACTATTGAGCATTACATTCCTGTGATACTGTTTTTAGTGCTGTAAAAGGTGGTGCTAACGTTTTGGTCTTTGGATGAAACCCCAAGGTGTGTCCATTAAAATGAAAGCTACTGAGCAGTACTTTCCTGTGGTGCTGTTTATTATGCTGTACAAGGTGGTTCTAACTTTTGGGTCTGTGGACAAAATCCCTAAATTGTGACCATTCAATTGAAAGCTACTGAATAGTAGATTCATTTGATGCAATTTGTTTCTCAATATTTCTCAAAATTCAGTTTTTTCTCTTGCTAGGCTTTTGTTGAATAGGCCTGATAGAAAAGTGTTCCTCTGTAAAACAAAAGTCCTTTCAATCAGTAGGAGTAAACAATTAAAAAGCATGGCTTTTAAATTTCAAACAAGTCACTATATCAAAGCCGTAGCTGAGATTATTCAGTAGGAACAAAGGAGATGCCAAATTACAACTATAACCCTACAACTTCCAACTTCCAAGAGTGCCAAATATCAAAATTCAAGAAAAATTCCAAATTTTATTTTGTAAAATATTGGAAAACAAATGGTACCATGCAAAAGTACTGGTGAAGAGGTTTCATTTGAATGGTCACATCATAGGATTTCATCCACAGACTCAAAAGTTAGAACAAATGGTACCATGCAATAGTACTGCTGAAGAGGTTTCATTTGAATGGTCACACCATAGGATTTTGTTCACAGATTTAAAAGTTAGAACTACACCATGTCTCCATAATTGACCCTGGGAGTGAAAGGGTTAAGCGTGCATGCTTAGTTTGAAAAATGTACTTACGCCTAATGTTGTACACATAACTCACGTATAAAGGACTGTAATGACCACTCCTTTTTATGTGTATGCATGTTACGTTATTATGAAGCCTTGTGTTTTAATTTTCATCTTATTTTTACTGACTTCATTTTAGATTCTTCAAGTTCCCCTTCATCATGCCGCAGAATATGGACATCTAGCCTGCTTAGAAGCTCTTCTGAGACAAGGTGCTGATGTCAATTCTAAGACAGCGGAGGGATGGACAGCAATGCACTCGGCAGCATTATATGGACGGACATCTTGTGTGGAAGCTCTAATCAGGTAAATGTCGAGAGTTCATATGCAACTTATTTCTCAGATTGATGTAGTATTAATTTTTTGATACCCAGTTGGGAGAAGTGGTGATGATTTGCTTTATTCTCCTCACCTATGTATTTGACCACAGAGTGATATTACAAGGAGAAGTTAGGTGCTGGTCACAATAGGGTCTTTAATCCTCAACAGTTTTAAATAAGCAGTACAGTACTTTTGTTTGTTGCTGATTGTTTGGTCATATTAATAATATAGTTGTATTTATTTGATATTTTTATTCATTTTTCAAATTGAATTTACTTTGTTTTCCTTGCGTTAATCTTGACCACCTTGGGAGCATATGAAAGGTTTTATTTAATATTAAGCTGACACACTGCATTTTTTTTTAATTACTTTTTCATTATATTCACCCTGAAGTACGGACACAAACTACACTTTTGCATAATGCGGCATATATTACAGATGCAGGTGTACGTGCTTCCACTGTAATAAACTTTATTATGTGATTATTATTTTTTTCTGTTGATTGAATAAACTGTGAGAGGTTGCAGAGTTTTTTTCGTGAGAGCCTTGGACTGTCTAGAATATTTGTAGCATTTGGCAGGTCCCTTATTTACATTAGATAAAACGATTATGTGCTTCTGCACGTTTCATTACCGACTCATGCCATAACCTCTAGGGCAAGCTTTGTTTAAACAGCCAGTAGATCCCTGATATCAATATGACAATAGGTCTTGTTATGTGACTAAACTTATTGTGTGGATTTATTATATTTTTTTTTACTATAGCTTAATATCTAGTTGGCAGTGATACAAATTTCTAACCTTTTTTTTTCAGTTAGACAAATGCTCAGTTAGCTGTTATATTTTTCTTAATATCAAGTGTTTCATCAGTGGCATTGTCACAGAGTCTTTGTACTCGACACTTTACTCTCAAAGTGCCTTCTCAACTCAGAGTATGCATGTAAATGGTGCTTGATATTTTGTTCTCTAACCTGACAAAATCCTGAAGGCAAACCTGAGAATGACAGCTCACTAGCATGCTATCCAGTAAAGGAGCAGTATTACTTACATGTATTGTTGACTCGTGTTTAAAATCTGTTGATAAACTGTAGCCTGATATGCTCTTAGTTCAAGAACATGTAAAACTACAAGGTTTTTAAGGCTGAAACATGTTTATCCCAATTTTAAGTTCTGTGGCAAAAATTGTGAGATGATGAAATGACGTAGTTCTTATCTTTTGTAAAATGTCATGAATTTCAAAGAAAGTGGGTAGCAATTTAATTACCTTGGTGCAGACAGCCAATTTCTTTATGCTTTGGCCAATTAAAAAGCCCAGTCCCTTATTAAAAAGTTCCGAATATTTTGTGTTTTCCTGCCAAAAAAGTCTCATCCAATAGATAATTACAAATTTAAAAACCATCAAGTTAATTTACATTCTAAAAGTGGTATGGTACATGGCTAAGAAGATTCTTGGCCACCTTGAACTGAATTTAAAGATTACAATTAAAAGAAATAGTTAATAAATATTAAAATAGTTGTTTCCTTTGAAGACATAACCTGTGACCCCGGTAAAAGGTTCTTAGCAAGTGTTTCAACTGTGCAATACATGTTTTAGTCAAGAAGTAACAAAGCCTGTTGGCCAGGCTTTCAACACAGGAATGCAACGGTTTGATAAAAAACAGTTAATTGAGAGCCCTGCGAAGACCTGTGCAAAAAAAACACCGACTTTACCAAAAAGGGCAATATTAATCTTATGAGCACAATTTTTCAAAACAGTATTCTTTACTACCTTGTACATGTTGGAATGCAGACATGTAAGCCTCTTATCTGTATTGCTTCATATCCTTCGATCATGCAACTATTTTTTTCAAACATTTTAATCTCCACCCCACTTCCTAAACCTTGGTTACTGCTAGTTTAGTTTCCTTGTGAACTCATGAACTCTTTTTAATCCATGCAATATAAATAATTTCGGGACCTAAAATGAGGCGTTGTTTTCAAAGTGGGAAGTTTGCATGTTTTTATTCTACGTTCTTAATGCAAAGTGGTCTTAAAAGCCTTCCTTCTTAGAATCGATGGTGTATTTATTGTAATGCGAGTCCAACTTTTCTGTAAAACCTTTTGAGTAGTACCTTGTGGTGGTGTTTATTATGCAGTACAAGATGATTCTAACTTAAATGAAACCATTCAAATGAAAGCTACTGAGCAGTACTTTCCTGTGGTGCTGTTTATTATACTATCAAGGTGGTTCTAACTTGGAAGTCTGTGGATGAAATCCTAAAGTTTGACAATTCAAATGAAAGCTACTGAGCAGTACTTTCCTGTGGTGCTGTTTATTATGCTGTACAAGGTGGTTCTAACTTTTGAGTCTGTGGATAAAATCCTAAAGTGTGACCATTCAAATGAAAGCTACTGAGCAGTACTTTCCTGTGGTGCTGTTTATTATACTGTACTAGGTGGTTCTAACTTTTGAGTCTGTGGATAAAATCCTAAAGTGTGACCATTCAAATGAAAGCTATTGAGCAGTACTTTCCTGTGGTGCTGTTTATTATACTGTACTAGGTGGTTCTAACTTTTGAGTCTGTGGATAAAATCCTAAAGTGTGACCATTCAAATGAAAGCTACTGAGCAGTACTTTCCTGTGGTGCTGTTTATAATGATGAACAAGGTGGCTCTAGTAATGTTTCCAAGGTAACGAATGTTCCTTGGGAAGTGTGTATTAATTACTCTCCTCAGGTTACATGAAAGAGTATAACAGGAATTTAATAAAAATTAGTTGTGTTAATTAAAAAAAGACGAAAAGTGGTTATTAGTACAAAAAAAAAACTAATGATTTCTGTACGGTACTGGTCTGCTGAGGGTGTTTAATTTTAGCTTTTATTATTGTAATCTGTATTTGAAACATGTATAGACTTCAGACTTTATATCTTTAGAGTAACAGGAAACAAATTCATTTTAATCATTTTCTAAGCTTTCCAGTGCTACTATCAACAACAGTTATAAAAACTAAAATGTATGTTCACAAAGATTATTAATGTTCACACATGTATGAACCCAGTGTCCTCAGTCTAAATACCCTAGATTGTATAGAAAGAAAGATAGCAAATTTTAAGCTTGGCATGAAATAAGAGAGATGAAATAATCAATATGAGACAAATTTCTATTCAGGGACTTGTCTTTCTTAAATCCTACATGTAGATTGTTTGGCTTGAAGTGAGAACATGTTCTCAACTGATTTTTATAAGTCTTTTGAACTTTGTGAGTTTGGTTTTTTTGTGGTTTACACTTGGCCATCACAGGATTGCAGTTTGTTTGCCAGTTTGACAGTTTTATGCAGTTTGCATTGAAGCATGTTCTTAATGTAGTACTCGCATGCTGTGCCAAAGCTTTCAGGTTCAATAGGGACGAGGAAATTGGCTGACTTCCATTCTTTCTTTTATTGTCGCAGATATGGTGCAGATGTGGATGCTAAAACAGTATGCGTCACTCAAGGGACTTCATACAATGACACACCACTACATTTAGCGGCACGACACAGTCATACAATGTGTATAAAAAGACTTATACAGGCTAATGCCAATTTATGGACTAAAAATTGCCTTGGATTAACGGCAGAAAGATTTGTAACTGATTCAAGACTTCGGGACTGGATGGAAAACATCCAAAGAAGGCCAAGATCACTGCAACTTCAGTGCTCTGCTTCAATCAGAAACTATCTTAAACCGGACAAAACAAAAAATGCTATGAAACTTCCTCTACCTATGCATCTTTTGAGACAAGTACTCTTCGAGCAAGATATCAAGATTGTATAGCATCAAATTATAATTCTGTATGTATATTATTATTATTATCATAATTATTATTGTTTTCTAGAATGCCAATGTGTGAAGCCCTGGTTTTTGTCAGCCATTTGAATGCCTTAGTATCAGTGCCACAGACATTGACAGAAGCGTCATAATAGCTTTTCACGATTTATTTTGATACATAAAAGGTATGCCATAATGCATATAGTTTTTTGCCGGATGAAATCTTTAAAACCCGCAAAAAAATGTCATTGGTATGCAAAGACAAATTTCAAAGCACCAAAAAATAATTGCAATTTTGACTGCAATTTGTCTTGGTTTGGTAATAATTATTGTACTCATCTGCAATGTAAGTACATCAGTAACATATGAATGAAAATTAATTTATTTTACTTAAGATGTCAACAGATTGGGGTGCCAAGTCTCAGCATCTCCCAAAATTGTGTCTATATTGTGTCTACAACAACTGCAACTTTATTTAAGGAAGATTTAGCCCTGCCACTCCCAGTTTTGAGTCTGGATGAAATTGTAAAGTGTGATCATTCAAATGAAAGCTACAGAGTATAACTTTTCTCAGTCTGCGTAGCAGGCTTTGGGGAGAGGGGAACTGGGGAGAGAGGGAAACGGCGCCTGCATTGTCCATTTCTGCAGACGTTGATAGCTGCAAAAGTCCTAATGGATAATTCACGCTAGGCGGTAAACAGTAAATTCCTGCATGAAGTCAGCCATGTATAAAAGCGTGCATCAGTTAAAATTGGTGAATATATTGACAGTTGACATAATTCAATTGCCGGGAAATTGGTGGGTATAATCCTTCCCTTCTCTCCTCTTCTATTTTGCGCTCCCTCCCTCCTACCCTTTTATGCCTGCCACGCAGGCTATACTTTCCTGTGGTACAGTCTGTTTATTATGCTGTACAGGGTGGTTCTAACTTTTGAGTCTGTGAATGAAGAACTAAAGTGTGACCATTCAAATGAAAGCTATTGAGCAGTACTTTCCTGTGGTGCTGTTTATTATGCTGTACAAGGTGGTTCTAACTTTTTGGTCTGTGAATGAAAAACTAAAGTGTGACCATTCAAATGAATATTTTGGTTACTGAGCAGTGCTTTCATTGGTGGTGCTATTTTATTCCTCAATATTTTTCAAAATGAAATTTAGTATTTTTTTTTCATCTTGACCACTTCTGGGTGTGATGGGGTTAATCACATAGCTGCAGTAACTAAGGGAGTATTTAATTGGCGTTATTTGAGAACAGGAATAGAAGGGCCAATCTTGAGATCTCTTATTTAGACATACTTTAGTTGAGCTGTGTCGAAGCCAATCGAAGATTTCCCATCCTTTATCATCTCAAGTCAAATTGTATCAATCATTTCAGTTTTCTGAACAATTATTATTCCTACCTTCTTTGGTGTGATGTAATGCATTACAGCGAGCAGTACTGTCCTTGCTCCTATTTTCTTTTGTTTTCCATGGAAAATGCTCATTTTTTTTTTTTTTTTTTTTGCTTTCGCTTAAGAAAAGCTTCCTTAATGGGAACACATTATTGAATTCTTGTAACAAGAAAGTATAATAATGCCCAAGGTTGGGTTCCCTGTTTTGTTTATGTTGATAATTTTTTTTTATTTTGCATGCCTGTTAACCCTTTCACTTCCAGAGTCAATTACGGAGACATGAAGTGTAGTTCTAACTTTTGAGTCCGTGGACGAAATCCTATGGTGTGAACATTCAAATGAAACCTCTTCAGCAGTACCATTACATGGTACCATTAGTTTTTCACTATTCTTCAATATGAAATTTGGAATTTTTCTTGAATTTTGCCCTTTGGCACACTTGGGAGTTAAAGGATTAAGTTAATTCTTTCACTCTCAGAGTCAATAACAGAGACCGAAGTCCTATGTTGCAAGCATTGCATGGTGCCATTTGTTTTTTACTATTTTAGAAAATGGAATTTGGAAATTTGATTTTTCTTGGATTTTGATTTTTGGCACACTTGGGAGTTAAAGGGTTAATTTGTTGAACCGAAATTCAGCAAGTGATTATTTGGTGATGATCCAATGTCAAACATTGGGAAATAATGTGATAGGCAAAGTTGATGGAATTATCTTTGGTTGAATAGCAAACCTTTATTCTGAAAAGCCCCTCACAAGTCACACCAAATAGTCACGCCATTTAATAGAATTTAGTCACGATATACAACATCATGTCACGCCATAAGGTAATACAATGTCACGCCAACAAGTGAAGTAACATTTTGCATGTATTTTTTTATATTTGAGAGATTGCATACTTTCGTAAAAGCTGTCACGCACTTAATGGCTAGCCAGTGCTGAGGGAGGTCCAACAGGGGTAGGGTTCAAGGCGAGAGTGCCCTGTGTCCCTCCCTCTTTACACCTTGTTTGCATCAGTGCTTAGTAAGCAAGTTAAAATTGGCAATAATAATATAACGTTTACATACATTTGATATACATCACACGTGAAATAATATCGTCTCCATTTGTGAGAGACAAAGGTCAGGAACACTGAATTGGTACAAATAAACTAAGAGAAACTCAAAAAGGATTCATTTCTGACTGTAATACAATTTACTTTGTAAATGTCAGTGCAATAGACCAATTTCGATATTTTAAAATTCGTACTATGCCCCGAGGCTTGGGGAATAAAACAAAAGAAATCACATTGAGGTTCACCGTTTCATTATTCATTCCTTTTGTTTTATTCCTCCAAGCCTCGGAGCGAAGTATGAATTTTAATATATCGAAATTGGTCTATAGATAGAGGGTATTCATCCTTTTCGAGCCTTCAGGCGAGAAAAAATAAATATTGACGAGCAAAAATGCCCAGCTGTATTACACAATCTCTCCTAAAACTAAGTTTTTGAAGTTGTTTTTCCTAACGCGCGGTCAGAAGAGTACCCTGGGTGCCAGAGGTTTTTATTTTTTAGTGAAAACGGCGAGTTTGGCGGAACGCGCCGATAAAAAATAAAAACCTCTGGGCACTCGAGTACACAACCTCATTTCCATGCGATTTGTGGATCGGATATCTCACCAAACCGGTTTTAAACCTTGGGGACCAACGCGTGTCTGTTTGTTCACATTAAATCTGACAGCTGACATGTTTAAAACGCACGTGGAGCCGTTATACGTGACAATATTCCGCCGTCGAGACAGAAATATCAAATCAAATCCACTGCAGTGGAAAAGATACATCGATGACATTGTTTCACTGTAGAGTGTTGAGAAAAAGGAGATAGAAGATTTTATTGTCCTTGCAAACAAACATTAATCTCAGACAAAGAAGTAAACTTTCTGGATACAACCGTTTTCAAAGGCGAGAGATTTAACAAACAAAGAATCCTTGATATCCGCACGCAATTAATCCAGTACACCTATTTCTCTTCCCGTCACCTACCAGTGGTCAGCGAAATTGTTCAGCGAGAATACCTGCAACTCCAAAGCACGCCTCCGTGCTAGAGATGAAAATTAAATAGAGATAAAAATTTTCCTCTTTCAAACAAAACTCTAAAGGTCACACTCCACGATAACTCGTGTCTGGCCTGTCAACACCTCTTCAAGACATTCTTGCGCTGAATAAATTTCAACAGCGCTTCTTTCTGAACTGGCTTTAGTTCTCTGATATTTTGAAAATTTGGATACTAAAGAGTAATCCACAGCGTTTCTTAAAGATCGCAAAAAGCCACAATCTCTATCTACGTCCGCCATTGTTGTTTGTGTGACTTCACTTTGGGAAACAGGTTTTTCACGCGCCCGTGGCGAATTGTTTTGGTCCAGCCAATCGAAGCTGCTGTTGCATCATTAACTCCCGGTAGAGTCTGGAAACAAGTAGGAGTAACCAATCAGCGACCTAGTTCAGATTCTGAACTAGATCCTCACATGGAAATGAGGTTGTATATTCGAGTGACCAGAGGTCCGTCTCGTGAGCTTCTTCTAACCGTTTATGCGGTTAATTTCACTCATGATATTCAGAGAACGGAACTCTGGATCCAGGGTGTCAGAAGAGTGTAATAACGTGTCGTATTTGCACTCGTTTTGATGCGTATTTGCACTCCAGGATGCTATGTCGAATAATAAAAGGATTTCTCCCACTGCGAAAAAATCATATCTCGACACGTGAAGATATAAATTTTATTGTCACTGTGAAAACATTGTGAAAAGTGAAGACAAAAAACATTCACGTTAGCTACCGTGTTTGCCCTCGTGAAATGTTTCACGAGCTACAAGGTGTTGCTCTATGATCGAAACATTTTCGGACCTTCGCAAATGTTCTGAAAATCATCGGAAACGTTTGTACAACCGTCGGACAGTATTCGGAAAATTTTCGGAAATCTTCGGAAAATTGCTTTCCGTCATTTGATGATCGCAACACCCGTTTTTGTTCTAAATTTCATTTAAATGAAAGCTATTGAGCCTTGTGCTGAAAATTTTAGATGCTTCTAACTTTTTCAATCTGCCAATGAAATTAAATGAAACATATTGAAAAGTACTCTTTGTACAGGAGGAAATTGAATAAAGAGAAGAATGAAACAACGTTAAGTCGTCGCTGAAGTTCCTGGTTATTTTAATAACTCTGATTCACCGTCCGTTTTCTTTCCCCGGAAGCGGGTAAAAGATCAAAGGGCTCTACAAGCCATCTCGTGAATACGACAGGTCGGTTTTATTTTTCAATACCGAGTTTGAAGTCAAAGAATTGAAGAGTAAAACAGATTTAAAACGACCAAAACATCTTAGCGTGACATAAATATGCATTGTGTGAAACGAGACTGTCTAGACAACTGAATGACGTAATTACACATGGGAACTTTAAACACGTAATACACTGGGGAATAGAGTACTAAAGTGTGACGTCACAGAAACTTAAATTTGTGACGTCATCACTTTAGTGTGATGTCAAAAACTAAAATTTGTGACGTCATCACTTTAGTACTCTATTAAAAAAGTTTACAAATGTTGGAACGAGTGAAAATTTGCATATCTGTCCCCGTACACTATATCTCGCTCAACGCTTCGCCTATTCACGAGATAAAATGGGTAGTCAACCACCCTGCTTCTTCTCCCTTTAGAGCAGTTTTCAATTGAGTGTCGAAAGTAATTACACCATTGCTTTGGTTCTGCATTGCTAGGCTTTGTGATTGGCTAAAAAATCTCGCGCCACTTTCTCGACCAATCAGAAGTGAAACCAAAACCAATCGTGACTTGCTCGCACGCGTTTACCCGCGCTTGGCGCCGCCGACATGTAATTGCTTCGAGCTCTGATTGGTTCATTGGATTGTTTACGACTGCTGTGATTGGTCAGAGTAATTACTTTGGTTTTGGTTTTACGACTCGGGTGAATTAAGGAATAGGTCTCTTGATTTAAAGGGGGGTGATTTATTTTAAAACATATTTGACTTATTGACTTTAAACTTTCTAAGAGGCTTTTAATTGTTGAAAAAAAAATTTCGCTTACATGAATGGACTTGCTACGTAACGTATCTTGCCACGCCCAATTTTTAGCAATTTTTTTCGATCCAAATTTACGAGATATTGGAAAAATATTTTTCTACTTGATTTGTTTTCTATCAATGACCATTAGCACAGGGTTGTTCTGTGTAAAATGTAACATTTTAATTTTAGAGACGGACTGGGACTTGAGGAAAACAATGAATAATTATGCAATAACAGTTTTCGAAATTCCCCGTTTAATTTGACGTATTACTTTGTAAACTGAAGACTAAGGAAGGAAAAACGGGAGATTTTAATGGAATTTTAATGCGCGCCGCAATCTGATAATTCTAAATTTTGCATAATTTAGGGCGTGGCTGGTCATGTGACCCCAACTGACACAGGGTACCATCCAAAAATGGTTTTGTTTCTTAGTGCATCGTTATAAGATAAAATATTAGGGGTCGCTGAATAGAGTTCGAAAAAATGTTGAAAACCTAATATTACACGAGGAGCCATGCCTTAATCCACGCGAGGACACTCGATTGAAAACTGCTCTATAAGATTGAACATCATTCAATGCATAAAAGGGTCAGTTTTCGAAGAAATTGGGGTGCTGTTGGGGGAAATGATGAAAGTTTAGCTTTATCAGTTGAGTTGATGAGGTAAATTGGTCACCATGGCTACCCTCACCATGAAGAGATTCAAACTAAAAGCCTCTTTGTCAAATATCCGAGATATGCTCTGACGAAGGGTAGCCATTTTACGTGACCAACTCAGTTGTTTAGTGGAATTATTGTCGAATTAATTGGATTACCTGCAAAATGAATTAGACTAAAAACTTTTTATTAGTAAAATCATCCCGCCTCATACTTTCGTAGCATAGGAGAGATACAAAATATCGTTTTGGGTACGAAATAAGGTCAACTACGGTTTTCGCAAAGGAGAAAGCGGCCCCAGTACAGCCGCGGCTACACGTGCGATTTTTTACTTATGCACAGGTGATGCGATTTTTTGAAAAATTGTCGCGTCGCCAGCCACGGTGGTGGCTACACGCGTGACAAATTTTGGTGATAAAATGTTACAACAAAGACCGCGCGAGGCTGGATTGGTAATTAAGCCTGAGCCTCGTTTTAGTTCTTAAATCTTATTGGCTAGATACCCTTTTGTCGCGTCGCAAGTGCAAGAAAAAAGTTGCAGGGCAGCTACGAGCGACAATGTCCACGATTTTATCACGAAACATTCAACTCTTGCGACTTTTTCCTTCGATTTTTTCAGCTCTCGCGTCGCATGTTCATGAGTGGCTACATGTGCCATTTTTACCGTGCGCTAGCGATGCGACAATTTTTTAAAAAATCGCATCACCTGTTCAAGCAAAAAATCGCACCTGTAGCCGCGGCTGTAAATTCGGGGGATAATTTTCGTTTCCCTACAATTTTCTGCTGCTGAAATATTCAGCTAAAACAACCGAAAAGATCAAAGTATTAGCTTCCCCGTAGTTTCCTTTAAATACGCCTAAAATGATGTGGAAAACAGTGCCAACGCCATTCCAAGGGTTCTCCTAAACATACCTCGTTGGATTCCTCTACTTTTCTACCAGTCAGTGGATTTAGGAAAACCTTTGAATGCAGAGGTCCACACGACGCAGAAATTAAACTTTTTGGTAGTTGCCGGATCTTCCTTTTGAAAGATCTCGTGCCAGGCGTCACTTGAATGTGAAAATACAAAACTGAATGCAAGGCTGGGCACTACGGCAAAGGGCAGATTTACTAAATGGCCAATATTTCGACCAATAGAACTAGTCTTCCTCAGGGCCAGGGCTATACTGAAAGAAAACATTGTAACGGCTCCTAAAATTTGAAAAATACATGGTTAGAAATGATTGGCTAATACATGACATGTAGATAGCGCACTTGTAAACATAAGATAAAAATACTATATAGTGTATGATACAAAACTGAGTTCAGCGTTCGTTCGTTCGTTCGTTCGTTCGTTCGTTCGTTCCTTCCTTCCTTCTTTCCTTCCTTCCTTCTTTCCTTCCTTCCTTCCTTCCTTCCTTCCTTCCTTCCTTCCTCGTTAGTGGATTTTAGGTTCTTGAAAAGAGCACTGTTTTTTAGTTTATTCAGATCATTTTGCTATGCATGTTAAAAGTCTGACGATCTTGTTAAACAGTTTTCATTCGTTTTCATTCCACCGAGCACAGTGGGTGTTGATATTAAAAAGATTCGTGAACGAAGAAAGCAGCAGTTCTTGGAAGACAATATTCACTGCGATTACTTTCTCTCTCCACTAGGTGGAAAATTTATTCTTAAGTGTAATTTTGACACTCGCAAGTTGCTTGTCTATCGTCCAGTTTTTTATGAAGAGTGTCTGGATACTTGGTCGGTTCTAAATGAATAAAGTCCAGTAGTATCGTACAGCGATGTTGTTCATCAAGTTATTTGGAATAATAAAAATATAACTGTTCAAAAGCTCTCACTCTTCGAAAAAACCTGTTTCTCAAAGGAATTATTACAGTCGGTGACCTCCTTTCTGACGCGGGAGTGCTAACGTGCTACATGCAAATCTTTCTCTCTCCAATGGAGCGCTTTAAACTAATGAGTACTGTTGTTGCCATTCCTTCCGAATGGAGACAGAACATTAGGGGCTAGACAAAGTACTGTTTACACAGCATCCTCCTTCACACATCCGGGACACAATCTATTTAACCGAGATGGAAAACTCTGAGGTAGCTTTGTCAAAGGTCTCATCCAAATTACTTTACAATGCTTTTCAGTCTTTTAAAAGTAAAAAACAAGTTTCTCCAACTGCCCAAAAGAAGTTTCAGGAGAAATTTCCCAAACTTCAAGCCGACTGGAAGGAAATATACTCATTATGCCTTTTACAGTTACAGTTGAAACTAAAATACGAGAATTCCAGTATAAACTAGTAGTAATCGGAGATCATGGAGACGAGTTCGAAGGAACGTCCGGCGGAAATGAGCCCCTGAAAAAACCAATAGGGGCGGCCATTTGGAAGACCGTCTACCAAAAAATCTCAAATTTTACTGCATGTAAACCACAGGACAACCAACACGAACCAAATTAGAATTGCGTTCTTCGAACGCGATTATTGAACAATGTAGTGTTTACAAATGAAAAGTTGTTTAGGTTAAAAATGATTGACTCGCCTTTATGTGCCTTTTTACAAACGAGAAATGGAATCCATTGAACATTTATTGTTTTACTGTGATGTGAGCTTTTTGTTCTTGGATTAGTAAGTGTGAAGTTATGCTACAACCCTTTGCAATAATGGATATTGGCTGCGGTCACATCTGGGCCACTAACTACAGTTAAGACGGGGATAACTATAGTTAGCTATTGCGGTAATGTCATCGCTTCTCTGTTCGCTCTAACTATAGTTAGAAAATTGACGCCTCGTTAAAATTCTCAGCTTATTTCTCATTTTTCTCCGACGGATTGCGGCACGAAAAAAATAAATAAGAAGAAAAACTAGACACACTTTACGTCGGTCAACCATGTTAACATTTCACGGATCAACAATAAGGGCCGTCACGAACCTCTTTTAATTCTGACGTCATCTATAGGCTAATTAGAACTATCTGTAGTTAACTGCGTGGTGTGACCGCAAAGTCGACCGAAAGCACTAACTACAGTTAGGTATGACGTCACGTAACTTGAGACTAACTTAAGTTAAACTTTAGTTACGTCGTAGATGTGACCGCAGCCATTTTGTTGGAAGTTTCAATATGAAAGATGATTCTATTATTTTAAATCATCTGTTACTGATAGCTAAATTGTTTATCTATAAGTGTAAGTTGAATAATGTGCATCCGTCTATACAAGTCTTTAAAGCCAAGATTAAGGCTGTATATCAAGTGGAAAAACAATAGCAAGTAGGCGAACATTTCAAGAAATGGGAGAAGCTTGTGCCATTTGTTAACTCGTAGTAGGGGTGTCGCGCGTGTGTGTCTCTCTTTCTTTTCTGTTTTATTGATGTTTATATTCACCGATTTTAGTGTTGTAGAGTCCCGGGTACAGCCTTTCTTCTTCAGGGTCGTACAGATAATAACTCGTAAGACAAAACAATGTTACAATTTGAAATTTGAAAGGGGGCAGGGGATTAAATATGATAATATCACAGCATAAACTGACGTGACAAAGTAAATGTAAATAACCGTAAACTGAACGAAGCCTTCAGTTTATGCTGTTATAGTCGCCGTTTTCGTACCGTTTAACCAATCCCATGGAATTTTTGGGATGGATGGGTACGTGGATTTGGGACGCAGTTATTTCACGTCGGAATTGTGTTTGAAGAAAAGTAACTTGAGTGTTGTCGACAAACTATGGGTCGTCAACAATCTGGCTCAGCCTTACACGATCTGCAGGCAAATCATCATGCTTCATGTATCCTGCATGATCAGTCCTAGCCTGCGTAGCTGACGGGATTACTTTACTGGGGTACGGTTTTGGCGGCGGAGCCAAAGATGACGGATGCCACGACAGCTCAACCGAATACCCTGAACCCCCTTTTAGAATTGTTCGAGGTGCCTCAAACAGACGTGAGTGTCAATGTGTATCGCATGGCTCCGCCGCCAAAACAGAACCCCGGTATAATAATCCCGCGGGTAATCCCGCCAGCTACGCTGGCTAGACCAGTCCTAAGACGGATATTTACCCGTACAAAGCCTTTTTTGAAACGTTACCGAACTACAATCTTTCCAATTCGTTTAAGGAACATTCGATTTTATTTATATTGTCAGTAGGTTGAGCTGGCGTTCTTCGCATGGGTGAATTATTAGTATTGTGAAAGATATTTCTATTTTTGACGTTTTCACGAAGATTAATTTGATTAATAGAAACAGTGATGAGAACAAGTTCGGGCAAGTTTTAGTGATAGCTAGTAGGTCTCGGTAGCGCACATTCCTGGAGAGATTGTTGTCTCTTTTGTCAGAGTACAAGGGCTCTAGAAATTCTATGGTGCGCGGGATTGTTCCCTACGGATTAATTTTTTCGCAACACACAGTAGTTTTAGGTTCTATATTTCTCCTTTTTTTTTTGATGCTCAAGTTTATATTAATGGTAACCATATTGTTCGAATAGCCGGGACAAGCGATCTAAAGTTTCAGGTCGCCAGATTCTGGGCTTAAAGACAGATGTGTTGTCTGGAAGAACCCTAAGTCTAAATGCAGCTGTAAGTATCGTTATCTAGAAGTATGCCAAATATGATCAAATTTGAAATTACCTGATCTATGCATCGATCGTTAGATTTTTTTCTTATTGTAAGGGTCCAGTAGGATGGCCCGGCGAGTCATAGCCTTCAGTGGTTCCTGCGATGCGTTTTTCCCACAAGGTTTTTCTGGCCTGGGCTCCGAGCTTCTGCTGCGCCAGTTGCGTGCTTGGCTCGCTTTTAGGTTATATTGCGAATTCACGTTGCCTCCGAAGTTAGACGCTGTTTGCTCCCAAATTTATAACGAATTGTTGGGTGCTCAGCTAGAATGTCGTTTTGTAACTGGTTTGTGTTAGTGATGTATTAGATATGTGTGCATAGAAACCTTTTATAGCCCAATGGTTATATTTATGTTGTGAAAGACAAGTTTTTGTATAGAGCGTTTTCACTGACGTCATATCAAAATTCAGAAGCAGTTTTCGATTCTAAAATGTTTATGGAATTGTAGAGAGTTTAAAACTACACATCTGGGCCAAATTTTGAGGCGCAAGAGCATTTCATTCAAGAGTTATAGGCGAATGAGTATACACATTTTTAGTAAGAAATGTATGGAGCGGCCATCTTGGTGTTCCACCTAGGAACACCAGCATGGCGGCCAAAAATTTAAAGACTTTAAAGTCTTAATAACACCAAAAATCTCGTCAGAAAATATTGTAAGCAAGCGAGGGACTTTTAAAAGGTAAAACAGATTACATTTTTCGATGGGAATTTATGTTGATATCAATCTGTAATTGTCTTTTTCTTTGTGTTATTGTTAGTTTTGGAGAATTGTTTTTAAAACGTGCTTAAATTCGGTTGTATCGATTTCTTGAATTTCATCGAAGGCAGCTCGAACTCGATGCGCTATAAATGGTAAGCGTTTTGCTTTAAACATCTCAGTTAAGTTTCACCTTAGTTAAGCTTGTTCAGAGAGCGACGCTGTTAGGCTCAGCCTATCTATATATATATTACTAAATCAGGCTTCCTTACAATACACGTTATCGGTTAACAAGTTTAATTAAGTTGTATTTTCACACATTACCGTGAACGTGCTCAAATCATTCATGCTTAAAGAATTTTATAAAATGAAATGAAAGAAGCTGGAAATATCTCTCGAAAATGAACAACAACTATTTAAACAAGATCTAGTGTTCAACTTTGCGCTAAACGCAAAGCCATGGATCAGATATGTTATTGTACTCATTCACTGAACAGGTTTGTACAACTTATGCAACTTGTCGATGTGGTATGATGGATAAATGAACCTACTACGTACATCCCACGGACACTAACAGTTCTTTGCCTAACTGGATGTTTGAGTCGACTTCGACGCAAAAGACAACTTTAAAAACTAATTTGGGAGGGGGGGGGGGGTGGGGGCACCACGCCCCCTCCCCATGCAACGGCCCTGTTGACTAGTCCCAATTTTATCTAATAATGATAGCCTACTTCCGTCCTAATCTAGGCATAAACTAAAGCAGCAATGGCATCGACCATTACAAAATGTTACAGTGGGAAGCGTCGTACCGTGGGTATCCAACCGACTAATTTTTATACTCATTTTTGTAACTACGGATGTTTGTGAAGCAATAAAGTGAATAAAATCTTTGTATTTTGTGATTAACTTTACACTCCTTTAATAAACACGAAGCGACAAGATCTCATTCCATCGTGTTGAACTTTGCGAGGATGTGCCATGCGCGATTTAGGGGTAACACTTATTCTTTTGTTAAAACAATAGAATATTGAACACAAAAGAACGACAATACAATAGGCCATTTGCACGATGACGTCATATGACTGCAACTACCAGAATCCTTCAGTTTTTTGTTTTGTAGTGCAGATAAGGGCTATTGTTATTTAAACCGCACTGGGATTACAAAATTTAAATAAGAAAGGAAAAACGAAATGAATTCTGGTAGTTGTAGTCAAATGACGCCATCGTGCAAATGGCCTATAGAATACAAAACTATAGAATATATTAGAATACATAATTTTACCTAACACAATGGTCACAGAGCTGTACAATGGAGCTGACACCCTAAATCGGGCATCATATGTGCGAGGAGGCGTGCCCATCAGTTGAATTCGTGCACTCGCCACTTTAGAAACGAGAAGGAAACTGGGCTGAGTGAACTTTCGCAACGACTTCTGGTACTGTTACTGGGGACAGAGACAAAAGAAGCGTCCCATGTAACGATCCCAGAAGTCGTTGCGAATATTCACTCGGCCCAGTTTCCTTCTCGTTTCTAAAGTGGCGAATTGTCACTGCGATGATGGCAGCAACCGTTAACGAAAGGGAAATCAGCGTCAGCGATTTTTTTCATTCCCCTCCCCTCGCTTCCGCCGACTTTCGCTCCGAAAAAAAGAGCGCCTGATCACAGGTTATCGCGAACTGTGCGTTCCTCCATGACGAAAAGGGCAGCAAAGCAAGGGTCTACTGCATGGAGAAGGGGTAGGCACTGGAGCTTTAAAATACCGCCGGTATTTTTTCTTATCCAATCACATGCTACCATATATCACATGCTACCATATATCATGTGACAGAGTTGGATCTCAGTCTCAATCACGATTTTATTTCGCAGTGTTTGTATCAGGTAGTTTAATATGACATGTAATAATATGCAACAATTCGACAACATTTTTGACGATCAAGACGGTTTCTGGTTGTTGTGGGAAGACGACACTGGGTGCATGACAAAATTCCCTTCGCCCACAAATTCACGATCGACAATGACGGCAAGCGGGAAGATAAAACAAGTCCCATTTCTGCCTCCCATCGACTCTCGTCCGCTTGTGGCTCGGAACCAATTTGTGTCCCAAAGATGGCAAGAGGACATAATTCAACATAACATTCCTTCGCCTTTTGGTTTGCAGGAAAATTGCAACTATAGCGATGATTCAAGCTCCCCGCCTATCGAAGAAACGATCCTTGGTATTTCTTCGGCGATTCACGGCAAAACGATCAGCGAGATTTTACCGCAGCCACGGCAAGCGGACTACATTGATTTGCTAGAAGAACCTCGGCCGTCCTATCAAGCGACATTGGAGTTGTTTGCCATGGGTGATGAACAAAAGGAAGAGGGAAAGGCAACGGGATATTCGTCCCGTCACTTTTGGCGCAGCTTTTTGGGGTCGCAATACAGTTGCATGAACGTTGATTTCCAACAACTTCAAAAGTGAACACAAAACAGTTGTGGGTTTGAGAGAATTACTGATCCCTTATCGCATTTATTAAGTACAATATCAACAAAATTACCAAATGATGATTTGAAACTGTTTGCTCGTACAGTAGCTTGTTTCTTATTTTTTTTTTGTGCTGTGCGGGGCGGTGTAATAATTCTTTCTTTTTTTAGTTGGTCGTGCTACGCAGCTTGTATTTTCTTTTGAGAAAAAAAAACGAAATTCCTTTGGTGGATAGCAGTTGCAATGGAACAGTAAATTTTTTAATTGTAACAGTAAATTTCTGAAAACAATAAGTGAAAAAAAGTATTCAACCGAAAACATACTGACGTCCACCGAATAAAATAAAAAAGGAATTATGTTAATTATGAATCTCTTCATTTGTACATGGATAAACTGGAAAGAAAATGCGCATGCAAGGATAGCCGCGAACTAACGGATGTCATCGCGTTTTAGTCGGCCATAATCGCAAAAATAAAATGCCGAGAAAGGGCTCACTTACAAAAATTACGAAACAGCGTTGTCGCAAAAATCTCCTACCATATTAAATGTTATTTTTGTTGTTACTCAATACATTATTTTCGTTATTATTTAATATTTTTTATTTGTGAAATGATGTAATTGTGGCATTTTGTTAAGCCGTTAAGAGTATTGTTCAGTTCGTCAGTTCCCCTAGAAATCATCGGGAAATCAAAACGGTCTCAGTGATATTTTGAAAATTAATGATGATGCGGTCGGTCGAAACGATTTTTACGTTTATACTGACATACTTTACCGAAGATTTCGGTAGGGCAGAAGTTTTAAATTTTCTAATCTTGAATATTAGAGATTTCCGATTTCCAGGCTTTGGCGTTAATAGTACCACACCAATTTATATATCACACTTGACTGTTTTTATTGCCAATCAAAAAGTAAGCCAACACTGATCAGAGGAATAAGATCATGTGGAACGTAAGCATTTTCAATTTGCGCTGGGACATGTAGGAATAGGTCATTTGCACGATGACGACATATGACAACTACCAGAATCCTTCAGTTGTTTGTTTTGTAGTGCAAATTAGGGCTATTGTTATTTAAACCGCACTGGGATTGCAAAATTTAAATAAGAAAGGAAAAACGAAATGAATTCTGGTAGTTGTAGTCAAATGACGACATCGTGCAAATGGCCTATTCTTCCTTTATTTTGCTATGCTGTTGTTATGGTCCATTCAATCATCATATGGATTGCTGCCCAGTGGCAGCCTGGGAATATGTAAAGCTTTGTTTATAAATCCAGCTTGTAAAACTAAGGCTATGTTCACACTTGGTGCCCGAGCACGGTGCCCGAGTTCGATTATCGCTGAGCACTAATGTGAACACACCTTTTTTTCAAGTACCCACGCCAGTATTCGGGCACGGTGCCCGTGCCCGAGTTCAAGGTCGAGACCTTGTACTCGGGCACTAAAGTGGGTACCGGATACCAGTGTGCATGCGTTTTACGTTAGTTCCGAGGCACTACACCCACAAACCACTGCTTTGCGTACCCACAATTCCCTTGTACACTCAGAATGTGAACATGTTGATATCATGGGTACCCAGTGTCTGAACACAGCACCATTTTGTGCCGGTACCCAGGCACTAGTGCTCGGGCACCAAGTGTGAACATAGCCTAAGGGGATTAGATCTGTTAAGAGTATAACTTTGCGAAATTATCAATAGGCAAGAAATACAATATAATACGAATATGTCAAGAAGATCGAGACGTATGAAACAAGAAAAACTAAAACTTAAACGTCGAATCCGTCTTTCTCAGTTTAGACGAATGCATGTACATGAACTCGCATATACATGCGGGGGAATCTTTTCACATGCAAATATTTTTAATGATATTCCCCCTATAGCCTCGACTGTAAGCTAGTTCCAGTTCGATACCGAGAATACGAATATTGTCTATTGTTTATTTGGATGTTTTACCTATCGAAAGAAAAAACTGGCCAACATATGCAAACTTGCTTGATGACGATAATTCCTACCTAGCGTTTATTTAACCGGAAAAACTAACTTACTGTTACATTCCGTCCCAGTTTAACTCGGTGGCCTTTGGCCATAGAAATAAACTGTAATCTTTCGTCATTTCTAGGTTTAAAGCTATTTTTAACTGTTGTATAGATTATTGAGGTTGGTGTTTCATACTTTTGAACTGAATATTTTAGATCGCAAATGTCTATAATGCAATGTTTTGTCGGCTTTAGTCCATACAATACTGTATTTTTTAAAAAGGCTATGTGTCTTTCAGCTAACAGGATGCATCATTTTGTATTTCAGCAAACTTCCCGTGTGATCAATTATTTAAGAGTGCCACTGTTAAAATTTGAATTTAATTTCCGTTTTAAAATTTTGATCACTGGGAATTAGCCTTCATTGAGATAATCACAATTTAGGATGCTTTATACCGCCGACTCAGAAATAGTTGGAACCACATTTTACAACAAGATGAATGCTGCGATATCTTGCGAAAAAGGTTAAAAACAGTCCTCACTTTTCCTTTGACTCTTTAAATGTTATATTTTTAGCAATGTGAGCATCATAGGATTTTTAAGTGTCAATCCAGTTTTATAAAACACTTGGACATGTCCCAGATAACCAGTCCCCTTTTAAAATAAAAGAAAATATTACATGTTAAGGCGTCAAGCCGAGACGTCCCGAGTGAAAACTGTTACTGAACTGCACATCTGATCTCAAATGAATTAAAAGCTCAAAAAAAAAATTAAATTCTGATAAAACTATAAGGCATAAACATCACAGTTGGGCAAGAAAAGTTTAAAGCCACATTCCGTACACTTATTTCCGTTGTATGAAGAAGTCTTGCTCTTCAAATATTGCTGACATTCTCCTTGATGTCAGCTGACATGATACCTGCATAACATGTCATAAATGTGATAAGACAAAAAAAGGTTTGCCAATAACGCAAACGCCAATTGACATCAGTGATTTTTCCCTGTCCTGTGATGACAAAAATGTAGACAGATTTTTCTTCCAATAAGCGAATGCCGCTTTACTGGTGAAAGTACTAATTCATGAGTCTTAATACTTAATCAGTTGGTGCCTTCAAGTCAACCTAAAGCAGAAACTTTACGCGACGTATTTGGTAAGAACGACAATTCTTTCTCTGTTTTTCTTTTTTTCTTTGGAGCATCAATGAGTCCTATTTTCACTTCAGTGATTTAAGAGCGCATGTCCGTAAATATCGACGGGAGGCGTGCAATAGTGAAAATACCAAAATCCCAAAAAAAAATTCAAATAGTAGCCCCAGGTAAACTGTTATTAGAAGTATATTTTTTACTTCTGTCCTATAATTGGTTTAGACGTAAAATATACGGAGGTAATCTTGATTTCGCACCTCTCAGACCGCGTTTTACGGGTATGACACCGTCCATTACGGAGACCTCGTTTTAATACCTAAAACTATTTTATTGAGAACAACAAATAACTATTCATATAAGGTAGATAATTATACACATTTCAAGTGGGGATTTTCTCAGTTTGAACTAAAGTGGAATATTTGAGAGAATTTTCAGCACATGCTTACAAGAATTTGCTATCGGAAATACGTGCGCGACCAGCAAAATGTAGCCGTGTTATAGTCATCTTTGGTCAATATATATATATATATATATATATATATATATATATATATATATAGAATGAGTTGTAATTATCAAGCTTACAACTCCCTGTCTTGACTTGATTTTGCTTTATTGACCCTACGTTTCGGCCATCACGGCCATTCTACATTAACCTTTTCAAGCTACAAGATCGCACTTTACTAGAGTGATCCTCTGTCTTCGACAAGGCATACAGCATTGTTTGAGAGACCTGTCACAACACTATATATATATATATATATATCCGGTTAACAAAATTCATTTGAATCTCAAACCACTGAACCCCATCGTTATTTCATGTTGAAATCGTTCTCTTTTTCTTGCAATAAGAGACCGCAGCATGTTTAAGAAAGAACCTGACACGATTTTACAAACCCGCAATCACTAAATCGAAGCAGTGACTGAAAAGAAAAGATTGTGTAATCATGTTTAATCCACCATAAAATTTAGAATAAATTTATGCAAAATTCAATTTATGACAACCCACCATAACATATGTTTGTAGATTATACGTACTCCGATAGCTGTCAGGTTATAAACAGCGGGGGCAGTTATAGTGGGAGCTATTCTACCTAGTCTGATAGTAGTTATATTCAAGTTATGACTGACAATGCGCTGAAATAGGCTTATTACATTGGTTTGTTTATACCTAGTCTCCCACGCAGCCGTCATTTGTCTCGTCACGCAACGTTCCTCCCATTGCGTGACGAGACAAATAACGGCTGCGTGGGAGACTAGTTTATACCCTGCACAAATTACAACAGAAATTAAATTAAGCTCCAATTACGTTGCATCTTTCGGTTTTGCGATGGTAAAACACCTGTTAAAACTGCACAAAACTGAACAAGGAAAATAGGACGAGAGATCGTTTTTTAACCATTTGGGGATAAAGTTGCGCGCACGCCGCGGGTCCACAGGTATATTTTATCGTACAGCAATGACCTTATAAATTCAATTAAAGCCGAAAAAACGGAAGAATATTAAGAATATTCCACAATTTCAATTACTTCACAAACTTGATCAGTGGAACATCAAAGTCTAATAATTTGGGTTTTTTTTATATTTAACTCTCAAAACAAAAACTAAAGGACATACTGTCGAGCTGTATTTTTTTACTAATCAAACTGTCCCGTTCGCTTACAGAGCTGAAAAGAACCTCAGTACATGGGAAGATTCAACCGACAGAGATGTAAATTAATTTTCAGTTAAGTTATACACAATGGCTCAACTCAAGTGGATTGTAGACCTTAATTCCTCGCTCGTCGCTAACTGCGTCTTGAACGCCTTCTTATCTTGTACCGCCATCATGTTGAACATTATAACAATACTTGCGCTGAGAAAAACCTCCTCGTTGCCGACGCCTTTAAAAACTTTTCTCTTGAGTCTGGCTGTTTCTGATCTTGGTGTTGGTTTACTGGTCCAACCTTTGTACGTTGCACGTTTCGTCATGTTGATAGAACAAAACACTGAAACTCAAACTTATAAGATCACGGATAACGCTTTTATCATCACGGCAAATTTTCTTTCTTGTGCTTCGTTCCTTGGTAATGTGGCTCTAAGTGCTGACAGATTCTTGGCTATTAATCTTCATCTCAGATACCAGGAACTTGTCACTCACAAGCGTGTTGTTGCTGTAGTGATCTCAGTTTCGGTGTTCAGTGCAATTCTTTCGTTGAGTTTGTTGAGCTGGATCCCAGAAAATCTTACTATCACTGTTGTAGGAACTATTCACGGGGTTTGTTACATAACTACAGCCTTGTTTTATTTCAAGATTTATTTAGCCGTACGACACCACAGCAATCAAATTCACGTCCTGCAAGCACAGCTAGCACAGAATGGCGAAGTGATAGCAAATGCTACGAGGCAGAGAAAATCTGCAGTTGGTATATTTTACGTGTATCTGGTATTTTTGGCTTGTTATTTACCAAACACTTGTTTTTGGATTTTCTTTGCAAGCCGCACTGGACGACTGAATAACATGATACGGCGTTTGGGATTTTATACTAACACGCTGCTGTACATGAATTCATCTCTCAATCCTTTGATCTACTGCTTGAAGATGCGAAACATTCGACACGCTGCCATGGACATAGTGCGAAATATACTTCCAAGCCACAACTGAAGAAAACGAAAACTCCCGTTCAAGTAAATGCAAAACAGCGAAGTACAGAGGCTTCGAATAACTGTTTTATATTTTGGATTTTTCTTATATTCGATATATACCTCTTTTTAGCCGAGTTCGAGTGCCGCATCGTAAGTTACGGATCCTCCTTTTTAACCCGTGAATACGCGCAAGCGTAATGAACGGGTTATCGGTAACGGCGGCCAATTCACTCACTCACTCACTCGCTTGCTCGCTCGCTCGTTCCATCACCAAGATGTAAACTTTTTCGCATATCTAAGTTGAAATAACGAAATTTGACCTAAGGTAATTAGTCAAATCCTATGTGGTGCAGTGTGTAAGCGATCAGACAATGGAGCCGAAGACGTGAGTTTGATTCTCGTTGGGACGCACTTTTTTTTCTTTTTTTTTTCGAACTGAAAATTACTGGGTTTTTTGTGTGTTTGCGTTCGACAAAAGTCGTTACATTTAATTTCCAAAAAACCCCGCAATATTACGTTACTGCTGGCTTGTTCCATCACTCAGCTGTGAACTTAGTTAGTACGAATGCGTTTCGCAACTGAGAACAACTTGAATCCCCGCGTTGATCCAGCGATAACAATAGAGACCTTAAGATTGAGGGTTTCCCCTTAAACCGCAAACCACAAACGTCGGCTAGCAGTTTACAGTTCGGAGTTCGCCGTATGAACATAATCTGGGCTTAAGATTGAGGGTTACGTTTTACCTATGCCTATTACCGGAGCCATCTAGGAAACAAAGTATACATTCATGCAGATACATTCATGAATTCACATATCGTCAGAAACTGGCTTTTGTTTTACTCTAATTATCGTAGTTTAACCACAAAGTAATCCGACTGGCAAAACAGTGCCAACAACAAATAGCCGGCTGCCATGTTTGTTTTCATTCATTCGTTCACTTCTATTTTAGCTGAAAAATCGTCTTCAAAATTACGTTTCTGTGAAAAAAAATTCGATAATTAATAAGCGAAAGAGTTCTAAAAAGTAGTATTTCCTCTCAAACGTGGGATTGTGATGTTTTACGGTGCAAAAAACCTTGTGGTAAATCGCTTACCTCTAGAGCGTGGTCTAGCCGTACAAACGTGAACCTCAAACCGCAAACCTGACGGCAAGGCACTGGTCACGTGACTTCTTGACGTTCGCGGTTCGCGGGAAATGCCGAAAAACCTCGATCTTAAGGTCTCTATTAACTAAATTGTTGTAAACGGATATAAATAACAATAAGTTTAAAGATGTTTCGCATTTGGAATCTTTAATGCAAGGATAAAATCGATCTAAAAGGATTTTTCAACCGAGACACGTGTTTTGATGCGTATCTACCTTGAAGTAATAAAATGTTTTGCTTGTTCCAAGCCAGTGCTCACGGTGGCCGAACGGTGTAAAGCGCGGACTGTTAGCCGAAAGGTCCCAGGTTCGAGTCTCGCTCCTGCCTTTCATTTTTTTTTTTTCTTTCTTCTTCGGACTGAACATTTTGAAATTTTCTTTTTGCGTTTGTCAAAAATCCTTACGTTTAATTTTTAAAAAAATATTGAACCGTGTC
Organism: Cladopsammia gracilis; assembly: GCA_022457155.1. Classification (NCBI taxonomy): domain Eukaryota; kingdom Metazoa; phylum Cnidaria; class Anthozoa; order Scleractinia; family Dendrophylliidae; genus Cladopsammia; species Cladopsammia gracilis. The sequence continues at coordinate 674,706 of JAJGOT010000223.1, read as the reverse complement.
AGTGCAGTGTGAAAACATAAGCTTACCGCAATATTGCGTTACGCGTTAGCATTTCTTATTCACGAGTTGGCTCTGAGGAGCCTTTGATTTTTCCCTCCATTTATAGGGCCGCCGGCAACCTCGTTTCCAGACTCTCTCATCTTCCCGCTCGCTCCAGGCGGCGTGAAGATGAGATACCCTGGGAACGAGGTTGGGCCGCCGAGAGCGATGAGAGGCTTCTGTATTCGCAGGCTACTCCTTTTATGGCCCAAGCGCGCTTCGCACGGGCCATAAATCGAGGGGGAAAAACGAGGCTCCGTAACTTCCGGCACGTACGGACCGAGAAAAACGAGGCTAATAAGATGTTTATTATATTTCTAAATCGAAGAGTAAGGAAAGCCTTTCAAGTCAAAAGATGGACGGCTTCATTTGACTGACGTACGTCACAAGAAAGCAAAGAGCAAATTTTATTGGCTTTCAAAAATAGTGTCATCGGTCCTCGATTCGGCGTGAACTGGCTGGCTCTTGAATAAAAACTATGCGAATTAATTTATTCTTCCATGTGTTCGGTAGGATGACGGAAACCTGACACAAGGTAGTTTTCTTTGAAAAGAATTCTTAGTTACAGGCGAAGACAAGTGAGGAAAAGAAAAATGAAAACGCCGCGATAAAATCGCCGAAACAAACGTGTTTGTCAAACTGGAAAATGTGGCAGCAGTTCGGTCTACAGCGGTGAACGAAGAAACTCTCAAACTTCAAAAAAGACATTGCTGAAAATATCTCCTCATCAAATACTGCAAGCTGTTTTTGACTTTTTGCTTCATGCGAACTTTGTGCATGGATGAGTTTGAATTTCAATCGCACCTGACAAATTTTCAGCGTGAGCTGCAGCAATTAAAGAGCATTCATTTTTAGTGCAATCTGCAAGGTTTTGTAATAGTATAACGTTTTTGATTTTATTAGATAATTTGTATTATTCGTGTATTTGTTTTTCCCCGCCACGATTAGCTTTCCAGCTATTTGCAGGGCAAACCAAACCATCCAACTCTTGTATTGTTGTACAAAGAATAAATTGTTGTTGTTGTAGAGCGTATTTGTGAATACGCAAAAATTGTTTTCATGGAATCCACTGCAAGGACAAAAATTTCGCTGAGGAATCAAGGTACACTTCTAGCGGAATTCTGTAGTTCAAGTTTGTTCTTGTTAGAACCACTGCCACGAACGATAACTCTGAACTTAAGTTTAGGGACGGACCATCTAATTGTTTTGTTTTTGTTTTTGTTTTTGTTTGTTTGTTTGTTTTTTTTTTTGGGGGGGGGGGTTGGGCAATTTCCTCTGAGTATAAAATTTTTTTCAGCATCACTATTTGCAATAATATTTTTACCAAAATAAGTCTCTTTTTTCACGCACTTTCTTGAGCACGATTTTTTTCTCTTATTTTTTTTTTTGGCAATTGCCCAGTGGCAGCCTGGGAATATGTAAAAGCTTTGTTTATAAATCCAGCTTGTAAAACTAAGGCTATGTTCACACTTGGTGCCCGAGCACGGTGCCCGAGTTCGATTATCGCTAAGCACTAATGTGAACACACCTTTTTTTCAAGTACCCACGCCAGAATTCCGAGTGCAAGGTCGAGACCTTGTACTCAGGCACTAAAGTGGGTACCGGTTCCCAGTGTGCACGCGTTTTGCGTTAGTTCCGAGGCACTACACACACAAACCACTGCTTTGCGTACCAACAATTCCCTTGTACACTCAGAATGTGAACATGTTGATATCTTGGGTACCCAGTGTCTGAACATAGCACCATTTTGTGCCGGTACCCAGGCACTAGTGCTCGGGCAGTAGTGCTCCGGGCACCAAGTGTGAACATTGCCTAAGGGGATTAGATCTTGTAAAAAATATAGTAGTTAAGAGTAAAACTTTGCGAAATTATCAATAGGCAAGAAATACAATATAATACGAATATGTCAAGAAGATCGAGACGTATGAAACAAGAAAAACTAAAACTTAAACGTCGAATCCGTCTTTCTCAGTTTAGACGAATGCATGTATATGAACTCGCATATACATGCGGGGGAATCTTTTCACATGCAAATATTTTTAATGATATTCCCCCTATAGCCTCGACTGTAAGCTAGTTCCAGTTCGATACCGAGAATACGAATATTGTCTATTGTTTATTTGGATGTTTTACCTATCGAAAGAAAAAACTGGCCAACATATGCAAACTTGCTTGATGACGATAATTCCTACCTAGCGTTTATTTAACCGGAAAAACTAACTTACTGTTACATTCCGTCCCAGTTTAACTCGGTGGCCTTTGGCCAGAGAAATAAACTGTAATCTTTCGTCATTTCTAGGTTTAAAGCTATTTTTAACTGTTGTATAGATTATTGAGGTTGGTGTTTCATACTTTTGAACTGAATATTTTAGATCGCAAATGTCTATAATGCAATGTTTTGTCGGCTTTAGTCCATACAATACTGTATTTTTTAAAAAGGCTATGTGTCTTTCAGCTAACAGGATGCATCATTTTGTATTTCAGCAAACTTCCCGTGTGATCAATTATTTAAGAGTGCCACTGTTAAAATTTGAATTTAATTTCCGTTTTAAAATTTTGATCACTGGGAATTAGCCTTCATTGAGATAATCACAATTTAGGATGCTTTATACCGCCGACTCAGAAATAGTTGGAACCACATTTTACAACAAGATGAATGCTGCGATATCTTGCGAAAAAGGTTAAAAACAGTCCTCACTTTTCCTTTGACTCTTTAAATGTTATATTTTTAGCAATGTGAGCATCATAGGATTTTTAAGTGTCAATCCAGTTTTATAAAACACTTGGACATGTCCCAGATAACCAGTCCCCTTTTAAAATAAAAGAAAATATTACATGTTAAGGCGTCAAGCCGAGACGTCCCGAGTGAAAACTGTTACTGAACTGCACATCTGATCTCAAATGAATTAAAAGCTCAAACAAAAAAATTAAATTCTGATAAAACTATAAGGCATAAACATCACAGTTGGGCAAGAAAAGTTTAAAGCCACATTCCGTACACTTATTTCCGTTGTATGAAGAAGTCTTGCTCTTCAAATATTGCTGACATTCTCCTTGATGTCAGCTGACATGATACCTGCATTACATGTCATAAATGTGATAAGACAAAAAAAGGTTTGCCAATAACGCAAACGCCAATTGACATCAGTGATTTTTCCCTGTCCTGTGATGACAAAAATGTAGACAGATTTTTCCTCCAATAAGCGAATGCCGCTTTACTGGTGAAAGTACTAATTCATGAGTCTTAATACTTAATCAGTTGATGCCTTCAAGTCAACCTAAAGCAGAAAGTTTACGCGACGTATTTGGTAAGAACGACAATTCTTTCTTTGTTTTTTTTTTTTTGGAGCATCAATGAGCCCTTTTTTCACTTCAGAGATATAAGAGCGCATGTCCGTAAATATCGACCGGAGGCGTGCAATAGTGAAAATACCAAAATCCCCAAAAAAATTCAAATAGTAGCCCCAGGTAAACTGTTATTAGAAGTATATTTTTTACTTCTGTCCGATAATTGGTTTAGACGTAAAATATACGGAGGAAACCTTGATTTCGCACCTCTCAGACCGGGTTTTACGGGTATGACACCGTCCATTACGGAGACCTCGTTTTAATACCTAAAACTATTTTATTGAGAACAACAAATAACTATTCATATAAGGTAGATAATTATACACATTTCAAGTGGGGATTTTCTCAGTTTGAACTAAAGTGGAATATTTGAGAGAATTTTCATTATTTATATAATTGAGTGATTTTATCCATTGCAATATTGACAAAATTGAGAGCCGAAAATCATCGACTGGTACATGGCCTATAGTACAGAGCCTTGCACCACGTTAAAAGCATTATTTCATCTTTCAAAATCTGTTTTCAAAACCATGAGCAACTCAAAGAAACAATTTTGAGGCCGCAAAATACAAGTAGTACTTTCGTAAAAATTTGAGCTTTATTGACAAGGCAGTCAGATGCTAAAAGCTCACAACACAACACAAGCGCATTTTTGAACAAAAATGGTTTAATAATACTTGCTGCCAGACATCAGCACACGTTTACAAGAATTTACAATCGGAAATACGTGCGCGACCAGTAAAATGTAGCCGTGTTATAGTCATCTTTGGTCAATATATATATAAATACTAATAAATACTATATATATATATATATATATATATATATATATATATATAACACAAATGAACTTAATCTAGTCAAAAAAAGAATAAATAAACACAAAGTGAAAACCTTAAAAATTGTCCTGATCGGGAGTTCATTTGTGTTATTTATATTCGTCAAAAAGGCCTTTAGGCCTTCCAGTCAGCTCCTGTGAAAACACTGAAAATTGTTCGGGAGGCCCGTGAGCCATAAAGCCTAAAGTGCGATTGCGTTCTTACGTGGTCGTCCTGGTGGTGTAGTGGTAACACATCGGCGCTAGAAAGCCGGGGACGCGGGTTCGAATCCCGATCAGGACAATTTTTAAGGTTTTCACTTTAAATACTTTTTTGTCTGACACAAAGTATTGGTTCGTCTTCATTTGTGACAAATTTATATTATTTTTATGAAAGACTGGATAAGTGGATGCTTGTGACAAGTTTATATATATATATATATATATTTATCCGGTTAACAAAATTCATTTGAATCTCAAACCACTGGACCCCATCGTTATTTCATGTTGAAATCGTTCTCTTTTTCTTGCAATAAGAGACCGCAGCATGTTTAAGAAAAAACCTGACACGATTTTACAAACCCGCAATCACTAAATCGAAGCAGTGACTGAAAAGAAAAGATTGTGTAATCATGTTTAATCCACCATAAAATTTAGAATAAATTTATGCAAAATTCAATTTATGACAACCCACCATAACATATGTTTGTAGATTACACGTACTCCGATAGCTGTCAGGCTATAAACAGCGGGGGCAGTTATAGTGGGAGCTATTCTACCTAGTCTGATTGTAGTTATATTCAAGTTATGACAGACAATGCGCTGAAATAGGCTTATTACATTGGCTTGTTTATACCCTGCACAAATTAAAACAGAAATTAAATTACGTTGCATCTTTCGGTTTTGCGATGGTAAAACACCTGTTAACTGCACAAAAACAAGGAAAATAGGACGAGAGATCGTTTTTTAACCATTTGGGGATAAAGTTGCGCGCACGCCGCGGGTCCACAGGTATATTTTATCGTACAGCAATGACCTTATAAATTCAATCAAAGCCGAAAAAACGGAAGAATATTAAGAATATTCCACAATTTCAATTACTTCACAAACTTGATCAGTTTAACATCAAAGTCTAATAATTTGGTTTTTTTTTATATTTAACTCTCAAACAAAAACTAAAGGACATATACTGTCGAGCTGTATTTTTTTTTACTAATCAAACTGTCCCGTTCGCTTACAGAGCTGAAAAGAAAACCTCAGTACATGGGAAGATTCAACCGACAGAGATGTAAATTAAATTTCAGTTAAGTTATACACAATGGCACATCTCAGGATTGTAGACCTTAATTCCTCGCTCGTCGCTAACTGCGTCTTGAACGCCTTCTTATCTTGTACCGCCATCATGTTGAACATTATAACAATGCTCGCGCTGAGAAAAACCTCCTCATTGCCGACGCCTTTAAAAACTTTGCTCTTGAGTCTGGCTGTTTCTGATCTTGGTGTTGGTTTACTGGTCCAACCTTTGTACGTTGCACGTTTCGTCATGTTGATAGAACAAAACACTGAAACTCAAACTTATAAGATCGCGGAAGACGCTTTTATCATCACGGCAGATTTTCTTTCTTGTGCTTCGTTCCTTGGTAATGTGGCTCTAAGTGCTGACAGATTCTTGGCTATTCATCTTCATCTCAGATACCGGGAACTTGTCACTCACAAGCGTGTTGTTGCTGTAGTGAGCTCAGTTTCCGTGTTCAGTGCAATTGTTTCGTTGAATTTGTTCAGCTGGATCCCAGAAAATCTTACTATCACTGTTGTAGGAACTTTTCAAGGGGTTTGTTACATAACTACAGCCTTGTTTAATTTCAAGATTTATTTAGCCGTACGACACCACAGCAATCAAATTCACGTCCTGCAAGCACAGCTAGCACAGAATGGCGAAGTGATAGCAAATGCTACGAGGCAGAGAAAATCTGCAGTTGGTATACTTTACGTGTATCTGGTATTTTTGGCTTGTTATTTACCAAACACTTGTTTTTGGATTTTCTATGCAAGCACTGGACGACTGAATAACATGATATGGCAATTGGGGTTTTATACTAACACGCTGCTGTACCTGAATTCATCTCTCAATCCTTTGATCTACTGCTGGAAGATGAGAGACATTCGACACGCTGCCATGGACATAGTGCGAAATATACTTCCAAGCCAGAACTGAAGACATGGGCATGACCGCGTCGGAGTAAGACGTGCCCATCAAAGCTCCGCATGCCTTTGCGAGTTTATAGATATTTTGGTCGTTTTTTATGGCTGAATCCCAAAAAAGGAAGAATAGAGTAAGTAGCAACTCAAGCATAGAAAGCAGAGATAGCGAGACGGCATCTCCGGTGGATAAAAAGATAAGAAACAAGTTGAGTGAAGACGAAGACGAAGCTCTAAACATGGCGACGGTCGGTGAGAATATACAACACATTTTAGAAAGGCTGGGTAAACTGGACACGCTTGAGTCTCTTTAACGAAAACCCTTGAGAAGCTCGAAAAGTTAGAGATTCGCGTTAATGATTTGGACTTAAGATTCGAAACGTTGGAAGCTAAATGCCGCGGTCATGATAAATCTATCGGTGAAGTAAAAGCAAGCGCGGAATTCATCAATCAACAATTCGAAGAAAACAAGGTCTTGTTCAATGATAAAACCTTAGAAGAATTCAAGGAGCAGAAGTCAGAAATTCATCAACTAAACAAAGAGCTGCTGTATTTGGAGGTATACTCGAGAAGAGAAAACGGGATTATTACCGGCATACCAGAAGCTCAAGACGCTTCCGAAGATACCCTCCAAGTGATACAAGATTTCATGGTGAACGAATTAAATGTCTCCGATGCAGCTAATATTGACTTTCAGCGAGTTCATCGCCTGGGTAACTCTAACCATAAAGGTCCTAGAGCCATCATAGCTCGATTTTTGAAATACCCTGACAAAGAGAGAATTTTATCGCTGGGAAAGCATCTGCGTGACAAAGATATCTTCATGTTTTCTGACTTCCCTGAAGGCATTCAACAATCACGGAAACGACAACTTAAGAAGCTCAAGGACGCAAAACAAGCTATAATATATTATAATCTCCACCCACTTGTAACTGCTCTGTGGTAGTAGCCAACTCGAAAGCTTGGCTCCTTTGGCTACTACACACTCTTCTTTTGTTATGTTTAATTCAATGTCTAGTTAGCTCTGTTCTTACTTTTTTTTTATTTCCTTAATGTTGGTTTATTGTAATAATTGAATAAGTGTGAATAAATGAACTTGAACTTGAACTTGAACTTGAACTTGAACTTGAACTTGAACTTGAAAGAAGGCTTCCTTTAGCAAAAGTAGACCGGATATGTTATACATCGATGGGCTCTTTGTCCCCGAATAAACTGGAACTAAACATTATCTCATGCTGTGAGTCTGGTAGAACCATCTTCAAATTTGCTAACTTTAGCCATATAAGCATAACATTTTGATATCGAACTCTTAGTATTTAGTATTTTTTATGAGGCTGCAGGAGCTTTATATGTACGGTGTATCTTTCCTTTTCTGTTTTCGGAAGATCACACAAGAGGTAAGCTTTGATTTTCTTTGCTTATTTATTTATTTATTTATTTATTTATTTATTTATTTAACCATATTAATGTTTCTAAGATTTACTTTAATTTACACCAAACAAAATTTATGAACAGGAAGCTTTCTTCAAAAAGACTGAAAGGAAACTTGATAGTTACGATTTTGACCCAAATAGAAAAATCATTATGGGAGGCGATTTTAATATTTTCTTTGACGAAGATTTGGATTGTCTAGGTGGTCACTCAAAGATTAAACAGAAAAGCGTGGATATTGTTAAAGATATCATGTTAGCTAACGAGTTAACTGATGTTTGGAGAATTCGTCACCCAGACAAAAAGCGTTTCACATGGAGACAGCCAATTTCTACAATTCAACGTAGACTGGACTTTTGGTTAATTAGTAATTCGAGTCAAGAGGACATTTTTTCTACCGATATTATTCCCGCAATAAAAACTGACCACTCGGCCATTACCTTGAACTTTAAAAAGATCTTTGAACATAAACCGGGTCCCTCTTATTGGAAGTTTAATTCAAGTCTTGTTGAAGATCGTGAATATAACGACTTTATTAAGAATTCATACCCAAACTGGTTAGAAGAGCACAAGGATATAACTAGTAAGCGCCTTCTCTGGGACATTATCAAATACAGAATACGTAAAAATACCGTGAATTTCCTTCAGTAAGCGGAAGGCAAGAAAGCGACGCGATAAGTTATTCGAACTGGAGAAAGAAGTCAAAGAGAAAAACGCGAAGGAAGACTTACATACAACGAATGTTATCGCTCGCTTCCCCGGGCTCGCTTCTTACTTTTCAAACTGGGAAAGCCCCTGGGAATGACGGTTTGACAGCCGAGTTCTCTAAGACCTTTTGGCCACTCCTGGGTAATCTTGTAGTGGATTGTCTCAATGAAGCCTATGAGTGTGGAGAATTTTCAGCTTCTCAAAAAATGGCCATAATTAAATTGATAGAAAAGAAAGGTAAAGATAAAATGTATATTAAAAACTGGAGGCCAATCTCTCTTCTAATTGTGGACGTCAAGATTGCATCCAAAGCTATTGCTAAAAGGTTAGAAACTGTTTTACCGCTCATCATTCACGAAAATCAATGCGCCTATGTCAAGGGCCGATCAATCTTTGATTGCACCAGAATTATAGATGATACCATGTTTTATACCAAAGAAAATAAGTTATCTGGTCTTTTACTGGCTATCGACTTCGAAAAGGCTTTCGACTCTCTGGATTGGGCTTTCTTAAACAAGGTTTTGTCAGCCTCCAATTTCGGTCAATCATTCATCAAATGGGTCAACACCTATTATTCTAATATCCAAAGTTGTGTCATGAATAATGGCTTTTCCTCTGTTCATTTTGATGTAATGCGGAGGGTGAGACAGGGCGATCCACTATCCGCCTATCTCTTTATTATTGCTCTTGAAACACTAGCTATATATGTTAGAGGCAGCGATGAGATTAAAGGTATCAACCTTCGGGATGAACATGAAGTTAAATTAACTGCCTTTGCTGATGATATGACTACCTTTTTGAAAGACGACCAGTCTGCTGACAACCTCATGAAGATACTGAAAGATTTCGGGCTGTGCTCCGGCCTCAGCTAGAAGCTAGAAGCTTGTTACCTGGGTACTTCTTCCACAACTGACTTTAATATTAGCGTAGACATCAAGGACTGTATTGAAATATTAGGAATCTTTTTTTTCGTATAATAGAAAAGAAGCCGCTTAATTAAATTTTGTATCAATTTTGGATTCTTAGAAAAAGACACCGAATTTATGGAAATGGAGGAACTTAACTGTTTTAGGTAGAGTCCAAATCGTTAAAACATTTGCTATCTCGAAGTTTCTCTATCGTGCATCACAGTTACCTCTCTGTAATGAAATAATCAAGAGTGCTAACAAAATCATCTATGACTTTATATGGAAAGGCAAGGACAAAGTCAAGAGAAGGGCTCTAATAAATAATATTGAAAATGGGGGTCTAAAAATGATACACTTGGAATCTCTTATTCAAGCCCAGAAGACGTCTTTTTTTCAAAACGCTATGTGGACCCGGAATATGTTGCCGATTGGAAACTTGTCTTAGACGCACTTTAAAGCCAATCGGAGGCCCTTATCTTTTGAAGTGTAACTTAAGTCTTAGCGATCTTCCTATAAACGTTAGTCCTTTTTACGACGAATGTCTGACATTATGGTCTAGATTCAATACGACCATGCCTGATCAAGTCGAGCATATTTTGAATGAGATAGTTTGGAACAACAAGAACATCCTCGTTAACAAAAAATCTTGTTATTATTTGGATTTGGTTGAGATTGGCATGCATAGAATTTGTGATATGGTTAAGGCCGATGGAAGTTTTTATACGTGGTCGGATTTGCAGCTCAAAGGTCTTCAGTCCAAAAATTTCCTCTTTTGGAATGGGTTCATAGATGCTATTCCTTTCAAATGGACTGTATACCTGTGGCAAAAAACTGCTTTCTTTGAAGGTTACATCCATGCCGTTTGTTTTAGAAACTTTTGAATGCGCAAGTAAAATGTCTTATACAGTTTTTTTACTAGATTTCAGCCCGAAGAAGGGGAAGGGTGGTAAGTATACTCCTTTAACTGGCCTTTTAACGTGTATGCGTGGTACGACAGTATATGGTTTTAAGGGGTTTTTGTACTGAACGAGTATCGATTTCATAATTTTTTTGCCTTAAACGGGGTGTCTTTACATGGCCTTACGTCTTAAACAGGAAAAGCATATACATTAATTTATAGAAACCCAACCACAAGCCGAATTTTAACTAGTATTTTGTGTAAAATGTCTTATACAGGTTTTTTTAAACTAGATTTCAGCCCGGAGAAGGGAAAGGGGTACAGTGAAACCTCCATTAAGCCGTCACCCTCGGGGAATACTGAGCCAACTGACCGCTCTTAATAGAGGTGACCGCTTAAAAGAGATCAAGTTTGCGGTAAATATGGGAGCGATTTAATTCCGGGGATTTCAGTGTTAAGTGACCGCTTAATAGAAAGTGACCGCTTTATAGGGTCTTTATACGGTGCCGCTTAATACAGGTTCGGCTGCATACTCCTTTAACTGACCTTATAACGGGTATGCGTGGCTCGGCAGGATATGGTTTTCAGGAGATTTTGTACTGAACGGGTATCGATTTCATCATATTTTATCTTAAACGGAGGTGTCTTTACATGGCCTTATGTCTTGAACAGGAAAACCGAAAAGCATATATATTAATTTATAGAAACCCAACCACGAGCCGAATTTTAACCAGTCATTTTGTTGGCGCTGACTTGTATTGACTTTGGTATTGATGTCAAGCTAAAGTTAGTAGGACAGTTTGTAAATCTCTTAGACGGGGTCTCAAAAACCGGAATTCTGTCTTAAAAGGGGCTGTTTACATGGAGGGAGGAAGATTAATAATAATAATAATAATAATAATAATAATAATAATAGCATTTATTTAAACACGATAAAAATTACAGCAGAGCTGATGTGGTCGTATATTAAAATACTAAGAATTAAGATAGATACTATTTACATCAATATATATTTACAACAATGAATACAAATACAAGTTAACTAAGCCACTTATACTATGTACATTAATAAATAAAAATAGGAATTAATTAAGCGATTTTTTAAAAAGGAACTTGTCAGACTCTAAATAGATAGCTGCTGTCCATTTCGTGGGCGCACATCAATTCATGCACGGAAATTGGAAAAAAAGGAATGTTAATCATTTGCAGGGTCAATACTATTCAATACACATCTACAGCATTCTTAGTATCGACCAGTTTTAATTAATAAAAGCATTTGGGATAATTTGGGTGTTTTATCATTACTTGTCGCTCAAAAGTTGCCAAGGAAGGCAAAAGTTGCTCTAGGTTGCTTGCAGTACGAAAAGTTACTCAAAACTCCAGAAGTTGCTCAAAAGTTGCCGAGCACAATCTATTCAGGCCTAGTGGGGGGTGACCCCGGGGACATACGCGGGCATGGCGAGGGACTTGTCAACTTTGTTCGCTACTGTTAAGCCCGGGATGGGGGGGGGGGGGGGAATTGGATTGCTTTTGCACTTTCGTAGCAGGATCCCCGGGGAAAGACCCGAGGGATTTGTAGCACCGCTCCCATTTTGCAAATGGAGCTGGAAACCAGTGTCGTTCCCGTCTGCGAAAGGACTGGGTATGTTGGTGAACACGTGTGGTGGTGACCAGAATCAAGTTGGACCACCTCGGACGCCTTATTGAGACTTAAATAACAGAGTAACTGGTTAGTTTGCAGTTGAGGTTGGGGTTAGCAGTTTATATAGTTAAATTTAGACCTAAACAACACGAAAAGCTAGGTGGCACTCTGGTACGGTAGGCTATGTAAGTCTAACTCTACTGAGGTCACAGGTTCAATCCTGAGTGGGGATTTTAGATTTTCTTTTTTACACTTAAAAATTTATTTTTTAAAAGTGTCGACATTACGTTATATAATTCTCAATAAGTGTCCGAGGTGGTCCAACCTAATTTTGGAGTTATCCATTCCAGTCACAACCGTGAACACGTTCTGGAAAAATGGTGACAGAAAAGACGGTAATTAAGCGACTTTCTCATATTTCTCTTGTATTCTGTTCCTTTTAGCTGGCCATCCTTCGCTTACATTGTTACTATATTTTTCAAACAGTAAATTCTGTGTGTAAACAAACACAGGAGCTTTCATTATTGTCTTTCCATTGTTGTGTTGCATACAAAAAAATACACGTATTTCCAAACTTTACTTGTTTCTGATTATATTTCGGCCAATTATGTAAAGCATTTCAAAATATATTCAAGGAGTCCTAGTTCTTCATTACCAGGAAACAAGAATATTCTCTCCTTTCCCATTCCATGACTTACAAGGTAAGCTGAACCTCATCGTGTGTAGAAAAAAGTGGAATAGCTGTCTTTGCTTATTTTTAATTAACTCTTATATTGAAACATTGCACCTCAGATTGCACATTTTGACTTGGCAGAGTACACTTCTTTGCCCCCAGGGGAGGGGCGTTAGTAGCTTTTTGTTAAACAACTTGGTTTTGGGTAGGGGGGATTTGTAAACGTCGTTGTGCAAATGCTCCCCCCCCCCCCCCTCCGGATGGCCACTGATAAGTGCATAAATTGTAACTTCTGTCGTTGATTAAATTTATAAGTTTTATTCAAAATTCATTATAATAATGGCAGGAATACTTCCAGCAAAACTATCAATTTGAAAAGCTGTTTTGACCCCGGTTCCGGACCAGAAAAAATAAACTGAAAGATTCTGACACAGTGGACACGCTATTTTAATAATTTGCGTGCGATCTCGCACGCTTGTGTCTTCTTGTTTTTGAAGGTTAACGCACTTCTTTGTTAGCGTGCTCACACTATTCCAATACTCCCTATTATCAAATCGTGAACTAACGTGCATGCAGATTCCTTAGCAGATTCCCAAGACATGTAAGATGAATTTCTAATATGCCTAATACAACGATGCCCAACTGACATGTATACGCTCCCACAGCGTCTTGTTCAACAGAGATCCAGCAACTACGTTGGCCCTGAGAAGAACCTTTGTCCACGTTCAACTGATTTTCAGCGTACTTTTAGACATTACAAGTCGAATGGATAGCAAAACAGCTTGAAAACCAGTCCAATATAGCGTTGAAACAGAAACAGCTTAGTCGTGCATCTATGCATGCTCGAGTCGGCTTGTCATTACTTTGTTTTGATTGGATGCCGAGGCTCTCCCGAGACTTCCGACGGTTTCGTAGTAGATCTTCTACCGCTCTTGATTGGTTCTCAAACAATATTTCATTGTTACTATCGGAAAACCGAGACAGACAGAAGGACAGAATTCTACACGATTAGTAGACTGCCTGCCGGCAGCAATTATTATTATTATTATTATTATTATTATTATTATTATTATTATTTTAATAAAATTATAAAACCTTTATTAAAAATTTCCAACAATCTTACGTTTACAATTAATTAATTATTATTAAGATATTATTAAAATCATTATTATTGTTATTATTATTTTAATTTTTTATTATTATTTTAATTATTGTTATTATTATTTTAATCTTTGTGTTTTTTAATAATGAAAATATCTTTATTAAAAATGATAATAATAATTTACAATAACCATAAATTGATACTTGAAAACAAATGAGAAGTTAAAAAGAATAGGCCATTTCCGAGTTGCCTTTAGCCTCTCTATCAAAGCGAGACTAGGTGCGAAACCTTTCATATGAAAACGAGTTTTCATTCACATGCAAATAAGTTTTATTTGCATGTGAATGAAAACTCATTTTCATATGAAAGGTTTCGCACCTAGTCTCGCTTCAAGGGCGGATCCAGGATTTTGAAATGGGGGGGGGGGGGGGGGTGAAATTTTAAATGCAATAGAACCAAAGCTTGGTCGAGGTGTTTGAGGTCAGTACATCAGAAAGAAAGGGTCTCAGAAAAGGGGGTGAAAATTCACCCATTTCACCCCCCCTGGATCCGCCCCTGCGCTTTGATAGAGAGGGTAAAGGCAACTCGGAAATGGCCTATTACATTTCTATATATACATCTTTTCAATAAAAAAAATTATTTAAAGAATAGCTGAAAAATTTGGAGTCAAACGGGAATATATATTACAAAAAATCTAGCTAATTTTTGCACTTGCAAGTCCATGTTTTGTAAGTCCGTGGCGAAAGATAAAAATAAAGGAAAAAGAAAAAATTAAATCTAATTACCACTTTTTGCACGTCCTTTCTCATTTTGCAAGTCCGTGTTTTGTAAGACGATGGCGACATTCCTCTTTGAACGCGAACCTCTGAAGCATAGTAGGGCTGATCTCAAGATTGCGAAAGAGACTTTCGTTATGATCCAGGAAATAGTGGTAGCATAATCTTCGCCTTTCTTGATTGCAAGAAGCTCTGCGAGTCGACCGTGGTATTGTCTACATTCTTGCGCCATGCTTCCTGTTGTAGTGAATACAGGCGGGGTAAACGTGGCCTGCTCCACCTCCATTACTCTGCTGGCATACATGCGTTTTTTTCGTTTTCGTGCTTGCGAAATATCTGCTTGGGGGTAAGGTCCTTATAAAATTTAGCCTGTGAACAGGCTTCTTTTTGGGGAATTGGGTTAGGTTAAAATCGGCGAGCGAAGCGAGGACTGGGGAAGAGGGAAGGGGGCGAAGCCTGTGGACTCGCCTTTGATGCCAGAATCTGATATCATGAGGTGATTGGTCAGATCACTTCTTGTTGACAGGTATGCGGTGATAGAGGACACATGTTGACATCTCAAATGCCTGGCGCCCTAAATTTGCATAATTATTCCATTCGCTGGCTCAAATGATAAACAAACATGACGACTCGTCGCATGCAATTTTCAGATCTCGATTTTGAGAAAGCTTTGAGGGATTCGTTGCGAAATTTTTCGCTTATACCTTGACTTAAAGAAGAGCAAAAGCTGTGTCTAAAGTCTGTGACAAAAAAGCAAGATGTTTCTGGAATTTAAACTAAACGCGCAATTCTCTCTGAAGTCTTGCTGGGAAAGCTTTATATTTTAGGCTTTTTAAATACTTTTTTGCGAAGACTGGGAGTCGTGTTTAGCCTGTCTATTTTTATACTACTACCGATGCATTCAACCGAATTAAAACATGACAACTTGTTGACATTTTAATTAACTTGTTGCCAATTATCCAACAGGATAATTACCAGGAGGCGGAACGGCGGCATCAAAGGCGAGTCCACAGGCTTCGCCGCCCCTTCCCTCTTCCCCAGTCCGCGCTTGGCTCGCTTCGCTCGCCGATTTTAATCTAACCAAATTCCCCCAAAAGAAGCCTGTTCACAGGCTATATAAAATTCTGCATTGGGGTGACACACACCGATGGGGTTTCATTGATTTGCCTATCATACCTCAAATGAATGGCATCTGCAAATTCCCTCTTATTAAGATTGAAGTCTAAGTCTTTAACTGGGATGACCGTTAGCCAGCTAGACACCCCTTTCTCGGTAGCGAGGTTAATTGCTCTCCTGGTCTTAATGGGTAGGGAACTACTCACATCTTCTAGCTTCCCGCGTAGACTTTCGTCCTTCTCTTTACGGGCATTCTGCTTCAGTGTTCTTATTGCATAATCATCTGGGGGTTCATGCGTCTATGACACTATTCGCTTAACCGGTGGGGCTGACGCCGCATACTCTGACGCTGCAAGCTTGCCAGGGTTTATAAAACCGAGTCCCCCCATCCGAACGGGCAGAACTAAGAGATTTCGTTCACTCTGTGTGCAGTTATGCCCTGTGATTGATGGTATTAATACATCCGCAATTGCGCGCTCCAATGGTTCCAGCGGATCTTCAATGTCTGGAAGTGTTCTGAGGAAGTATGTCCATCGATGTTTTAGCCCAAAAGTGAAAGCAGCGTAACAGGCCTGGGATGTGATGTTGCAAATTCCGCCAGCTTTATTATTTCTTTTTCCCATTCGTCTACTTTAACATTCACATACTCCTAAAGATATGATCGTGAGCCAAGCAGTGCGCCAAGGTGTTTTTTACCTCGCGTTGATATATTTATTGCAGTTCCGCAGAAGATTTCTCTCGCGGCTTCCTCTTTCTCTGGTTTTGTAACCAGCCAGCACTTTTCTGCATTGGGGTAGTATCCCAAACTAGACCCAGGCTCGTTCAATGCATCCCACCACTTCTTTACCTCCTCTAGGGAGCCAGCCCCTGTTGCGTCGTTGGCAAACCAGCACTGCGTGGCGTTGCTGGAGTCGTTTAAGCGCGTAATCAATGGCTGTAGACTAATGGCGTAAAGACTCATGGAGTAGTATATAGCCATTAGATTTAAGCCCCGCAAATGGATAGGTAAGGATAGGTAAGGATAGGTAAGGATAGGTAAATCATTAATATGCATTAGTGGATAGGTGGATTAGGTGCCTAGGTGATGACGTAGTTTGGTATAGGTAACTTATTAATATGTATTATCAACTGCCTATACCTTTTGTGTTAATAAATGACTAGGGATAGTGCCTAGGTAAATTATTGATATGTAAATAATAACCTTTCGCGTCGTTTGGATAACAATAGATTTGCCCAAACTTGCCCGCTCTATTCCAACTCACTTCAAAACAATAAAAACAACTGACACAGATATCCTTTACAGGGATAGATCAAAACAACTTATCTCTACCACTAGACCATCAAAGCTGTGCGGGATATTATAACCGAATAAAACTAATTAGAGGTTTCCGAAACATTCAAGTTTAGAAGCAATAAAATTTCACAGGATAAAAAACCGCTTATTCGTATTTACCGCCGTTTTAGCCGCTACATCGCTAGACTCTATATCGATTTTCCGTTTCGCAACCATCACCCAATTTAAGTTTTATAACTTTACCGGTAGCTTCAATGTTCAAACTTTTAATTATGCGAACTTTCTCTGAACTAAATTTGCATGAAAAATTAGCACCTCGGAAAAATAAACAAAGCAACCAATTACATGCGTTACTAAAACAATAAGCCCACACTCTGTTTAAGTAAAAATATATTTAATAATAACAAAACGCAATAAGGTTTCACCAAATCATTATGTCAACAAAAGCTGTTTTATTTAGAACAACTGAAATCCATATTCTACACAAATGAAAAGGAAATCAAGAACAAAATATTAGAATGAAATTACTTTACGGACGCAGCGCGAATTCACTCTAAGACCGTATTGCAGCCCTAAAGCTTTGTTGGCTTTTTTCGGAAGCGAAGGTTTCCTCTGTAAACGATTTTACGTTTGGTTCATCTCCGTGTTCGTAAATCCACATTGTTTTATCGTTTGAATAATGTCTTAATTTAACTGGAGAACTCGGACGGGGGTTGTAAGGATTTTGGGAACTGGTATATTTCTATAACGCCGCGTTTTTCATCCAAGAAATTTTTATTCGATGCTGTTTTCGCAAATCCCTTGATCATATATATTAAAAGTAACTAGATATCCGTGTTTTCTGTTGTGATCAAATGATAGGGGTACAGGAGGGGTACAGAAAGGGTACAGGAGGGATACAAGAGTTTTTACTACCACCACCACCACAATTCTCCACCACCACCACCACCACAATTTTATTGTTTTCACCACCACCACCACCACCACCACAATTTTATTGTTTTCACCACCACCACCACCACCACCAGAAGTTCTCCACCACCACCACCACCACCACCACCACCACCACCACCACAACGTTATTGTTTTCACCACCACCACCACCACCACCACCACCACCACCACCACCACCACAATTTTATTGTTTTCACCACCACCACCACAATTCTCCTCCACCACCACCACCACAATTCTCCACCACCACCACCACAATTCTATTGTTTTCACCACCACCACCACCACACCTCCTCCTCCTCCTCCTCCTCCTCCTCCTCCTCCTCCTCCACAATTCTATTGTTTTCTCCTCCACCTCCTCCACCTCCTCCTCCTCCTCCTCCACCTCCTCCTCCTCCTCCTCCTCCTCCTCCTCAAGGATCTACAGGCTGAGAGAAAGTATTTGAGGATTACAATGAAATTCCTTTTTTTTTTTTTTTTTTCACTACTTGTGATCGGTTTTATTTTATTTCATTTATTTTATTAACATTTTAAACAATCCACAAATACTTTCTCTCAGCCTGTAGTAGTAGATAGTGATTGAAGATAAGCCCCGTTACTGCGTTCCCTTTGCGTTCCCTTTGCGTTCCCTTTGCGTTCCCCTCATTAGCTATGCTTAATCATGACGTCATTACCTATTTCTTTTGCGTTCCGTATGCGTTCCCTTTATTAATATGCATAAGTGCCTAGTCAACTACCTATTCCTTTTGTTATTCTGGAACAATAGAAACAATAGACCGGCCCAAACTTGCCCGCTCTATCCCAACTCACTTAAAAAAAAACACACAACTGACACAGATAACTTTACAGACATAAGAGGGTTCCGAAACATTCAAGTTTAGAAGCAATAAAATTACACAGTATAAAAAACCGCTTTTTTTCCTTTACTAAGATCCGCAACATTCTTATAACCGCTTCATCGCTAGACTCTATGTCGCTTTTCAGTTTGCCAACCATCACCCACTTTAAGTTTTAATTTCTTTACCGGTAGCTTCAAAGTTCAAACTTTTAATTATGCGAACTTGCACTGAACTAAATTTGCATGAAAAATTAGCACCTCTGAAAAAATAAACAAAGCAACCAATTACATGCGCGCGCTAAAACAATAAACCCGCACTTTGTTTAAGTTCAAATAAATTTAATAATAACAAAACGCATTAAGGTTACATCAAATCATTATGTCAACAAAAGCTGTTTTATTTAGAACAACTCAAATCCATATACTACACAAATGATAAGGA
Organism: Cladopsammia gracilis; assembly: GCA_022457155.1. Lineage (NCBI taxonomy): Eukaryota > Metazoa > Cnidaria > Anthozoa > Scleractinia > Dendrophylliidae > Cladopsammia > Cladopsammia gracilis. Next base: position 655,521 of record JAJGOT010000223.1, on the reverse strand, counting down.
AATCAAGAACAAAATATTAGAATGAAATTACTTTACGGACGCAGCACGAATTCACTCTAAGGCCGTATTGCAGCCCTAAAGCTTTGTTGGCTTTTTTCGGAAGCGAAGGTTTCCTCTGAAAACGATTTTACGTTTGGTTCATCTCCGTGTTCGTAAATCCACTTTGTTTTATCGTTTGAATAATGTGTTAATTTAACTGGAGAACTCGAACGGGGGTTGTAAGGATTTTGGGAACTGGTATATTTCTATAACGCCGCGTTTTTCATCCAAGAAATTTTTATTCGATGCTGTTTTCGCAAATCCTTGATCATATATATTAAAAGTAACTAGATATCCGTATTTTCTGTTGTGATCAAATGATAGGGGTACAGGAGGGGTACAGGAGGGGTACAGGAGTTTTTACTACCACCGCCACCACAATTCTCCTCCACCACCACCACCACCACCACAATTTTATTGTTTTCACCACCACAACCACCACCACCACCACAATTCTCCACCACCACCACCACCACAATTTTCTTGTTTTCACCACCACCTCCACCACCACCACCACAATTCTCCACCACCACCACCACCACCACAATTCTCCACCACCACCACAATTTTATTGTTTTCACCACCACCTCCACCACCACCACCACCACAATTCTCCTCCACCACCACCACCACCACAATTTTATTGTTTTCACCACCACCTCCACCACCACCACCACCACCACCACCACAATTTGTGGCGGAGGTGGTGAAAACAATAGAATTGTGGTGGTGGTGGTGGTGGTGGTGGTGGTGGTGGTGGTGGTGGTGGTGGTGGTGGTGGTGGTGGTGGTGGTGGAGGTGGTGGTGAAAACAATAAAATTGTGGTGGTGGTGGTGGAGGTGGTAGTGAAAACAATAAAATTGTGGTGGTGGTGGTGGTGGAGGAGAATTGTGGTGGTGGTGGTGGTGGAGGTGGTGGTGAAAACAATAAAATTGTGGTGGTGGTGGTGGAGGAGAATTGTGGTGGTGGTGGTGGTGGTGGAGGTGGTGGTGAAAACAATAAAATTGTGGTGGTGGTGGAGAATTGTGGTGGTGGTGGTGGAGGTGGTGGTGAAAACAAGAAAATTGTGGTGGTGGTGGTGGTGGAGAATTGTGGTGGTGGTGGTGGTGGTGGTTGTGGTGGTGAAAACAATAAAATTGTGGTGGTGGTGGTGGTGGTGGAGGAGAATTGTGGTGGTGGTGGTGAAAACAATAAAATTGTGGTGGAGGTGGTGGAGGAGAATTGTGGTGGCGGTGGTAGTAAAAACTCCTGTACCCCTCCTGTACCCTTCCTGTACCCCTCCTGTACCCCTATCATTTGATCACAACAGAAAATACGGATATCTAGTTACTTTTAATATATATGATCAAGGATTTGCGAAAACAGCATCGAATAAAAATTTCTTGGATGAAAAACGCGGCGTTATAGAAATATACCAGTTCCCAAAATCCTTACAACCCCCGTTCGAGTTCTCCAGTTAAATTAACACATTATTCAAACGATAAAACAAAGTGGATTTACGAACACGGAGATGAACCAAACGTAAAATCGTTTTCAGAGGAAACCTTCGCTTCCGAAAAAAGCCAACAAAGCTTTAGGGCTGCAATACGGCCTTAGAGTGAATTCGCGCTGCGTCCGTAAAGTAATTTCATTCTAATATTTTGTTCTTGATTTCCTTATCATTTGTGTAGTATATGGATTTGAGTTGTTCTAAATAAAACAGCTTTTGTTGACATAATGATTTGATGTAACCTTAATGCGTTTTGTTATTATTAAATTTATTTGAACTTAAACAAAGTGCGGGTTTATTGTTTTAGCGCGCGCATGTAATTGGTTGCTTTGTTTATTTTTCAGAGGTGCTAATTTTTCATGCAAATTTAGTTCAGTGCAAGTTCGCATAATTAAAAGTTTGAACTTTGAAGCTACCGGTAAAGAAATTAAAACTTAAAGTGGGTGATGGTTGGCAAACTGAAAAGCGACATAGAGTCTAGCGATGAAGCGGTTATAAGAATGTTGCGGATCTTAGTAAAGGAAAAAAAGCGGTTTTTTATACTGTGTAATTTTATTGCTTCTAAACTTGAATGTTTCGGAACCCTCTTATGTCTGTAAAGTTATCTGTGTCAGTTGTGTGTTTTTTTTTAAGTGAGTTGGGATAGAGCGGGCAAGTTTGGGCCGGTCTATTGTTTCTATTGTTCCAGAATAACAAAAGGAATAGGTAGTTGACTAGGCACTTATGCATATTAATAAAGGGAACGCATACGGAACGCAAAAGAAATAGGTAATGACGTCATGATTAAGCATAGCTAATGAGGGGAACGCAAAGGGAACGCAAAGGGAACGCAAAGGGAACGCAGTAACGGGGCTTATCTTCAATCACTATCTACTACTTCATGGTCAGAGGGTCACCCTGTGTGGTCCCCTCTGCTGATCTCAGTTCCTTTCCACCGGTGACGAACAGACGCGCTGGGTCAATTTAATAAAACTTTTACACATGTAATTTACAAGTGTAGCTATTGTTTTCAACCTCTGAAACAATGGCTACGCTTGTAAATTACACTTGTAAAAGTTTTATTAAATTGACACCTGGTTCTCTGTAGGTGTTAATTGCGTAAGTAGCTAGAGCAGGGCATCTTACTCTGATATTGTGTAAAGCGACGGCCCTGTTCAAGGAGTTACAGTCGAACCCCTATTAAGCGGCCACCCTCGGGGAACTGGCAAGTGGCTGCTTAATAGGGGTTGGCCGCTTAAAAGGGGTTCGTCAGAAATTAGCATAATGCGTGGTATAAACGTCACTTTATTTGAATACAACACAGTTGGAGGACTGTTGAACGTAATACAGCCTGTGTTCGGACTGTAAATTCGAGTTCGTAATTTCAGTCTAATGGACAGTTATCGACGTTCAAATTTGACACGCTCTAAACTTTATTGTTCATAAGAGCAATTTTCTCATTTCACCTCTGATTAAAGAATTTCATAGGCCAGTCCGTTGTTTTGAATCATTGAACTTAAGATATGATCAGACGAAAGCCGTCTTGCGCTAAATTCTTGGTCAGTTTCCATTGTTGTGGGGAGGCTTTATTTGGAAATCAATTTACCAAAGCGATTTCGTTTGGGAAACAGAAACAAACTGACTTCCATATGTTCGTAATATCGTACCCAATTCTCGTCCCCAGTCCTATTTTTGTTTGGTTAGTGGTTTAAAAAATCGTGGAGCTCTGGTAACGAGAATGTCCCCCGTACCTAATAGGCCATTTGCACGATGACGTCATATGACTACAACAACCACAATCCTTCAGATTTTTGTTTTGTAGTGCAAATTAGGGCCATTGTTATTTAAACCGCACTGGGATTACACAATTTAAATAAGAAAGGAAAAACGAAATGAGTTCTGGTAGTTGTAGTCAAATGACGCCATCGTGCAAATGGCCTATTCAGTAGACAGTGCTGAAGAACGCACTGCGCATGTTCGTTACGTCACTGCTTTCTACGTGGTTGGAAATTTGTGGAGTCAGTTTCTTGAGAAAACATTTCACGCTTTCGCCGGCAAAATTTCTTCCAACTGAAATTAGATACAATATTGTAGTGGCTGTCTGCCACAACATGACCAACATCATTCAACCCATTTTCATGGCTTTCACAGTTTCTAGCTGTGTCAGCTGGAATTGCATTCTAAGCTGTCTCTCTTGGAAATGTTCTATCATCAAAGTGTCTCGATCAGACGGGAATTTAATTTGTACGCTTGCTGATTAAATCTATGAACTCTGGAACCTTTTCAAAAACAATATAAAAAAATTCCAATGAGACCTTAAACTACTGTGATTAAACGCTAAAATCTAAGCTTTCGCCGATCAATAGCCTGCACACAGACGTATCCGATTTCCTTGGTCCCCGCGGAAAACGGACGTCTGCGAAACGCTGTTTCGAATCGTGTTCACGTATCCTGCTGTTCTCGATTAAAATATTCCATAAATTACCTACTGTCTATGAGGGGTCATCTCCGCCAAAATCCTGTTTCAAATTCTGTTATGAAGAACCTGTACATTTTATTACTTTACATCAAATTCTTTTCTCAAGACAGCAAAACTGAAATTGTACCAACAGAATAGAATTTAGGGAATCAGAACTGAATTTGAACCAACAAAACAGAATTCAAAACATCGTAACACAACGGAACAGAAATTGGAGCAATCAGTCCGTGGGCCAGTAGACGAAACTCTCCCCCCCCCCCCCCCCCCCCCGTCGGGAAATTTTTGGGACATGTACCGTTTTGAAGCATAGCCCGACGGTGTTTCAAATCAGGTTGTTCGCACTTCTCAAGTGGAGGCGTTTGGCCGTGCGGCCGCATTGTTTATCTGAAGCAAAATACCACAGGACACCCAAGTCGTTATTTTTGAAAATCACTCTTGAAACCCACAGAGAAGGCACATAAAACTCTAAAATGTGTATGCTAGCTCAATTTGTTATAGTTGAGATGTACATGCGCCAAAATTCCGCATACAAGCACCCACAGGGCATTTCAACACAATTATGCTCCATATACCACAGTCCACCTACTCATTCTTCTCAATCTGGAAGACACCCACCCTGGAGCCAAGGAACTCTTCACAAACAATGGTTTCAGTGTCAACCATGCAATCAGAGGTCCCTTCCAGTAGGAACGTAGTAGACATCACAATTAAGCAAACTATCAAAGGCATGCCAAGTCTCGTTCTGAAATCATAGGATTCAGCAGAAATGAGTCTGCATATTATCGCTGGTTCAAAACTAGACACACCCGGGCGAGTTATCTGCAAGACACGAAGGAATTGGTTGATATTTATGACCCAGTATCTACAACGCACAAGGAGATAAGACCGTCACAGATTAAAGGTCAAAAGAACCAAAAATTAGACAATTTTTCTTTTAGTCCAATATTGGTGCAATGATTTTATGTTTAATGGGTAGCAAATAAACACATTGTGAAGTTTGAAACGCCAGATACCACACCGCTCTTAACAACCTCTAATTTCAATGGACCTGGATATCACGCAGCTCTATTGTTTTCAGGGCTAAGGTCCATTGTTGTGTTGTTTGTTCTATTGTTTTCTCAGCAAATCAGAGAAGACCTTGTAAGAGCTGCGTACTGCCCCTGCCTGCAGAGATATTGGAAGTTGAAAAATGCGACTTTTTGGCCTTCATAATCGTAGAGCGATCGGGAAAATTGTCGGAAAGTGACGTCACTGTTGACCACCTCAAAACAGTCAAGGTTTGAAGGTGAAAACAATAGGTTGGTTCTCATTAGGGCTTTTAAGTGCACTTGAAGTGAACTTGGTAGATACTTGTAGTGTGAACTCCCTTCTAAGAGCGTTTTCTAAGCCTGACTAACTTACGTTTCAAGAGAAGCACTCGTCTGATTTAATTAAACGTTCAAATCTCTTTGTAAAATGCATCAAAGAGGTAAAAATTAATATCAGCTGAATGTAATTAGAATGTTAAATAATTTGCAGTAGTTCGTTTTCTATAAGTTCCATATTTCCCTTCTTTTTTACCAAAAACATCTTTTTGAATGACACGTGCTTTTGGTTTGTGCGGAATCACCCAAGTGTAGCTTGCGTACTTGGAGTGTGAACGTTTTAATGACCACAGTTTTTGGTTTCTTTGTTGCCCTGTCGATATGCGTAAAACAAAAGGATCTAAGTGCAGTTTAAAGTAAGGTCTACCCCGTACTTATTGGGAGCGCACTATACCAATGACAGTACAGCTGTGCAGCTAAAAGCATGTGGGCGCGCAATTTCGATTTCCACAGGGAACGAGCTCTCTGCGGTTTGGTTTACGATTCTGGAGTCACGGACGACTTCAAAAAGACTATCAAGTAGCATCTCAAGTTTTAGTTTAGCTGTTGGATGGAAGGCGTATTTCAAGTCGACTTAGGCTAATAAATTCTATGTTGAGAAAAAGAGATTGTCGTCTAATTTTCAGGCTTAGCCAATCAAGAAACTACAGCCAAAACAATTCCTGCATGTGCGTTTTATATTTTGGTGCATTTCCTCGCTGTCCCCTGCAAAACAACAACGTCAAATGATCAAAGAATTTTGTGGAGAACGTGAACACACAACGTTTAATTTTCTTTTCAGTATCTGAAATTTAAAGCTGTCACTATGAATTTACAGTTTACCTTCAGAAACGGTACCGCGTAAGCAGAGATGATTGACAGACATGGAAGTTAACCTGACTAAACTCCCTAGCGAGGTGGTTTGAAAAAGCCTAACTTTAAAAATATATATTATATAGACAGATGAGAAGTTTCTCGAAGCAATTAGATTTCATCGCTCGGGAAGCTCTTCGATTCCTACAATAACACAAGTTCAAGCTCGGTCATTTTCAGTGCGAAAACAGTGGATACGCAGACTTTTTTCTGATGAATCCTATGATTCCAGAACGAGATTGGCATGCCTGTTAACAGTTTGCTCAATTGTAATGTCTATTGTGTTCCTACTGGAAGGGACTTCTGATCGGTTGACATTGAAACCATTTTTTGTGAGGAGTTCCTTGGCTCCAGGGTGGGTTTCTTCCAGATTGAGAAGAATGAGTAGGTGGACTGTGGTATATCGAGCATAATTGTGTTGAAATTCCCTGTGGGTGCTAATATGCGAGATTTGTGTGTGTACATCTCAACTATACAGATTGAGCTAGCAATAGAAAAAAACTGAAGACGACAAGCTTCTTCATCACACCTGATTGGTTAGAATAAGTCCAGCCTTTTCCATATCATTAAAGTAATACATGTCAACTAGTGACTCTGTATTGTACTAAATGACCCTGAGCGACCGGCTTCATCGACAATAGATTCTGCCTTGACACCCATCGGCGTAAGTCCAATAGGTCAAACAAGGCATATAAATACTTGCAATGATCGCAAGGTTGCTTAGTGAAATACAGGTTTAAACTAGAACTTCTACGAAATATCAACTACGAAATATCAACTGGTCAGGAGAAAGCATCCTTTGATCAGCATGAAAAATACTCACAAGAGTACAAGTAACAAGCGAGTCAACAACATTTTCAAGTATCCCAGGACTATATAATTCTTATTGCATATATGTTTAACACCAAAAAGAAATTTCCCTTAACCCTTAACCATATAATTGATAAATATGTGTGACGTTTTATTGCTTGCATTTTTATTGTTTTACATATTCTCCCTTCTCCAATCTGTAACCTCTAGTCATAAATTATAATGTGCAACTGGTTCTTACCCAGGTTCCACTCGGTTCGTTGGAAAACAGAACAGAATTTGGGACATCGTCAATTTCCGTTCTATTGCTCCAATCATTTTCTGTTCCGTTGTGTTACGATGTTTTGAATTCTGTTTTGTTGGTTCAAATTCAGTTCTGATTCCCTAAATTCTATTCTGTTGGTACAATTTCAGTTTTACTGTCTTGAAAAAAAATTTGATTTTAAAAACACTTATGGGTTTCTGATGTAAAGTAATAGAATGATGTACAGGTTCTACATAACAGAATTTGAAACAGGATTTTGGCGGAGGTGACCCCTCATAACTGTCAAGCGTCCAATCAGAGCGCGGTCCACGGATCCTTGAGAAACAGCAGGATACGTGAACAGGATTCGAAACAGCGTTTCGCAGACGTCCGTTTTCCGCGGGTTCCAAGGAAATTGGATACATCTGTGCGGAGGCCAGCCCAGAGGAGGGACGACTGCCGTCCCACAATGCATTGCATTTTGAAGTATATTATCGAATCTCGGATGACGTCATCAGTACAGTTTAGCATTGGATCAGTTCAGAACCCACGCGAGAGCGGCGCCACATAATGGCGCTGAGAGCGTATTTGTCCTACGTGACCTTTACACATGGTAGCAACTGACGAGGTTCGCCAAAGAACCGAAACTCGAGTCTTGCTTAAGGACATTAAATTGTGTTCATTCCTTGCTGAAGAAAAGAATGTAAGAATTTACTAGCACCTATATCCACAGGCACCCCAAGCTCACGTCACGAGAAAGCGAAGGGTTAATTTTTAGCGGTGTGTGAGACGGGAAGTGACCCTTCGATGAAAGCGGTATTGGGTTACACGGCGGCCGTTTTAAAAATTTAAGAGTTTGTATGGGGAAAAAATAACGTAGATTCGAACGCTTCATAAAGCGAAATTTAGGCATTAATTCAATAAAGTGATTCTATTGAACTCACCTCTGGTGTATTCTTTTGTCCTTCGGGGTACTGTTATTCCCTTCATAAGACGGAGTCTGAAGGGAATAAACAACCCAAAACGGCTTGAAATACCCCGAAGGAAAAAGAATACACCAGAGGTGAGTTCAATAGAATCACTTTATTGAATTAATGCCTAAATTTCGCTTTATTAAGCGTTCGAAATCTACGTTATTTTTTCCCCATACAAAGTCTTAAATTTTTAAAACGGCCGCCGTGTAACCCAATACCGCTTTCATCGAAGGGTCACGTCCCGTCTCACACACCGCTAATAATTAACCCTTCGCTTTATCGCGAAGTGAGCTTGGGCTTCCTGTGCTATATCCGTGATGCCGGAATTCTCACAAGTCTTGCACACCGCAGACTTTAGACACTAAATCACGGCACTGTCAAGGCCTGAGAAATTTAACGATCTTAGCACTTTCAAAGCGATACCAAACTTTAGCCGATAAGTATTTATCTTGCAACAAAAGTGAGCCAAAGAAACCGCAATGTATGCCAATAGAGCTACACTGTAGCACCAAACAACGGCATAAAGAAATATAATAATTCTAACGGCTCTGTACAGCATGAAATCCTCCCATCAATTTGAGAGATAATCCGCCGAGGTCAAAAAGTCCATATCATCGAAGAACACAAATTCATAACTGTGATCTAAAGGCACAATTCTCTCTGAAGTCTTACTGGGAAAGCATTAAACTTCAGGCTTTTAAAATACATTTTTGCGACGAGTGGGAGTCGTACCCTAGCCTGCATGACAGGCGCTTCATGAGCCAAGCGGGGCGAGCGAAGCATTTCGCGCGAAGCGCGACACGAGCGCGAAGCGCGAAACGAGGGGAGGAAAAAAATAAAGCGCCTGCAGACAGTCCATTGTTCTGGCTTCCGTCTACCAGATGAACGGTCGAGGATTTGTGAAAGAGCCAGAACAATGGACTGTCTACAGGCGCTTTATTTTTTCCTTCCCTCGTCTCGCACTTCGCGCTCGTGTCGAGCTTCGCGCGAAATGCTTCGCTCGCCCCGCCTGGCTCATAAAGCGCCTGTCATGCAGGCTAGTCGTACGCCAGTCGTACGCGTGCTGTCTATTTTTGCACTGCTCGTGTCTCATATTGCAAGTAGCCAATCTAAGCGATTTTTACAATACATTTTCAGGACGATATCGCGGAGCATTTTGGAGCATTTTAGAACTGTTCAAAGGAATAGAGTGTTTTCACCTGACGTCACGGCAGCCATATTGGTGTCCCAAAACAAAGAAATGGCGGCCATATTGGTGTCCCAAACGAATCCTATGGGACTTAAGCTCCATTCTTATTCAAACATTTGCTATTGTTTTTAAAATAGCACTCCAATATGGCCGCCCGTCACGTGAGTGAAAACACTCTAAAACAATACAATGCAACGAATATCAATGAAAATGCTAAATACTCCTTCTTATTAATGAATACCAACGATTTATTTCAACAAGGTCATTGACCCGTGGCACAAGATCAAAATACCTCACATTGTTAACCTAAGTAATTTAAAAGCCGGCCAACTGTTCCAAAAAAGAAAACAAATAAAAAATTAACAAGTTCGAAATTACAAAACTGGTATCTAACCTCCACTTCGTCTAACGGAACAGTAAGAAACCGGCACCTCACTACACTGTATTTCTTAGAAAATTCCGCGCCATCTTTGAGAGCGTGACAGAAATGCGATTGTCGTCGTCCCTCCTCTGAGGACTCTGAGGCCAGCCGATCAACTGCATCATCAGGGATCCAATTAAAAAAAAGCAACTTATCAAAATATTTGGTAGTTTCTCAAGCAGCTACATAAGGCTATTTCAATTAACGTTGTCGGATGAAAAAGGCGAAAAGCCTAGACTGCAAGGTAGTATGGGATTTTTATTCAATGGCTTTTAACCCTAACCCATACTACCTTGCGGTCTTGGCTTAAAGCTTTCATCCGACAACGTTTATTGAAATAGCTGTATACGTTCTTCGCTCAAACAGAACCATTCTACCTACTTTTTCACATACGAAATCACATACGAAATTACCAAACAGAACCATTTTACCTACTTTTTCACATACGAAATTACCACAGCCATTATTTAATTTGTTAATTCCGCCTCGCTTTGACGCACTGATTCGTGAAAGCGAATCTTCTGGATGTCAACCAGATCACCGGAAAATGTTTCCTCGAGGTCCGCATAATTACTACAAATAACTTTTTGCAATTAAGATGTCCGAGCCAACGCCCCTAGTCTCTGTCGAATTATTTTCTTTGGATCATAGGTAATGACCAATCAACATGCGCGTAGAATTCAGTAAAATGAATCGATACCCCGGTACCGGTCTAAGAGGGTTTCTTTCTTCCTAATCTCGTACCCAGATCTCCCACGGTCAGTACAGTACAAGCACGAGTGAGATCCAGGTGCGAGATTTATTTATTTATTTACCACGTAAGTCTTCACTCAATGATGAGCATTTGAGCCGCTCAAGTAAAGAAAAGATTAGTTTTTCCCTTGTGTCGTTTTGTTCATGTTTTTGTTGGTTATGTTGGAATTTCGTGTTGGTTTCCCTGTGCCTTTATGCAGAAATCTAGCCGTCCCTATTGCTTTTTTCAGGTGTTCATTTCCGCCGGAAATTCCTTCGAACGCGTCTCCACAGAAATCTCTCATCACTGCTAGAAATGTTCCTATTGTATCGTTGTGTCGTTCACACTGGTGACATAAAACATCGGTATAAAAACGTACATATTTTGCATTTGCGTGGCGCGTGTGTGAACCAGACGTTCTGGCCGGATGGTCTGCCATGGTCACAGTTTTCAGGCGTGTGGCCAGATTACCGTAACCTCTGGTAAATAGACCCTGAAACGTAAAGCCAAAACTAACAAATAAATTTTAAGATAAACATTTTGAAAAACGAAAACAACTGAGCTACGGAAGAAGAATTGACATGTTTACCTCAAGTTACAACATTGGAAAACTGTCAAGTCTATGACACGAAAGAAATAAATATCTTGTATGGCGACTTGAGCAATCAGCTGTGTTAGCTTTTGTTTACAAGCTTTGTTGATATCTTGAAATTGTGAAATGGAAAAGTACATTATAGAAGGTTCGTGAATACAATTAATTCAATGAATTCTTCCGCCAAAACAACTTAATCTGGTGATGACAATTAACTTAAGAAATCCTATATAAAATTGGGTTTTTGCTATTTTTATTTTCACTTTTCAGTCACAATTGAAAGGAATAAATATTGACTATGGTAAATAAAGAAAAATTCATTTCTAGAAGTCCCCACTGGCTTCCTTCCCTGTCGTGGGGTACGAAGAATTTAAAGGGAGAAATTGGTTGCATTTGTTTGTATGAGATAGGACTTTAAACTGATCCTGCGGAAATGAGCTTAGAAAGCTCGTCCCGTTCTTCGCATGAATGAAATCTAGACAAGCGTATATTGTACAGATGCATTATTCATTAGAAGTTTTAATTTAGTTGAAGGTGTGGCGGAAAATCTGCAATCGGTTACAAACTCCCGTATTTGGGTTTGTGTCAAACATTCAGCTGTCCCCTTGTTATCACGTTAGCCGCCAGAGCAATCAATATGGGCGTGGAAGCCCCATAAAAATAGACCACGTAAATTGATTGGGTTTTAAAAATATCAGATTTCCTGAAAATTCAATGACCCCACTTCCCGGCTGAAGTTTTCACTGCGGAAAAGCCGATAAATTCCATCACGCCTGCGGCATCCATCTTTTCGTGTTTCTCTGCCAGTGGACATTTGAAAGGATTTTCATTAGCAGCAAATAAACCACTTGTTTATTTGAACTGCTTCAAATATTTCTTAGTATGTTGGAAGATTTTCTTTGGATTTGCAGGCATTTGGTACAACGAAGTAGCTTTAATTCTTCCAATATATCGATATTTCTCTTGAAAACTCTGGGTTTTACAGTAAAAAATATATCTTTTTTCCTTTTGCGGAAATAAAAAAAGAACAGTACTATCAATGAAATCTTACTGAGAAAGCAGGGAATTACCAAGCCCAAGATGACAGACAATAGTATCGCTGAAAATATTATTGCAGCCACAAAATGTCTTCCAGTGGAATCCATTTTACTTGTTGTTCACATACACAGCTATAAGAAACTATGAATACAGGAAAGTTTTTTAATCAAATTGGAAACTGTGTTTTATGGACCCCCACTTAGTCCCTCGTCATGCCTCAATTGTTGTTTTAAAAGCTGCAAGTATTTGGTCTTCAGAACTGAAAACATCATATAAAGGCCCGAGATGCAACCACTTGCAAATTATAACTAGATTACTTGGGCTCAAATCTTTCTTTCAGTTGAACCAACTACCAGAAGTACACCAAGGCAATCGGCCAATTAAATGTTTCACTTTCATCTAACTTCCTCAAGGAAGTTAAATAAGCTATCTATCCATCTTTAGAAAATAAGCACAGGATTTCTTCATGAAACACATGAAAAATTCCTTTTTAGCAAAATATGAATAACACATTGAAAAGTATTGTCTAAGGGAACCATATATATGCCACATAACTCAAACAACTGTAGCCTGCAAATACATGCACCTTTTGTCTTACCGGCCACCAGGGGCATTCACAAGCTATGATAAATCAAACTATCAGAGGAAATACAAAGCTGTTTGGGTGGCTGAAAGTTTGAGTTATTGAGGGCTAATGCTACAACCAAATAAAGCGGGGAAATCTGTTTATGTTTCAAGCTAGTGAGAAATTCAAGTGCGAGGTAGATTCTACTGAAGAAGACAATTTTTATTTCACCACGCTTTCTTTCACACTCAAGTAACTTATTTGAATTGCTAATTTTATAGCTGCACCGACTCAGCATTTTACTAGATAGGAGTAAGGGCTGATTTAGCTCTTGTGTGCAAGTACAGTCTTCTTCCATATGTGTCTTACTGATTGGGCAAGATGTAATGCACTGTTTTCTGTACTCAAGGCTAACATGTCAGTAGCTAGGTATGTGGCAAGCCTGGCTTTCACCGTCCCTTGTGGATCAAGAATGCCCTTCAGTGGCTGAATCTGTCTGGATGAACACTGTTGGCACTCAAAACAGCCAGAATTTGGGTATGGCAAGAGCCAGGCCAACTGTTACATATCTGACACGAAGATGTAAGCTGAAATAGAATACAGTACACTAGGAAGACCCAGCAAGTTTAATTTGTACTGAGGTACTAATTTCCTTGAAGGAGCTGAGAGCAGAAGTTGGATTATTGTTGTAAAATTCTGCTAATGTAACCACAAACCTTTTCATCAGGGATGAACAGGCAAATTTCACCAAAGTAAAAGGGAACTTATCACTGACTGACATTAGCAAGTGAACTTGGGGTTTCAACATGCACAGTTGAATATGTATGGCTGGATTCAAATAAAACCAGCCTGCATAATTTTCTTAGCAACATATTTAGACTTCACTGTGAATTCACAGTTGATGCAAAGAATCCTTTTACACAGTTTCCTGCCCCGGAATTGAAGTTCACATCACATACTTAGCGGTTATAGTCAACACACTTTTATACAATTATAAAGGTTTGTTTTGAGCAACATTTCTTCACTATGATGCTTGAATTAAAACGTGATTATTACAATGCCAAATTATTCCATTTCGAAACAATAAATTTCCTTCCCCCTTTCTAGATCGACTAGACGGATGTAACCGATACGGTTATTTACCGAAAGAATATCCATTTGATCGCACAAAATATTTCCCTGTAAGGGCATCATCTCCTGAACACATTTTATGAATATTGCAAGACCTAAGAATATGTAAATTCTTTCATCTCAAATACTCACATTTTTCACTAAATCTCCAGGGCTTTTGTTCTGCATTAACGTTCTCGACGCCATTTTTGCATAAACGAGTACGAAACAATGGTAATTTGATTTTAGAAAACAATGATAATTAAAAACCCGAATGATGAATGAACATAAAAATATTGTACAATACAGCTGAAGCCTTTAAAGTTCTAAGCTGAGTTCTTGTAACTTACGTTCATTCATATGCGAGCTTCGCGTAATTCCAATTAGCTCACTGATAATTCGTCGGGCTATAAACGAACACACATCAAAACCACAAGTTCCAAAGGTTCAATATTCAACTGTTTATTTTTAATTGTGCAAAAATATTTCACTAAAACATTGCATGTTTGTCTACACCCAAATGAAAGTGTTTACAGCGACATAAATTTAGAATAGTCTGGTCGTAACCTTACAACGTAAAGCGAAAGAAAGTGTTGATTTCACTTCCACATGCGGAATACAACAGACTTTTTAACATTACGTCTCATATCTGCAAACTATTCGATCACTAATCAAACTCTATCCAGGTAGAGGCAAACACAAATGAAGAATACACAAAATTGTTGAACAAAATAAGCTTAGGAGCTGTAAACGCTAGCTTGGGTTTATTCCAAATTAATTTCATCCTGTCTTCTCTTGATCGATGGCTAAAAGGAAAGAGAAGGGTGTGTCAGCATAACAGAAGAAACTTCTTTGAAATTTTAAGAAAATAATATCTTATGTATGCAACAAAAAGTCAGCAGGACCCGCGAAGAGACTCGCGAAAGCGAATAATATCAAAACTTCTGGAATTTTTAAAGGTGTAGGTTTCGAATATAACATGCTTCAGTGAACGACACACCCCTCAAAAGACAAATAACGCACTAGTTATTGAAAATTTGAAGTGTTCGTCGATTAAAAGACATACAACAAACAGAAATAACTCACTTTCTTTCGTTGGAAGCGTGTTTTTCTCCTGTGTCTCCGTATGCTTCAACTTCGATTTGTCGAATCTGGTGACCTCCTCCACGTTTGGCTTGTCCGACATTTTTGGTTGGAGCTAAGAAAAACGGAAACGCGTTAGTAATATGCCTCTACAAAGTCTCAAAGTCGCTCGTAGTTAGCGAAATGTACAGAGGTATTAATGGGGTTACCTTAAAAGCAATTCTCTGCTCAACACACAATGATCTCCTCTCTGACTTTGCCCTCGTTCAAAGCGATGCCAGTTGGAATCCTCCTCGCCTCTTTATTCATTGGACCTGCCAATCATAAGAAAGCACGTGACGTGAAGGTGTCAAAAGGCCAGATGTCAGCTGAGAAAAGAAGATTCTTTCAATTCAGTCACGGAAATACGAAGGTGCCCGCAGAAACGTTCTTTGTTTTCGGTGTACGGCGCATATGTCCAAGTATTAAGATACTTCGAGAAAGTACGATAATTTTTCTTTCAAATAAGATGGAAAATTCCGCAAAATAATGTAGAATTTCTCATAAAATGGCCCAGACGTAGGCGGGACATTGAGTGACAGATTACTTGCCACTTCAGCGAGTTGAGAGAACTTACTGAATTTATAGTTTTATTTTACAAAAATCACCGAAATTATTACCAAATAATTTAACCATAATTGCTTTTAAAATGTTAAAATAGATGTATGACTCAATTAAGTCTCAAAATACACCAAATGACTTAATTCTGGCAATAAAATTTCTGCTGTCTCGTTGATAAAAATGTGTTTTCTCTTTTCATTTGGATCTGTCAACCACGTGGGTTGTGAGTAAGACGTAAAATTACGTCATCCCAGGCAACGAGTATTACGGCTAATAGGAATTTTGATATTGATCACAGTATTTCTCGAGTTTGTTCGTGCCAAAGATGCGTCATTTGAAAAATTCCTCAATCTGGCCGTTCTATAGTTGATTGCTCTTGCGAGATCAATGAAAATTGTACTCTTCTGTGGATTCTTCGCCAAGAAATCATGAAATTTCAACCAGAGACGCTTCATTATGGAGGTTGGTCTTTCCTTTGCGTGTGCGCACATGACGTCGCGTTTATGCATACAATAATACACGCCATCTTTCTTCATGCCCTCGTTTTCTTATTTCATTCTCGAGGGGGAACTTTTGAGCTTCTCTAACCCCCTTTTTCGTAGTCATGGTCATGGGAACGTCCATTCTCGATGATGCTGGTTAGAACTTTCTTTCCGCAGGCTTAGGTTTTTAGCTGCGTTCATTACGTGTTCATCGTAACCCATTCTCTCTCTTTCAACAGCTACTCTCGCCGAGTTAGCTCATCGGGAATATCAGGCAGGGAGTTATGATCGTGCTGAGCAAATCTGTATGCAGTTATGGAGGCAACAACCCGAAAATACTGGAGTTTTGCTCCTTCTTTCCTCGATACACTTCCAATGCCGTCGACTAGATAGGTAAACTGGCAATGTTCTTGCCTGTTCTTCTGTTGTTGTTGTTGTGCAGTTTATTAACATTAAGACTCCCAAACAAAACCGACTTGTAAACCGTTTATTTTGATTTTTCGGACGCATTTTGGCGAAGACGTATTTCAAAGGAGATTTTAATATGATGTTTTCGCGTTTCTCCGCTTTCCTTCTTTTAGATCGGCGCATTTCAGCACTTTAGCCATCAAACAAAACCCCGTTCTCGCCGAGGCATACTCGAACTTAGGCAACGTCTTCAAAGAAAGGGGTCAGCTGAAAGATGCGTTGGATAACTACCGCCACGCCGTTAAGTTAAAACCGGATTTCATCGATGGTTACATCAATTTGGCCGCCGCTCTTGTCGCTGCTGGTGATTTAGAAGGAGCAGTAAGCGCTTATGCAACAGCATTGCAATACAATCCGGTAAGAATCGAGTAATCTGTACTAGTACTTTGACCGTTGTGAAATAACGCCAATGTTTTTGTTACCAAATCCGTCTGGGGTTTGTAACGTGCACTATTTCAGTCGTATCATAACTTCGCAAGAATTCAACCATTATTTTTTTTCCAATTTTCCCCGATCTTTTCATATCGTAATCGAATCGAGTCGACCTTTGGCTGATTTTATTAAATTCAAATCATTAGCAGTATTCAATCTCCGTCCTTTTGTTTTGCGCGGACAAATATATTCTCTTGTCATTTTGGACGCGAAGATACATGAATTCGTCCTTGGTTGTTTGGAGTTGTGTACTTCGATAGTGTCACATCTAAATTCCATTCATATTGGTGTGTTTTGTTATCTGATTGACAAACTTATGAATGGAATGAATTCTTTTCAGTCGTGTGTTTAGTGACACAGACAGGCTTAAAATTTTTTCATTTAAATTAATTGCATCACGTTTTACACTGTAGAACTAACAGGAATTTGGCTAGGCGGAAGGTACATTTAAATGACATTTCAATATAAAATATTGCCAATGCATTGACATCTAGAGTTGTCCTTTCTTATGGAAACTTTTGTTTGGCTGGCCATATGACCATTACATTGGTTTGTCAATATGCTGGGCCATATTGTATCAAGCTTATGGGAAACACATCTCACAAACAATATTACAGAAAAAAAAAGAAACACTAAAACTAGCTACACTCTAGTAACATTTACAATGTAAGTACAAACAAATGGTTAATGGATTTGGCTGCTGTTTATTTTAAATCTTCTATTCAAGGTATTGTGTGATATGGACTTAGAGTTGTGTTAAATGAGTTACCGTATTTTCTCGATTAAATGCCGGGTATAATAGAGGAAGTTGTAAGTAAGCCCATCAAACGTTTATTTGTGGTACAATAAACTTAAGATTTAAGGGCAAGGTACATGGCTGCCAAGAAAAATGAATAATAACCCTTTCTTTAAAAATGGTGGGCGAGAGAAAACTGCTGATTCAAAGAAACGCCAGGTCCTCTAGGCCAAGTTTGAAATAAACGCCGGGGGCGTTTAATTGAGAAAATATGGTACATTGTGATGCGCCTTAACCATGAGCACCCAAGAAACTTTTTTACAAGTTTTGTTTACAAATTTGTAACTAACTTTACACTCCTGTGATAAACTCGAAGCGACAAGATTACATATATCGTTTGTTGCTTCATGTTTATCAGTACAAAGTTAGTTGCAAAACTTGTAAAAAAGTTTGTTGAATGCTCACTGTAGGGCACATCACACTGTTAATGGTAACTGACATTAAATGGCAGTACATAATGAATTTCTGGTGCTATTTTGTAAACAAAATATTTTTGCGTACATATTAAGGTTAAAATTTTTTGAAATTAAAATCTATGGGAAAAATGTGACCGACTTCACCATCCGTGCATATCAGTGGTACAGTAATTAAAGTGCACCTAACCCTAAAATTGTTTTTTCGCTTAATCAACTCTATGTACGTTTAAAAGTTGAATAGTCAAATTTTTCTTGTTTCTAACGTTGCGTTAGTGAATTATAGAGGTTTGAATTTACAAAATGTTATTAAGATGATGTCAAATCAAGACTCGTTTATTATACAACTACTTGTTTCCACCTCCAAGTAATATTTTTTTACAGATCAATTGACTATTAACAGTTTTTATTTAGTATTTCTTAAATTGATTATCCTTAAGCTGTGAACTGTGAATTGTCAAAAAGACTCGAAATGACTAAAACTATTATAAAATTGTTGAAAGGATGAAAAAGTGTAGTTCTTAATCGCTATGAAATTTTGTATTATTAGGCCACCCAAACCACATATTTTAACCCCAAAAAGGTAACTTCAAGCTTTTCATGTACAGTTAAACCTCTATTAAACGGCCCTCAATTAAGCGGTCACCCTCTATTATAAGCGGTCACTTAACAAATGCCCCGAATTAAATCACTGCCCATATATATCTTGACCTCTATTAAGCGGTCTGGTGGCTATTCCTGCAGGGTGACTACTTAATAGAGGTTTGACTGTACATCCCTTGAGACTCTTATTTGCAAGAGTTACGGACTGCAGTTCTCTTCCCTTTGAGAAGATACGAAGAAAGGCAAAATGACTTATTGATCAGTTCAACTGACGACCATTTAATTTCTCTTTCACATGTTATAGGATCTGTACTGTGTAAGAAGTGATCTTGGTAACTTGTTAAAAGCTCTTGGAAGGCTAGAAGAGGCCAAGGTATAGTAGTTATATGAAGAAGGGATGGACATTTATTTTCAAGGCAGACTAATTGGTCTGTGTGTACTTGATAACGAATGTTTCCCTGTCATGCCAGGTTTGTGTTTGTCAGGGTGATCTAATTTCTTTCTTGTAATAAATATCAGTTGGGGTGACCGCCCATATTTGTTATTATCAGCTAAACCTGGCTGTTTGTGAGTCATTTGTGCTAGATTTGTTTGCGACATTTAGACACCTCAGCTGATTTTTATTCAACACTTTAGTTTCACCATGTACATCATCCTCAGAGACCCGGAGCAGATTATCAGGGCAGAAGGAAGATAAAACTGGAAATATTAGTACGAGAGAAAGTCTACTAAACTGACAAGAGAGTAAACTTTCACTCTTGTACTTTTATCTTCCTATCACCCAGATTATTTGCTCCAAAGTCTTGAAGGATGCATGGCTCTAAAGAATTTCTCCTTACACTACCAGTGCATTTTCATGCAGATAGACAATCAGAATAGGAAAAGTTGTCAATGATGATGTATCGTGAATTGAAACCAAATTCTCTGAACTAAGTTGAAGATAAATGTACAGGCATCAGTAAGGAGAATTTTTACTTTGATGTTGGGCTGAAAGAGTTAGGGTGCAGTCTTCAGCTGCGTGTGCTCCATATTCTATAATTTAATTATCATGGATTATCAGTGGTTTTAGAGTGCATTTCCAACCACGTTGCATTATGACGAGACATTCAAACGTTTTTGTAAGTCATTTTTACATAAGCTGCAATTTTTTTTTTTTTTAAAGCTCATTTTTCTTATTTGAAAAGTTGAAAGTGAAATCAGCACATATTTTCATGCACTTACACCAATGCAGGGTTGTTGGAGATGCTCTCATTAAAGTTTGTGTCTGTAGTATTTAGAAAATTATGTGTTGATGTTTAGTTGACCAATAAATCTGTGCATCTGCTAGCATTGTCAAGTTAGAACTTTTTTGCAAACCAATTTTGTTTTGGTACACAGGAAATTCTTTGTGGTTTTAATTTTTGTTCAGACCTTATCATTCAATAATAAAGAAGGTAGATAAAGAAATATTGTTATTGCAAAAAACAACGAGATGCACAGGCAAAATATTAATATCTTATATATAATGAAAATAGACGCACTTGCCAAACTAGCACTACAGAGCAGCACAGTTGTATTGGTTTGCTTTGCAGAGTAGTGGTGATCAGCGTTTCGTCCTCGTAATAATGTTGCTTAGATCCCTAACATTCAATCTTCCCTTGTTTTTCCCCTTTTGTTATCTCTCCCAGTAAACTTATACAGGGTACGTCTATCTTGATGGAGTACACCGGCTGAAGGGGAACCATTTGTGGAACGATGAACTTCTCAAAGCACGTCTTTTGCCCTTCCCACACTTTGCTTTCCCCAGTCTACCATGCTTGCCCATATTGCTGTTACAGACTTCTCAAATGGAAAACAGGAGTTGCAAAATTGTTGTCAGTTTTGAAAAACTTAGTTGTCTTTTGAGAGCTTCTTGACGAATTGATTGTAGAATCAAACCACCAGGTTTCACTCCGTTGTTAGGCTGTTTTGTGAGGTTTTGAAATGCAGAACTGAAAACTCCTGTTTCCAGCTTGAGTTGGCTGCTTGCATCCTACTCTCTTGGTCATGTGGTTGATCTCATGCCTTGGAAAGAAACACAACAATCTTATCCATTCAGCACCTTGTCCCAGATAGTAAGAAAGCACTGTTGCTAGCATTGAATGTATGTTTATGTGGAGTATGTTCGGGAAATGATAAGGTAAGGGGTTGAAGATTGAATCTCGTTTACGGCAAAAATTTTGAATGGAGAATTCAAGTTACGCCTTGTCTCCTCACAATAAGCTTTATGCTTTGTTAAAATAGACCACAATACCAGCTGATTAAACATGCAAGATAACTGCTTTTGTTTGAGACAAATTCTGTTTGTGTCAAATGATAAGCAATAATAGTTTCAATCTCTGGGCATTTTGAGGTCTGTTTTCTTTGAGGTTAAAGAAGTCGCAAATTAAATGACAGTTGGTATAGGTGTGTGGAAAATTATTATTTTCACTCTTAACACGGTTAAAGAGAAAGTGCATGCGATACAGGCACCAGTGCCTGGTTTAGCAGTAGTTGTAGATAAAGGAGTGCGTTCAAAATGCAGGAGAATAGAACAAGTGTGGTTTTGAAACACACCTATGCTACAGTGCTACTTCCTTGATCTCTTGTTTTGATTTGTGCCGAGGCAAGGTTTAACGGCCAATTCTCTTGCATGTGATCCCTACAGACAACTGTGTGCTTTCTACAAAGGGGCAAGGTGTTTTGTGAACTAATGGATATTGCATTTCAGCCAAGACAGGACAAAACAAGATCGAACTAGTGCAGGAAAATATCGGAAATATAATATTGCGTTGTTACAAAGGATGAGAACAAAACCATGATTGTCTCTTTTTGCTCTCTGCTATCGCCGTCTCTGTTTTTTGCCTGTGTTTGTGTATTTTTCTGTGTTTTTGCTTTGATTTTTTCTTGCTTTCTGCTCTTCCTCTCGCTGTCCTCCCTCTGCTCTCTTATTGCTTGCTGTCCCGGCATTTTTTGCTGTCCCCGTTTTGCTGCTCATTTTTAAATTGAAAGGCGTGCTACCTGAAGGCAATAGAAACACAGCCCAGCTTTGCTGTGGCATGGAGTAATCTTGGTTGTGTCTTCAATGCGCAAGGAGAGATCTGGCTGGCCATTCATCATTTTGAGAAGGTAAATTAACATTGTTGACTATGCTTAACCATTTTACATGTAGTATAGTTCTAACTTTTGAGTCTGTGGACAACATCCTATGGTGTGACCATTCAAGTGAAACCTCTTCAGTAGTACTTTTGCATGGTACCATTTGTTTTTCAGTATTTTACAAAATGAAATTTGGGATTTTTCTTGAATTTTGATATTTGACACTCTGGGTAGTTTACAGTGCAGCTCAGAAATACACGGCCAACGCACATGCAAAACATGCACGTTTTTCGCGTTAAGGTTACAGTGTACCTTCAGATCGAAAATTTATTGAAATTTTTTTTGGCGTTAAAATAAAGTTTACAGAATGAACTTTCACCCAAAAAAAAAGTATCGAAAAATAGTGAAAATTGACGGAGAAATGACGGTATAACTTTTGTGGGCGGAGTTTGTTTATTAAGCGATATGTTTATTTAAGCGCCGTTTTCTCAAAGTTAATTTTTTGTTTGTTGGGGACACTTTAAAGAGCTACAACTCAAAGGGAATTTGTTTGATTTTCCTTAAATTTGGACAGAAGCTAGGCTAACATGTAATCGACAAAAACGTGTCAGCGAATTTCTTAATTCCGAAAACTTTTTCGTCAAGAGGCATTTCCGTGCGATCATTCCAATTTTTTTTCTCCCCTTTTCGAAAATATTCTGTAACTTTTCACTGCAATTGAATATGGAAAATCGCCGACACGTTTTTTTAGCGCTTCGTGTCCGGAAACCCGAGAATAAATCAAATTAGCAAAATATAATAATCGCTTTGAGTTATAGCGTTTTAAGGCTGATTCGGACGTTCGAATTTAGACGTCGTAAAAAATTCGACAATTCATTTTATTACCAAATGGTTTCCATATTTAGATAGCCAGCTCTATAAGCTTTAATTTGATATCTGGGTTTAGGTATATTAAGTGTAATCTTAAGACACTAGAGCTGTTATACTGGAGACACCCCCGAAGGTACACTGTAACCTTATAGCGTTACAAAAAGCGCGTTTGGAACTGGTTAATAAAGTGCGCTTTCGCTTTTGTTATTCATTGCCATAATTTTGCTTTATGTAGCATTGTTTTCCTAAGTTTTCCATTTCTAACTAATGAGTTTGAAGCGTGTTTTTGTGGTCGTGTATTTCTGAGCTGCACTGTAAGGATAACGGTTGTTTTCGCGTTACTTTACCACATGCTGTTTTGAAGTTCGATGGGAAATTTGGTACTAGACTACAAACTAGCCAATTAAGTTGCGAAGTACATAAGGTAATTTGAAACTTGGAAACGAAGTTCGCAACTTCATTCCCACCAGAGTACATAACTGTCTTGTATTATTAAGATGATGGAAATGTTGACTACACAGGGAAAGTCTTTGACAATGCAAAAAGGTACTATAAAATTTTCCATCTAAATTCTGTACGAAACTCTCGACCTCCGACATTGTTTATACAATTAATTTTGTTAAAATTTGCATAAAAAAACCGAGAATTCTGTTTTCTTTGTAGTTTCGCTGTACAAAATTAAGATTAAGCTTTTACAAACTCTGCTTTTATTTCCAAGTGTCCTTCCGGCAGTAGAATGACTAGTCTGAAGGCATTTCTTTTTTGAATGTGTGTTTATAATTCTGTGAATAATTCTGTGAATGGCAAGATGTTTACATTGAAAAGGTTTCAAATTACTTTTGACATATGCAAATTGTGTGGCAAGCGAACAAAAATAAATCAACTGTAAAGTCACTGGCCACAAGACACAAGACTAGTGTCTTACTAGAAAACTGTATGGTTTACTTAGACGCTAGGCATTTCCTAAAACGGTATTTATATTTAGTTATTCGTCCTATTGTTTTAGTAATTTTAAATTAGCTAGATATATATTTTCTTGTAACAAAAAATGTCCTGGAAATGTGAAAATAAAGTATTGTATTGTATTGTTGTATTGTTACGTTCTGTAATTCGCAACGTAATTGGCCAGTTCGTAGCCTAGTACCAAATTTTCCAACAAACTCCACTACACCACGCAGTAAAGTTATGTGAAATCAACTGTAACTGTTTCACTTTTTTCATGACCCAAATAACAGTTCAGTCACAAATTTACTAAGACAAAGCTTATGAAATGATGAATGAAATGTCTTTGACAGTAATTTTGTCTGGTACCAAAGAAGGTAATAAGCCCAAATTAGCAGGCAACTTTGTTACATGCCTTCAAGTGGGGTGAGGCCCCCACCGGGGTCCAGGGGCAGTGCCTCAGTAGGGGTGCAGGGGACGAAGTCGGATATCTCGGTATGATTTTCATCACGATAGCTGGTACCATTCACATGAATAGATGGTAAAAATAACCGGTTACCGTCTTTTAACAAGAACCAGGGATGTAGATTCAGTTTTCAACTGGTGGGAATATAGAACTGACAGACGGGTAAAAAATAGAAAAATGTAGTCCTTTTAAAGCTGCACTAGGCTTTAACAGCCGGAAAAATGAAGTTCACAGCCGGGTAATTTCCCCGGCTCCCGGCTATTATCTACATCCCTGAAGAACCCTGAACATGATCAATACAATCCGCCATGTATACAGCCATAAATGTGCAGTATGAGGGTTACAGTATATGAGAATTAATTCCTATTTGGGTTTTAGCTTTTTGCTTTTTGATATGGCAATGTTATTGCAATTAGGTGTATCTTTAAAATACTTTGTGATGGTTTCTATTCAATTGACCAATCTTGTTATGCATATGTTAAGATCGTGTTTTTATTGACTGATATGTTATAACACCAACACCTCTCTTGTATTGCAGGCTGTTCAGTTGGATCAGAACTTTCTTGATGCCTACATCAACCTTGGAAATGTGTTGAAAGAGGCTAGGATTTTTGACAGGTTTGTTTGAAATTTATAAAACATTTAGTTGTCTAGAAACTGTTTCACTTGAAGTTACTAAGTTGACTCACTTGTACTCATCATATGTGGGTTGAGTTTGTTGTTGGTTCTCTCCTTGCTCTGAGAGGTTTTTCTCCGGGTACTCCAGTTTTCCCCTCTCCTCAAAAACCAACACTTCCAAATTCCAATTAGATCTGAAAAGTGTCCCCAATTAGTACTACGTGCTAAATACCTTTGACACTTGAATAAAATGATTTTTTTTTTTTCTTTTTCTTTTCAGAGCTGTCGCTGCATACCTACGAGCATTGAACCTCAGTCCCAACCATGCAGTTGTCCATGGAAACTTGGCTTGTGTCTATTATGAACAAGGGTGAGTTTTCCCCTTGACCTTAAAAAAGGTGTATGTGGATGTGAAGTTTAAAGTGCTTATGACATGAAATGAATCTTTTCTTATTTTGCTTTAAAAACATAGACAGTTAAACCTCCATTAAGCGGTCACCCTTCGGGAATAGCCAACTGACCGCTTAAAAGAGGTTAAGTTTACAGTAAATACGGGGAGCGATTTAATTTCGGGATTTGTTAAGTGACCGCTTAATAGAGGTTTGACTGTAATTTCCGCAAAACCTACATTTAGCAGTGTTCATTCTAGGGTGCGTTTTTGCACAATTTGCACACTTTTACGGCCTATTGACACAAAGAAATTGTTCCTGTGCATCACCTCTGTCGCATTTTCTCATTACCTTGCCTTATCTATTCTTCGGGGTCTCTTTAATCTGTTTTGTAGCAAAAAAATGTCAAAATAAAAACTAATTGCATCGTTGCCCAACTTTGTTCTTCAGGTACTTTAACATTTGTATGTTTGTACACTCTATGCCGATACAGTGGCATTGAATTGTATGTAATTCTTTCACTTTTCAGACTTATTGATTTAGCAGTGGATACATACAGACGAGCAATTGAACTTCAACCAAACTTTCCTGATGCCTACTGCAACTTGGCAAATGCTCTCAAGGAACAAGGAAAGGTAAGTATTTACAACTTGCTGCTATTATTAGCCAATTTTATACTGGAGATGAATTATCCATCTGAGAGAGAGAGAGATTATTGGTCTAAATATAAATTCAGCGAATAGACAAAGTACGGGGAAAAATATGTTTTCAGCTGATTTGTCTGTCAATAATTGACAGATAATTGGTCTCAAAATTTATGGATATTATTTGTCTCTTGTATAAATTGAGCTGTTATTGCTTTGGGAACTCAATTCTCTTACTGCAGTTTTTTGGCCTTCAAATGTGCATGCTGTGAAAAGTCAGGATTCAGTTATTCTCATCTTTTTATATTTTTCTTTGCAAGTAGACCTCAAGTCAGTGTAGAAAGTATTAGTTCAACTCAGTGAGTATTAGGGCCTAATAAGCCAATGCAACTTTGCTGGGTGTGACATACCTTGGACAGCCCTTCAACTTGATTACTTATGTGTCATTCAAACCTACAACTTATAAAATGGGGTGCCAGTTGTGTTGTAGGGGTGTTATAAGCATGTGTTAACCCTTTCACTCCCAGAGTCAGTTATGGAGACATGTTGTGTAGTTCTAACTTATGAGTCTGTCAACAAAATTATATGGTGTGAGCATTTAAATGAAATCTCTTTCACAGTACTTTTGCAGGATACCATTTGTTTTTCCATATTTTACAAAATGAAACTGGGGCAAATAAGTAGGTTAGTAGCTGACACAGTTTAAGAAGTAAGAAGGCAGGGAACTTGGTTGAATAAGCTTGACATATCTAGTGATCTTTGCCAGCTTTTAAAACTATGTGTGTTCACAATCCATTTCCCTTTAGGTATGTGAAGCAGAGGAATGCTACAACACTGCCTTGAGATTATGCTCCACTCATGCAGATTCCCTCAATAACCTCGCAAACATCAAAAGAGAGCAAGGAAAGATCGAGGAATCTGTCAGGCTTTATTGTAAAGCTCTAGAGGTACAGATTTATTGTGTCATACCTGTAAATTAGCTGAGTGCATTCCAGCTGACTTTGCTGGTCAAATATGCAGGAAGCAACAATACTATAGCTGAATGTATTGACCATGGTACATGAACTGTCTATTGTCTATTCATTCTCAATTTACAAAGTAACTTTCTAGTTTTGTACCACACTCATTGCCTTTCCTCTTAACTTCAGATATTTCCTGAATTTGCTGCTGCACATTCCAACCTCGCAAGTGTTCTTCAACAACAAGGGAAACTACATGAAGCTCTTTTGCACTACAAAGAAGCTATCAGGTGATTATTCAATTTGTTTTTTATTTCTTGTATGAGAAGTTCCCAGCTTAATAACTATAATGGCTATTATTATACATTGGTGTCACTAGCTCGATTTTGATTGGCTATAAGCACGCAGCTAATTATTGCTTGCTGTTTCTGCTACGTCATACCTACAGACAATAGTTTTATGCATGCAGAAGTGACGTAAGTTGTTTACTTACAAGTTGACTGCTGTGCATTGATCACTCTTTTGTGCGCGCTCTTGTCTTTACAAGTGCAGCTCAGGAATATGCATAATAAAACAATTATTGGATTCGGTTTTCGCTTGATAGCGATAATTATCAAGGCCTCAGTTTGTGTTATCCGCCTCAGCCTTCGGCTTCGGCAGATAACACAAACTTTGGCCTTGATAATTATCGCTATCATGCTCAACCTCATCCAATAATTGTTAAATGTTACAACAGGCTAGTGCTTAGTCATGAAACCTGTAGATGAAATCCTGAAGTGTGATAATTTTTAAGAAAAGGTACTGACCAGTGTTTTCCTATAGTAGTGTTTATTATGCTATACACAGTGATTATAACTCTTGATGAACAATTCAAATGAAAGCTATTGAGCAGTACTTTCCTGTGGTACTGTTTATTATGCTGTACAAGGTGGTTCTAACTTTTGTGTCTGTGAATGAAATCCTACAGTGTGACCATTCAAATGAAAGCTACTGAGCAGTACTTTCCTGTGGTACTGTTTATTATGCTGTACAAGGTGGTTCAAACTTTTGAGTCTGTGGATGAAATGCTAAAGTGAATGCTATTGAGTAGTATATTCATTTGGTGATGTTTGTTTCTCAATATTTTGAAATGAAGTTGGGACAGTTAACTCTCTCAAGATGGACACTCCAGTAAGGAGGACACCTCTAAGACAGGCTGTATTTCACTTGTCTGTCTGTAACTAAACTCTCTGTAAGGCGGGCAGACACCTCTCTTTAAGGCAGATTGCTAGAGATGGTGTCAAGGTTGTCGGCTCAGACAGAGTTCATTCACTGTATTTCCTTTGCCAAATTCATGATGTTTTCTTTGTTCAAGAGGTTTATTTTTTGTGATTGTCAATGTTATTATACAGAATTCACCCTACATTTGCTGATGCCTATTCCAACATGGGAAACACACTCAAAGAGATGCAAGACATCCAAGGAGCAATTCAGTGCTACACAAGAGCAATACAAATAAACCCAGCTTTTGCTGATGCACACAGTAACCTAGCTTCTGTCCACAAGGTATGTAGTCAGGCTGAACGGCAAATTGCATTGGCTAAGATATTCTTGTTGACCTTCCATTTGTTTTTGTAATCAATAGGACTCTGGAAACATCCCTGAAGCGATCCAATCTTATAGAACAGCTCTGAAGCTCAAACCAAGCTTTCCTGATGCGTACTGCAACCTTGCACACTGTTTACAGGTAATGTATCTGTCCTATTTCAGATTGACACAGCCATGTAGCTTGACACTGCATACCAACTTGTGTTTTCTCTGAATTGTCCTTCTCACAAATTGTTAACCCTTTACTCCCTAAGAGTGCCACTACTAAATTGGCACATAATGCCAT
The DNA here is from genome assembly GCA_022457155.1 of Cladopsammia gracilis. Lineage (NCBI taxonomy): Eukaryota > Metazoa > Cnidaria > Anthozoa > Scleractinia > Dendrophylliidae > Cladopsammia > Cladopsammia gracilis. Next base: position 626,909 of record JAJGOT010000223.1, on the reverse strand, counting down.
AACTTGCTCAATATTTGGTAGATTTCTATGAATTTTTGCAACCAAAATCATCTTGTAAAGATCTACCCAACAAAGGCATAAAATCATGGCCCCCTCCTATACATGGCATGGTTGGCCACCCCTACAACTTTTCAACATTTCTTCCCTTACACGTTTGTAGTCCAAGGCTTATTTCATATTAATCTATGAATTAAAAGCTTCAAAATGAGCTATAGTTTAAGGGTGTAACTAATATATATGGAGAGTACGGTGTTATTGAACTTTTTTATTTTTACGTTTAAACCCCATTTCTATCAAAACCATAACTTCCTTCACAGATGCTGATATGTTTCATGAAATACACTGACCAATAGCTTTAAAATGGTGTATCATACAAGGACATAGAGTTACTCCTTATCAGTTTGGAAAAAGTGGCATTCGCCTTAGGTAGTAAAGGGTTAAAATACTTGCATGTTGTTATCTTGGAGATGATTAAGACCCCAATAGCAACCATGCAAAATGGTGGCAATCACAGTGGGCCAGTTATCCCAAACCTTGGGCTCCAATAAAAACCCATTTATCAGTCTTGCTGCCAGTAAGATTTTTAATTTTTGATCTCTTGTCTTCTTACAGATTATCTGTGACTGGACAGATTATGAATCCCGTATGAAGAAACTGGTGTCCATTGTTGCTGACCAGTTAGAAAACAACCGACTCCCATCTGTACACCCTCATCACAGCATGCTGTACCCACTCACACATAAAATGAGAAGAGATATTGCTAACAGACATGGCAATCTTTGTGTTGAAAAGGTACAACTACAACTTTTCAAAATTTCTTTCCTTACGTCGCGATCCACATCGGAAGTGACTACATTGTAAGACAAACGAAAAATACTTCTTTACTAAGGTACATGAAGTTGAATGCTTCACCCCATTCTTATTTTGGCGTATAACGTTTGCAAGTACCATCATCATTGAGAGGATGACACCATTTGAAATAAGAAAGTTTGTCTCTAGTGATTTTTCTTTAAACTACAGATAATTTAGGACATATCATGTTACAAAGGCAGATTTTTCAAAATCGGGATATTTTAAACTTCAGCTGACCATTTTACTATAATAGTACCTTGTCAGGGTTCGTATGATCATGGAAAAACCTGGAAAGTCATGGAACTGTATAATTTAATTTCCAGGCCTGGAAAGTCATGGAATTTAAGTGTGGGTCATGGAAAGTCATGGGAAATTATGTTCATGGTACAAAATCACTAAGGCAGCATACGTTGTGGGAATATTAAGGCAAGATGAAAAATTAAAAAAATAATCATTTTGATAAAATTTTGAAAACAACTGTTGAACTCTTGGTCGTGAAAAATTTGAAAAGGTCATGGAAAGTCATGGAATTTTTAAATCTGAAAAGAGTATGAACCCTGCTTGTTTAATATGAATAATTTTCATTTCTGTGGCCAAAATTTTAATAAGATTGATCTATATTTTTACAATTATCCATTATTTCTTATTTTTATTGCACTCCTCCCCTTAACACTTATTTTTTTTTCATTTTGAAGGTTGCTCTTTTACACAAGCCTCCATACTCATATCCACAATCTTTGAAGGAAAGTGGTGGAAGGCTAAGAATAGGCTACGTCTCCAGTGACTTTGGCAATCACCCCACTTCACATCTAATGCAGAGTATTCCAGGATTTCATGATTCTGATAGAGTTGAGGTATGTACATACTTACGGTTCAGAAGTTTCCTTTAGCTTAGTAAAATGGTGGTTTTCCAATACCTGTTAAATTTATTAGTATACATTGTTTACTTTGGTGTTTATGTTTCATTTAATTTTTTCCATTGATGTAGCACCACAGTTCCTTTACATTTGAAGCTAACTCCTTTACGATTTGGTTAGCTGTGTGAAACATACTGTTTGCAATCTTCTTGACTAGCTACTACCAGTGTCAAACGATACTGGTGCAAAAATTTTGGGCAATAATTCTTTTGCCGATTGATTTTGTTTTATGTTGTTTCCAAACCTTTTTTTAGATCTTCTGCTATGCTCTCACAGCTGATGACAACACCAGTTTTAGAAGGAAGATTGAAGGGGATGCAGAACACTTTGTTGATCTGTCTTCCATTTCTTGCCATGGAGAAGCTGCTGATTGTATCAATGCTGACGGAATTCACATTCTTGTCAACATGAATGGCTACACCAAAGGAGCAAGAAATGAAATATTTGCTCTACGTCCAGCACCAGTTCAGGTGAGTGCAATTCATGAGAAATAAATATAATAATAACTATTATATTATTACATGAACTATTCATGTAATAATTCTCTGTAACTCAACTCTCTTTAAACTTGCCCTGCAAGGTGAAACAAGTTATGATCATCCACTAAGATTTCACCAGTTTTAGCGCTCTTTGATTTGCCTCTCTCCACTTTAAAAGTAAAACAAGTATTCTTCGGGCATTTTCTTTGCAGTTTGAAGGCTTAAAAGGTGTGTTGTTGTTCCTGTCATGGGAAATGGACCATGGACTGAAAAAGACTCCATTTTTGGTAACACTTAAGGAAGCTTCATATGATGTCACATGATCTTTTATATGCAGATTCTGACATAGCAAAAAGCAAAAATTTGAATGTTTTTGCTATGATATGAAAGAACATGCACATTACAAACCAAAATAGTGTGGTCCCTCCCAAGGCTTGTCAGCAACAAAACATCAAACCTGCTCTGCTTTTCTGTTATCAACAAGTAAATGGTAGTGTTGGGTCTAATGCTACTATTGTATGCCTTAGGTGATGTGGCTGGGTTACCCTGGGACAAGTGGTGCCCCATACATGGACTACATTATCACAGACAAGGTCACTTCACCGCCTGAGCTCGCTGATCAGTACTCGGAGAAGCTTGCATACATGCCCCACACATTCTTCGTAGGCGACCATAAACAGATGTTCCCACACCTCATTCAATATCTGAGAGCAGCCAGCAATGAAGTCATTGTAGAAGTGACACAGAATGGTCTGGTACCAGCGCACGCTGCTGCTGTCCTTCTTGACAATAAAAAGAATGATCCTTCATTGGTGCCTAGAGTGGGTGCTTTGATTGAAGAGAAGAAGAGAGAATACACTGGGTGTAAAGACAGTGGTGAGAGGATTCCAGTGGCTGTGCCCATAATCACCCGTTCTCATTATGGTCTTCCGGAGGACGCCATTGTCTACTGCAATTTTAACCAGTTGTACAAGATTGACCCGCCAACTCTGCGAAGCTGGGTTAGCATCCTCAAGAATGTGCCAGACTCTGTGCTTTGGCTCCTCAGATTTCCTGCTGTGGGTGAACCCAACCTCAAAGCACAAGCCATGGCAATGGGACTGTCCCAAGAGCGCATTATTTTCTCGCCTGTAGCACCTAAAGAAGAGCATGTTCGCCGTGGTCAGCTGGCTGATGTCTGTCTGGACACACCCCTGTGCAATGGTCACACCACTGGAATGGATGTCCTTTGGGCTGGGTGCCCAATGGTGACACTTCCTCTCGAGACATTAGCATCACGAGTCGCTTCTTCGCAGCTCACTGCTCTTGGATGCCCAGAGCTAGTGGCCAGAAATCGAGAAGATTACGAGAACATCGCTATCAGGCTTGGAAATGATCCAAATTAGTAAGTGCATTGTATGAATTATCACGAAAGTAATGAATTTTCAGTGTTTCGTTGCACATTCTTGTATGTTCTTGTACCATATTCAGTGATGCAAAGGCCTCCTGTACCTTGGGAGCTTGCACAGCTTTGTAGTGTAGTTGTGAAAACGTGAAGACATTACAGAAAACTTTGAGAAGCTGCTCAAAATTCGCAATCCAGGTTGGATCTGAAGGTCGCACGTTATTTAGTGAATGAATGGTAGGCAGTCGAGTAATTTTTTTCAAATAGGGTTAGTAAAATAACTGGTGCATAAAATAACTTGTAAGATCATGCTTGCTGTTTGCTCAACATCTGCCTCAGTTCAGATGATCGCGTCAAGCCTAGGCCTTGTCTCCTACATTTGTCAGTTGTCCTTCCTGTAAGGGACATTAAAATCCCATAGCCCTCTTCGCAAAGAGTAGGTGATGTAGTCCCCAGTGTCTGTGGTCTGGCTTTGTTTAAGTTCCGGGGGCACCTGTGTCACATTCCATACAATTGAAACTGTATTTTATAGCAGTCTGACAAAGTCCCCCGAACAGTGTTGTAAAGCGCATTTGAGTATCACAAAGTGCGCTGTATAAATGACAATTATTGATATTTATCTAAATAACTGGTCTGCCTTGCACCTCTTAATCTCCCTTGTTCATGCGAGATGATTTGTTTGCATCTTGATGTTTTACAGAACTGAAGTTTAATTTTCCATTTTCTTTTCACATTGCAGTCTTCAAAAAATAAAGGACAAAGTCTGGGATGCTCGGCTTCGCAGTCCGCTCTTCGACACCAGGCAGTATACACATGACCTCGAAAGTCTGTTACTCAAAATCTGGAGAAGATACGAAAGTGGACACGAATCCGATCACATTTCTTGCTGAATACCAGGAAGTGTTTATTTCGCCCATATCTTGGAGATTCACAACCGCGGTCGCTGAAAACTCTCAGTTGTTGATCATCCAAACGACTTCGTTTCCCGGTCTTGAAGAAACACTTCAGTGTTGGTGTAACGGGGAACATTTTAAGCTACCAAGAGAACATTTCAAAACCGAAACATGAACATTATACTTGGGAACAGAGGGTTAACTCCTTTTTACGACAAATTGTTGCCTTTTAAGACGCGTGCTTAAGATTGTGGTTGGTGTTTTTTTTTAATTAATATTATATTATTATTATCAGTATTATTACAACGGTAGAAGTATTATTTTTGCCAGCAAGAAAACTTCCAAGATTTCTGTAAGTTAAGAGGTAACATATTACATATAGCGTTGAAAGGAATTTGTAAATAACTATTAATTAATGACGTCGTATCCTGCGCATCTTGTTACGATTATTAGTTTTTAACCACAATAGGAAACCTCTCTTGTGCAATGTCAAGATCATTCCTAATGCTAGGGAAAGAATCGTAAAAGAAAAAAGGCTTAAAAAGAAAAAAAAGGAAAACAGAAAAATATATGTATTAAATGGTTTGAGTTGCAGAGAAACTATGTTGTAATCTTGTTTCTTAACTAAGCCCTTGACCAAAGAGCTGCCTGAATTAATACGCGCGAAAATGAGCGGTGAAGCTGCGAGAAGAATGGAAAGGAGATACCGATCTTCTTCCTGGGTCTTTTGTCGTGTCCCCACCCCTAAGGGAGATAAAAGACCATGGGAACGAGGGTGCTTTTCCCGCAGCTTCGCCCCCCAAACTTTGCCCTTTGACGTAGGTGTTGTCCTTAGGCGCTATGCCCTCATTGCAAGATCAAGCCTTTAAGCTCATGTCTTTTATATTTCATTGCTTCCGGCCGACGGTCTCCAGCCCGGACTGCTCCTCATGAAAGCGTGCTGCGGAAAAACCTCTGGTACCCAGGATTAAAGCGCAGAAAAACGGGTAGTGTGGGGCTTGTCCACCTTCTTCAGTATATCCATCGTGAAAAGCCCTGATCAAACGGTGGACGGTAGTTCAAACTCGCGCTCCCGTTTGAACACGATCTGTCATCAACTATTATGGATTTACGCGCTACGCTAAAAGTTGACGCCGTGTAACGTGGGTGCGCGGACGATTTTCTTCGAAATTTCTGCGTTGCGAGTTTTTGAATCAGCTTTAAAAATTTGCAACGAAAAAATTTCGAAGAAAATCGTCCGCGCGCCCATGTTACACGGCATCAACTTTTAACGCAACTTGCGAATCGTTCCGTGTAACATAACCTAAAGATATCGGGAGGATGCTCTTTTAGAAAGCGTATGGAGAATGCATGCGCGGACCAGCAAGTACAGATTACAATTTTTTTCGCGCGGACTAAATTGTTCGCAACTTTTCTTTCGCTAGTTTGCAAAATATTTTCTTTTGCGTGTTTCCCTTTGCACGACATTTCTTCTGTAAAAACCTTTTTGGGGGTGTTTCCCCAAACGTGACCCATACAACTTGGCCACGGATCCGTTCCTTAACAAATAAAGTAACCAGGAGGCTGTCACCGCTTGCCTTTATTTTAAAGTATATGTATTGAGTACAATGAACACTTACAGTCACTCAGTGACTTAAAATCGTGCATTATTAAAGACAATAAAACAAGGTTACAATTATAATACATCAATTAGCATTTTTTAACTGCTTGAGTTATCAGTGTGTATATTTGGGGCATTTCACTATTTAAAAGTCAAAACATTCTTCCATGACGACATTTTCACCAAAAAAAATTATAAAAAAAGAACTACAAAGGTTTTCTATTTAAAAATACATACTCTTCACTAGCCCAGTCTCCTACGCAGCCGCTTTTTGGGTCGTCACGCAACGCTCCTCCCGAGCGTTGCGTGACAGCCCAAATAACGAATATAAAAAAAAAACTACACAGCTTTTGTTTCTAAAAAAACTAGTATATAAATGTACTCTTCAACGCTTTTTAATATAAGCTTGTAAATAACAAAAAAAATAAACTGTAGCAGACCTGCTGACAAATTGATCATCTGTCCTGGCCCTTCTACTGTCGTGACTCACTGATTCTACCTAATTTACCGAAGTCTATGGATAAACTTCTAAAGAGTGGCCATTTCAATACAACTTTTTGGGCGACTTATTTCCTTTAATGGACCAGGCACCTAGCACCTTTCATAGCCAAGGATTGGTTGATACCGTTTTTCAAATCGAAACGATACAGGTACGATATTTACCGTAAATATTTGGCATTTTCTCCTATACCAGTTTTGATATTATGACGTCATCGCTCAAGATTCATACTGCCACGTTATTGCTTAAAGGTAGAATCTAGGCTAAAATGCTCCCAAAACACAGCACACAGCAACTATTGGACGGTGGAATCCTCTCCACTGAAGAAGTGGAAAAAAATTGAGCATGCATCGGTTTTTTTAAACCAAATTTTTGGTGAAGGAATCACACTCATGATGGATAGTTTCCAAGAGGGTTCATAATACAAATAGTATATGATGAAAAAAATCTTTGTTAGCTAGTGCAACAAAATGCTTAAAATCTAAAATCTATACGATATGATAAAATGGTTATTTAAAGAGTAGGCCGATTCCATTATCCCCTTCATTTTGGATCTTATTTTTCCTTTAGAATTTTGTGCTTTTAGCGGATGATATCGATCTCAATCTTAACAATAACTGTGTCATCTCTTAAATACTGAGGACCACAGACCAGTTGGATGGGTGCAAATTCCGCGTAGCCATACAGTGTGGGGTTTCGTGCGGCAGCAGGCTTTTGAAAAGCTCTCAGATTTCCTTTGGTCACAAAAGTGCCACTGATGTCGTTGCGGAATTCAGCATCACTTTGATCCAAGATGGTGAGGGAGATCTTTCCTGAGAAGGGCCATTTCAAGGTATGATCAAGCTCTCCCTGCATCATGCCAATAAACAGGCTGACGTGCCCCCCATCTCTGCTGTTAATGCCATTTGGATAGATACGTACGAAGAACTTGTACTCACACTGACCCTTGTGAATGGGAGGACTTTCAACTGATGCTAATTTCCCATCAATAGCATCTTGGAGATGCTGAGAGAAATTTTTTATTGGCCATTTATACTTTCCATCGCAGGTCATTCCTGCAATGGTAAACATGGGCTCTGGTGGACTTGGCCTGAAAATTAAAATAGTTTATCGATCAGTACCTTAAAAGAAATGTAGGACTCGCAAAAAACACCTATGTCCAGAAATGCACGTAACTCGGACCTTGGGCACTTCGTATTACACACAATTATTTGTAATTTCCACATGACTTCATGTTTGACAGAATTGCTTGTGTTTAGGTGAGAATTAGGTCTAGGGGACACTTCATGATGCCTATCATAAAGAGCATGAATCTCATTAGCGTGCATTTCTGGACATACCTCGCAAAAAAACAAACAGTCACAGGCCCAACGTAATCTGAAATGTGTGTTAGCTTTCAATGACATCGTTGATAGAAATCATCATGAAGTTAAATTCAGTGTCGAATTGATGTTAGTTTACTGTAAGAGCATTGAGACTTCGTAAAATGCTCTAAATGTATATTTATTTCACTTATTTTTATACCATGATTGCTCCTTACAACATTTTTTAAAACCAAATATTTCCATCCGTCTTGACTGATCCTGGTAAACATTGTAGACCTCAGTAAGTGTTGTTAATTGTGAAGTAAAAATTCTGCACTGCTTTCAGCCTGTTCCAGTCGTTACGATGGTTGGGTCGAAACTTCGCTCTCTTTTGCGCCTGCCCCTCCCCCCCCCCCCCCCCCCCCCCGCAATAATGTCCTTATTTCGCGCGCCGCCTGGCTCCCTGCTATCTGAACGCCTGGAACAAGCTAGTCAATTATCTTAAGAGGTATACAATAGCCCTCAAGGTATAAGACATGACACTTGCCTGTTTAAACTCTGCTGTTCACGTAAAAGATACGGGCACACATGCTCAATTGCCTGGCCTTGCTCCTGGGAATGGTTGGTCTCCTGGATGGAGTAGCTAGCTCCATTAGCCAACCCTCGTCTGCGATCCATCTGACTTGCTAATGGAGAAGTTTCCTCGAACGAACACAATCTTCCACTGGTCTGCCCATTGTCTGGTTGTGGGTAGCAAGCAAGCTGCATGGGCTGTGTATCCCGTGACTGCAGTCGGTGTAAGGGAGTCTCCTGCATTGGTCTGACCGAGCACACCTCCACATTTATCTCCATCAGCCCATTAGGGTATCTAGGTACCACAACGGCCAGGAGGACATCGGCTAGCGGCATCTCCCTGTCTTCAAGCTGCCTGTTATGATCATCCTCTGGCTGCTGACAAGAAAACGCCCCATTCGCGGCTTGAACTGGAGACGCCTCAACTGCATTTGGCTCCATCGACAGATTGTGAGAAGGCCGTTGAGGATTTTGATCTTCGGTCAGTCGCCTCGGGACAATGGGTTGACCTCCTACTGCCTACATGTTGGCAAAGAAGGAATTAATCTTCATATAAAAGATGGAAGTAAAATAAATAGCTGGAGATCGTATGATTTCGCTAGCAGTTTTTTTTTTCTGCACGCTACCTTTCCTTTTTACCTGAAACTCATCTGAGAGAAACAGCAATCGAGTATGTATGTCATTGTATGTTAAAATGTCTAAGGCACAGATCTCGATTACAAAGCACGAATTCACTTTTCAACGTTAGGCCTGGTCCACATGCACTAGCAACCTAACGAGGCCACGCAAATGTAAAACAGAGAGATCACTTGAGAGAATAAACATAATGACATATTACATAATGACTGGAAAAACATGACCGATCGGTTTTTTTTTTCGTTATTCCCTAGTCTACTAGTGTGAACCAGGCCTTAGGTTACAAGATACTACTTTCAGTGTTAATGTGAATCCTCAACAAACAGATCAAAATTGTCGAAATGTGTCAGAAAGTGTTATTTTTTGTCAAGGGCAGACCATATCATTCAGGTCTAACAGCTGCAGTTTTAACTTTGACCAACTGATAAGAAGAATCTTGAAAAAAATCCACCTACTCCTTGTTCTGTTGACTCTCTTTGCAGATCTCTCTCTTGACTATTTCCCCTGCAAACGATGAAATAAAATATAAGCCAACACGCCAGCTATTAAGGTTAACATTCCTTTACATGTAGTAGTGAATTTACTGTTACTTATTGTCCAATATAGTAGTCAGTATGAGGCACACTAATGATTGTATTATTCACTGGATCTCTGGCGATTAAGTCCCTATAGGTCCAAAGTGGACGCCTAGAGATAAAAACATGCAACCCGCATTTGTTTTTAAACAGTAAAATGTCCATTTGACGGCTGACGGTGAAACCTCTTTTCTTGTCGGTTAAAATTTGTTCAAGATATTTATTTTGACAGCTCGCGTTCAACCCCATAAAGACTCTCTTGCCTCGGTGAAATGTCATTTTTTCTGTCACACAGAAAAGTAATATCATGACGTTTGTTTCAGGTAATCCCCTAGTCTGATTGCATCGCGCATCACCACTGCGCATAATATCTTGCGTCATTTGCGCGTGCACGAGCTCGAGCGCATTCCAAATTTTGAAGAAGTTTTCAAGTTGTTTGATTCATTATCGTCCCCAGAGCTCCGCGTTTTTTTAACTTGCGCCAAGTAATCGTTTCAATCGCTGACCAAACGAAACGAGGGCTCTGGGGACGAGAATGTACCGTTTTCCTCGATTAAACACCAGGCGTGCGTTTCTCGAAGCTCCCGAAGACTAATTTTTTAAATCATGGCAAAAAATTGGGTGACATTTGCCTCTAATTTTTTAGCTCGTCCCCAGACCTCCAATATGACCTCCAATATGACCCTTAAAGGCTTCTATTAGTCTGTATCTATTCGCATGCTCTTCTGTCAATGCATGGCCTGGCAATTTATGAATTACTTTTCGGAAATCCACACTCGGATTCCAGTAATATGGCTATTATTCTATCTAGAAACGTTAAAATATTTTAATAACTTTTAAAAAAAGTACCGTCATTTTTACCTTGAAGAGTAGGCTTTTACACAAGTTGCTCGGCAACTTTTTGGCAACTTTTGGCCTTTCGAGCAACTTTTGAGCAACTTATGGTTTCGAGCATTTTTTCGGCAACTTATGGTCTTTCGACGAAAGACCATCGAGTAGAGACATCACAATAGTCTCTGATTTGGGCCGACAGATCGAGTAGAAACATCACAATAGTACACTGATTTGGGCCGGCAGATCAGTAGAGACGTCACAATAGCCTCTGATTTGGGCCGCCAGATCGAGTAGAGACGTCACAATAGTACACTGATTTGGGCCGCCAGATCGAGTAGAGACGTCACAATAGTACACTAATTTGGGCCGCCAGATCGAGTAGAGACGTCACAATAGTACACTGATTTGGGCCGGCAGATCGAGTAGTGACGTCACAATAGTACACTGATTTGGGCCGGCAGATCGAGTAGTGACGTCACAATAGTACACTGATTTGGGCCGGCAGATCGAGTAGTGACGTCACAATAGTACACTGATTTGGGCCGGCAGATCGAGTAGAGACGTCACAATAGTACACTAATTTGGGCCGGCAGATCGAGTAGAGACGTCACAATAGTACACTGATTTGGGCCAGCAGATCGAGTAGAGACGTCACAATAGTACACTAATTTGGGCCGGCAGATCGAGTAGAGACGTCACAATAGTACACTCATTTGGGCCGGCAGATCGCGTACTGACGTCACAATAATACGTTCATGACATCACTTCTCCCTAGCCCAGAATTAATTGTATTGTGACCTTTTTCGAGAAAGTCGATTTTGTAGATTTGACTGGAAAATGTCATTTGATATGCGAGCTTATGATTTTCATGCAGTATGATGGCTTGGAGTCGAGAAAATCACTGGTTTTAGCATTAATTTTGCCCGAATTTTGGATTTAAAGAGCAATTTAAACGGTGTGGATGAATGTTGTGTGTGAACGTGTGCGTTTTTGTTCACATGTATAAACGTAGAAAGTTATTGTTTACACTGACTGCATTTTTTCCCTAAGCTAGTTGAAATTTGTTAATAGTGTTTTTTTGTTCATAGGCTATACCACTGTTTGCTGAAGTATTGTAAATGTAATGTTGTGTTTTTCAGTGGTAAATAAATAAATAAATAAATAAATAAATAAATAAATAAACCGTGAATACGCGCAAGCGTAATGAATGGGTTATCGGCAACGGTGGCTAATTCACTCACTCACTCACTCACTCATTCCTTCCATCAGCTGCCAACTTCGTGACGTAATGCTTTGTTATGAATGCGTTTCGTAACAAAAACAACGTGAATCCAGCGATAACAATGAGTAATTTATTGTAAACGAATATGAACAACAATAAGCTTAAAGATGTTTCGTGTTTGGACTTTTTAATGCAACATTCAAGTTCAAGTTCAAGTTTATTGGTAGTTTCTTGGCGTTGCGGATGGTGTGATCACCAAATGACGTAAAACAAAAGATTCAAAAGACACTGAACAATACCCACACCACAACACAAAAGCTAACCAACAATGGCTTCTGCAACACCAAGAAGCACCCAGTTTATTGCCCTATATTGAACAACCTGGTTCCCAGGGTCTCTCATCTTCCCGCCCCCTGGAGCGAGAGAAGAGAGACCCTGGTCAACTCTGGTCACGTCTCTTGGACATGACACCCCGCGCGCCTCAATTCACCTTAGAATCCAATCTTCTCTCGCCCCAAAAACCAATTAATAGCGACTGGGTACGAGTCTGGGGTTGACAGTGTTTGTAACTTTGTCTCCTTTTCTTCACAGTGGCTCGTGCTGTGCGCGAGTCGGTTGATGTCCGGAAACGGTTCAATCAAGCGATTCAAACAAAAGTGAATGAATAATGCAGAACTGGGATAAAATTGTTCTCGTTCAATAATTTCACAATCGTATAATGAAACAATGAAATGTAAAAATCTTGTATAGACATTCAAATGACTGAAACTGGTAAATGTTGAGCAAAACAACATGCCGCACCCACGAAGAATAAAAGCTATCATTATCTTCTCTACCTCGTTTCTGGTTATAAAATTGTAGAGTCGATCTGCATTTCAAATTTTTTTTCGTGGCGGCCACGCACTTCCCGAGCTTAGCAAGGTCCAGTAAACAATAAAATTGGACTGCATTGTGTAGCGAGTCCAAAATAAGCTTCACTGAGGCAAATCTTCAAGCGCCGCGACAATTCCACAACCGTTAATTTACAGATCCTAAAGCAACTTGCACTCTCAAAACCGGTCGATGTGGATATGTTTTGAAGTCTGCGGATGACCGCCGCTTCACATTTATCGCAAGCCGCCATACGCTTTTGGATTTGTTTTGATTCGCAATGCTCTGCTAGAGGGAACAAATTTCACACTTTGCCGCCCCTCTCTCAAGTTATTTGTTACATCCCAGATTTTGGGACGCACGTGACCGGTGACCAGGGTCTCCTCTCTCGCTCCAGGGGGCGGGAAGATGAGATACCCTGGGAACGAGGTTATTGTAAACAGTTACAGTAAATAAATATTAAATTTAACAGCAAGGAAGTCCAAAAGAAACTACTGGGCTTATAAATAAATAGGCTCCCTCAATATACTATAATCAAGTAATTATTAAAATCGATCTAAAGGGATTTTTCAAACGGGGGACGCGTTTCGATGCGTATCTACCTTAAAATAGTTAAATTTAATCCTGTCAAAGTATGTATTCCACGATGGTCCTATGGTTTAGCGCCGGGAATGATGGTCGGAAGGCCCGAGTTCAGGTCGTGCTCAGGACCTTTTTTTTTGTTGTTTTCTTTCTTCTTCGGACTGAACTTTATGAAAGGTGATGTACTGTTTTTTTTTAGCTTTTTTTTTTCTATTTGCGTTCGTCAAGAATCCTTACGTTTAATTAAAAAAAATAATATTGAACGGTGTCAGTGTGAAAACATAAGCTTACCGCAATATTGCGTTACGCGTTAGCATTTCTTATTCACGGGTTGGCTCTTAGGAACCTTTGATTGAGCTCAGATTTTAGCTTTTGCTTCTTAATATATAGTTTGGATATTGGATCCTTTGCAGACCTGTTGTTCTTTTGTTTTCGTCACAGTCGAGATCACGGGCAGTCAACCCGTGCTTTTGCTTAAATATTTCGTAAACGTTCACTTACAATGCGTGACAAAACTCAAGAAGATCTTTTTTTATAAAAAGATAATAATAAAAATCCCATACACGGCATTTACAAAGATTCAAGTTGGGACGTTTTTTATTACATCTCAAAAGTCACAAATAATTTGCGGATTCGGACTTGAGCATAAACGTTTTGCGCATCGAGGGATTCGGTTATCAAAATGCTTGCAGATACGGAGCAGCAGACTATAATAACAGCAAAACCACAGCCGGCGACAAACCAAGAGTGTCCGATCTATCGTAGAGCTGGATAGGTAAAAACTGCAAACTGATCCTTACGGCAAGGAGAATAGATTGAGACAGAAGTGAAATTAAAACACAAACAGTTGAATATATTTGCCCGATATTTCGGTTTGCAAAACAAACCTTCTACGGGGGCTAAAAAACAACGGTCCTTTTATATCTGTATTCACAGGCTAAGACGGAAGTGGCGTGACTATATATACCCGTAATGAATGGGGTTAGTGGTGCTGCGTCGGTGGGGGTGAAGCACAAGAATTTGGTTTTATCGACTGAGTCAATTAGGTAAATTAGCCACCGTAAAAAGATTCGAGAAAGCTGACGTTTCGAGCCGACGAAGGGCTAGCGCTCGAAACGTCAGCTTTCTCGAATCTTTTTACGGTGGCTAATTTACCTTATCGACTCAGTCGATAAAACCAAATTCTTATATATACCCGTACTTGATCCTTTGAATGACGTGTAGTAATTCAAGGTTTCTGATTGGTTACAGAACAGGGGTTACAGAAATAGTAATCGGGCTTCCGAAGCATCACACTATGCTGGACTATGGAGAGATCATGAAAAGCAGCTCTACTGTTGATGCTTAAAATACGGTTTTGCAGTTAAAACGACTTCACTGAAAAGACTGTGGTTTATATATATCGCTTGAAATGGAATCCGTTCAGAATGATTGGTTTTCGAAACACAGCCATTGAAGGAAATCTAGCCCGCGTATAAACAGGCAAATCATGGCAATTTAAGCTTATATTTTGTGTGGAAGCTTGCTGGCCAGTATTTTTCAATTAACGGTACTTTTGTACAAGCTATCAATCACTGTTGGGGATTCATGGATTTTAAATGTGAAGGGAGTGGATGAAAATGGCACTTGGAGGTGATCAAGCGGAAGTGATCAAGGATGATATTTATACAGAGGAATTGAAGTGAACTGCATCGTAGATAAACTGCAATACGCATTGGTCTGTGTGCTGCACGACGCAAAACCTACAAGATCGACGTACTTCTTTGCTGCGCGGTTCGGTTTGCTGGTATCGTTCAGATTTTTCAAGTTTTCCCCACATTTGTGAAAGATGTCAAACTGATCGGATGATCGGGTGCTCGTTGCCCGGCCGCGCTTCGTACTCGCGCACCACAAAAGCGCCTGTCACTGTCAGTGCAGACTGTAGTTTCTGTGGACGATCTGTTTCGAGCAGGGCTCGAAAAAAGTCCCGTCCAGTCGTCCGAGACAAGGCGAGCCGTCCTTTAACTAAATAATGATTTTAAAACAAAACAGTAAACTTTCACAAGCATTTCAATAACAGCCTGGGATAAAGAGAAATTCGAGAGTAGCATGTCCAAATGGCAAGTTGGAATTCAAGTTTTTTTCAAGCCCTGTTTGAGGACTCGAAGTGAACTTCTGTATTTTTTCTTTACATTTCGCATTGTTCACATTGCATGCTTATGATAGCCTTGGCAGTGCTTCTTGAGTGCGAATTTCGATATTTTTACCGTATTTAGTGCGTTTGGGCTTTTGCTGTTTCCTATGAGGTCCGCACTTTTTAATGTTTCGTTTCGTTTTCTGCACGCGCCGCGACACAAGTGCACACTTTCGCCTCGCCAACAAAATCCCCCGAGCTATGGTTTTTAAGTGCGAAAAAGTTTTTTTTTTTAGATCATAGTCTTCCAAAAGCTGGTTATGCTACAATACTTTTTCCAAAATTTGGGATAGAGGACTGTAGGAGAAGTCATGGAACGGCAGGACTCCACTCCGGCTCGATTGCCCGTACAAGTGTCGCAAGTGAATTAAACTAGCGGCGACTCCTGTGCGATTCGACAAGGATTTCCCAAAAATCGCCGCCAAGTTCCAGGAAAACCTCTGCGAAATCTCGCATAGATTGCACTGAAATGGCCGCTAGTTTACACACGCGATTTGATTGGCGACTCAACCAACTCAACAGTCAACAGTCGACCAAAATTGCAGAAAACATCGCCTGTGTGAACGGGCCTTTACAAACCTTCATATAAATTTATAAGCCTATTTTTTAAATACTGATCTCAGCTAGCTCATGCATGATATAATATTTTAACTAGGCTTATAATACGTACCGAGTTCGCGACGATCTCGACATTGTGTCACGGTATCGACAGAAGTACCTTCGGAAGATTTAGGAGCCTGTGTGGTGGAGAGAGAATTTTTAAAACATACATATTATCAGACCAAAATTTCAAATTCTATACCAATTTACAGGACAAATTGCAAAACGGCACTGGCCTTATGTAGTAGGACTAAGTCGGACTTCCAGAAAGGATCTTCTTCCACTTATTTTACTGTGAATGATATATATAACTACTACTACTTGTTTACAATAACTGTGTGAATTCCCGGGCGCTGATTGGCTCATTTCGTCGATGCATTCGACCATGTGATGACGTAAATGTAAATTTATTTTGAAAACGCTCTATTCTTTAATAGTCTCCCACGCAGCCGTCACGCAACGCATCGTCACGCAACGCACGGCTGCGTGGGAGACTACTCTATTCTTGGCTTTCACATGACGTCATAAAAATTAAAAAATCTAAAGAAAACGTCATAAAAAGCTGTTTCTAACAAGGTATGTGGATACAAGTGTTATAATCTTTCACAAAAAGTTTTAGGTTTTAACGATGTTTTGCTTCCGATTTACAAAGGTTTTAAATGTGTCACGCAATGCGTCACGCTATTTCAGATAAGCCGCGAAAATAAACAAAATTGAATCAGCTGAAAGTTATTGTTTGCATTATAAGTGCTTACAAGCCGAGTTAATTGAGCTTATCGCAAATACAATATTTTTTGATGTGATATTTGGTGTAATTAAAACTTTGAATTTTTGGCCGCCATCTTTGTGCCCAAGATCTAATACTCGTTCGCCTATAACTCTTGAACGAAATGCTTTTGCGCTTCAAAATGTGGCCAAGATGTGTAGTTTTAAACTCTTTACAATTCCATAAATGCTTCTGAATTTTTATATGACGTAAGTGAAAGCCAAGAATAAACCTGCATGTGTTCCATCGTTGCATCGATCACGCCGTCGCCGTCGTCGTGAGGATAAACATGGCAGTTTTCGGTCGGAAGGCTTTTTTCTTAGAATGGTTTGGCAGTGAGTGGAGTTAAAACTTTACAAACGAGTATTTTTAAAAGTGTTGAAATGTAAAAAGTTGAATACGTGATTATGTAGAACACCAAACTCAGTGAGTTGGCTTGTGGACCTTTCGTGTGCGTGTTCTCTCCCGCAAGAGGTGGTTGAACCTTCTTTCCATGGACGCATACATATTTGTGGCGTATTTAGCTTTGTTGGCCGAAGGAAGTGTGTTTAGTAGACGCAGGCAAGCCAGCTGTGCTGCTCTAACTAAAGTCGGATCTTGCACAATCCGATATCTTTCCTCGGGATTCTCATTGGGGTCGTCGTAAACATTGTAAACATTGGCAAATCCTCCATCAATTGCTCGCATGAGCGACAGGACATTATTCAACATTTCTTTCAGCTTCGTTGTTCCAGGCTCTCTTCCACAGGCAAACACTAATTTTATTCTGTGAGGTGTGTTGTCTTTCCCTTGTACACTTTGCTCCATCCATTTTCCGCTTGCTGTTACTAGTTGTAACAATTAAAAAAGTTGACATTCCATAGTGCATTGCTGTTAGGCACTATCCTTCTTATGCGGATCATTACTTAATTTTGATCTCTTGTATTCTTACAGATTATCTGTGACTGGACAGATTATGAATCTCGTATGAAGAAACTGGTGTCCATTGTTGCTGACCAGTTAGAAAACATTCGACTCCCATCTGTACACCCTCATCACAGCATGCTGTACCCACTCACACATAAAATGAGAAGAGATATTGCTAACAGACATGGCAATCTTTGTGTTGAGAAGGTATATGTAGCTGAATGCTTCATCTCATTCTTATTTTAGCTGTATAATGTTTGCACATACCATCATCATTGAGAGGATGACACAAGTTGAAATAAGAAAGTTTGTCTCTAGTGATTTTTCCTTAAACTAAAGATAATTTAGGACATATTGTGTTGCAAAGGCAGATTTTTCAAAATCAGGATATTTTAAAACCTCAGCTGACCTTTTTACTATAATATTACCTTGTTTAATATGAATAATTTTCATTTCTGTGGCCAAAAATTAATTTTAATAAGTTTGATGCTATATTTTTACAATTATCCATTATTTCTTATGTTTATTGCACTCCTCCCCTTAACACTTTTTTTTTCATTTTGAAGGTTGCTCTTTTACACAAGCCTCCATACTCATATCCACAATCTTTGAAGGAAAGTGGTGGAAGGCTAAGAATAGGCTACGTCTCCAGTGACTTTGGCAATCACCCCACTTCACATCTAATGCAGAATATTCCAGGATTTCATGATTCTGATAGAGTTGAGGTATGTACATATTTACGGTTGAGAAGTTTCCTTTAGCTTAGTAAAATGGTGGTTTTCCAATACCTGTTAAATTTATTAGTATACATTGTTTACTTTGGTGTTAATGTTTCATTTCATTTTTTCCATTGATGTGGCACCACAGTTCCTTTACATGTAAAAGCTAACTCCTTAACGATTTGTTTAGCTGTGTGAAACATACTGTTTGCAATCTTCTTGACTAGCTACTACCAGTGTCAAACGATACTGGTGCAAAAATTTTGGGCAATAATTCTTTTGCCGATTGATTTTGTTTTATGTTGTTTCCAAACCTTTTTTTAGATCTTCTGCTATGCTCTCACAGCTGATGACAACACCAGTTTTAGAAGGAAGATTGAAGGGGATGCAGAACACTTTGTTGATCTGTCTTCCATTTCTTGCCATGGAGAAGCTGCTGATTGTATCAATGCTGACGGAATTCACATTCTAGTCAACATGAATGGCTACACCAAAGGAGCAAGAAATGAAATATTTGCTCTTCGTCCAGCACCAGTTCAGGTGAGCGCAATTCATGAGAAATAAATATAATAATAACTATTATATTATTACATGAATTATTCTTGTAATAATTCTCTGTAACTAAACTCTCTTTAAACTTGCCCTGCAAGGTGAAACAAGTTATGATCATCCACTAAGATTTCACCAGTTTTAGCGCTCTTTGATTTGCCTCTCTCCACTTTAAAAGTAAAACAAGTATTCTTCAGGGCATTTTCTTTGCAGTTTGAAGGCTTAAAAGGTGTGTTGTTGTTCCTGTCATGGGAAATGGACCATGGACTGAAAAAGACTCCATTTTTGGTAACACTTAAGGAAGCTTCATAAATGATGTCACATGATCTTTTATATGCAGATTCTGACATAGCAAAAAGCAAAAATTTGAATGTTTTTGCTATCATGTGAAAGAACATGCACATTACAAACCAAAATAGTGTGGTCCCTCCCAAGGCTTGTCAGCAACAAAACATCAAACCTGCTCTGCTTTTCTGTTATCAACAAGTAAATGGTAGTGTTGGGTCTAATGCTACTATTGTATGCCTTAGGTGATGTGGCTGGGTTACCCTGGGACAAGTGGTGCCCCATACATGGACTACATTATCACAGACAAGGTCACTTCACCACCTGAGCTCGCTGATCAGTACTCGGAGAAACTTGCATACATGCCCCACACATTCTTCGTAGGCGACCATAAACAGATGTTCCCACACCTCATTCAATATCTGAGAGCAGCCAGCAATGAAGTCATTGTAGAAGTGACACAGAATGGTCTGGTACCAGCGCACGCTGCTGCTGTCCTTCTTGACAATAAAAAGAATGATCCCTCATTGGTGCCTAGAGTGGGTGCTTTGATTGAAGAGAAGAAGAGAGAATACACTGGGTGTAAAGACAGTGGTGAGAGGATTCCAGTGGCTGTGCCCATAATCACTCGTTCTCATTATGGTCTTCCGGAGGATGCCATTGTCTACTGCAATTTTAACCAGTTGTACAAGATTAACCCGCCAACTCTGCGAAGCTGGGTTAGCATCCTCAAGAATGTGCCAGACTCTGTGCTTTGGCTCCTCAGATTTCCAGCTGTGGGTGAACCCAACCTCAAAGCACAAGCCATGGCAATGGGACTGTCCCAGGAGCGCATTATTTTCTCGCCTGTAGCACCTAAAGAAGAGCATGTTCGCCGTGGTCAGCTGGCTGACGTCTGTCTGGACACACCCCTGTGCAATGGTCACACCACAGGAATGGATGTTCTGTGGGCTGGGTGCCCAATGGTGACACTTCCTCTCGAGACATTAGCATCACGAGTCGCTTCTTCGCAGCTCACCGCTCTTGGATGCCCAGAGCTTGTGGCCAGAAATCGAGAAGATTACGAGAATATCGCTATCAGGCTTGGAAATGATCCAAATTAGTAAGTGCTTTGTGTGAATTATCACAAAAGTAATTAATTTTCAGTGTTTCGTCGCACATTCTTGTGTGTTCTTGTACCATATTCAGTGATGTGAAGGCCTCTTGTACCTTGGGAGCTTGCATAGCTTTGTAGTGTAGTTGTGAAAACGTGAAGACATTACAGAAAACTTTGAGAAGCTGCTCAAAATTCACAATCCAGGTTGGATCTGAAGGTCGCACGTTATTTAGTGAATGAATGGTAGGCAGTCGAGTAATTTTTTTCAAATAGACTTAGTAAAATAACTGGTGCATAAAATAACTTATAAGATCATGCTTGCTGTGTGCTCAACATCTGCCTCAGTTCAGATGATCGCGTCAAGCCTAGGCCTTGTCTCCTACATTTGTCAGTTGTCCTTCCTGTAAGGGACATTAAAATCCCATAGCCCTCTTCGCAAAGAGTAGGTGATGTAGTCCCCAGTGTCTGTGGTCTGGCTTTGTTTAAGTTCCGGGGGCACCTGTGTCACATTCCATACAATTGAAACTGTATTTTATAGCAGTCTGACAAAATCCCCCGAACAGTGTTGTAAAGCGCATTTGAGTATCACATAAAGTGCGCTGTATGTATGTAGTGCATTATATATATTTATTTAAATAACTGGTCTGCCTTGCACCTCTTAATCTCCCTTGTTCATGCGAGATGATTTGTTTGCACCTTGATATTTTACAGAACTGAAGTTTAATTTTCCATTTTCTTTTCACATTGCAGTCTTCAAAAAATAAAGGACAAAGTCTGGGATGCTCGGCTTCGCAGTCCACTCTTCGACACCAGGCAGTATACACATGACCTCGAAAGTCTGTTACTCAAAATCTGGAGAAGATACGAAAGTGGACACGAATCTGATCACATTTCTTGCTGAATACCAGGAAGTGTTTATTTCGCCCATATCTTAGAGATTCACAACCCCGTGGTCGCTGAAAACTCTCAGTTGTTGATCATCCAAACGACTTCGTTTCCCGGTCTTGAAGAAACACTTCAGTGATGGTGTAACGGGGAACATTTTAAGCTACCAAGAGAACATTTCAAAACCAAAACATGAACATTAGACTTGGGAACAGAGGGTTGACTCCTTTTTACGACAATTGTTGCCTTTTAAGACGCGTGCTTAAGATTGTGGTTGGTGTTTTTTTAAATTAATATTATTATAACGGTAGAAGTATTATTTTTGCCAGCAAGAAAACTTCCAAGATTTCTGTAAGTTAAGAGGTAACACATTACATATAGCGTTGAAAGAAATTTGTAAATAACTATTAATTAATGACGTCGTATCCTGCGCATCTTGTTACGATTATTAGTTTTTAACCACAATAGGAAACCTCTCTTGTGCAATGTCAAGATCATTCCTAATGCTAGGGAAAGAATCGTAAAAAGAAAAAAGGCTTAAAAAGAAAAAAAAAAGGAAAAGAGAAAAATATATGTATTAAATGGTTTGAGTTGCAGAGAAACTGTTGTAATCTTGTTTCTTAACTAAGCCCTTGAGCAAAGAGCTGAATTAACACGCGCGAAAATGAGTGGTGAAGCTGCGAGAAGAAAGGAAAGGAAATAGGATCTTCTTCCTGAGTCTTTTGTCGTCTCACCATCCCTAAGGGAGATAAAAGACCATGGGAACGAGGGTGCTTTTCCCGCAGCTTCGCCCCCAAAACTTTGCCCTCTGGCGCATGTGTGTTGTCCTTAGGCGCTATGCCCTCATTGCAAGATCAAGCCTTTAAACTCGTATCTTTTATATTTCATCGCTTCCGACCGACGGTCTCCAGCCCGGACTGCTCATGAAAGCGTACCCGGGATTGAAGCGCAGAAAAAACGGGTAGTGTGGGGCTTGTCCACCTTCTTCAGTACATCCATCAAACGGTGGACGGTGTCGGTAGTTCAAACTTGCGCTCCCGTTTGAACACGAACTGTCATCAACTTCGAAGCTGAACCCTTTTTAGCCCCCAAAGTGTCCTCCGATTTTCTTCGATCCAGTCTCTTTTCGATCTGCTCAAGTAAGGCCCCGTCCACACGTATCCGGATATTTTTGAATCCGCAACTTTTTTGTTGCGGATTGGCCTTCCGTCCACACGTATCCGGCGAATTCGGCCAAATACGATTCGAATACGCTACGTGTGGACGCGAATATTTTCTAATCCGTAACAAAAAAGTTGCGGATTCAAAAATATCCGGATACGTGTGGACGGGGTCTTAGGCAACACAGTTTGTTTTTGGGACTCCTTTCTCAAGTCAACCAACGCAAAAATGGTAATTAAAAAAATATATGTACAGAATATTTTGCCAGCCAGCAAGAATTCCAATGGGGAACAGGCGGCCGTTTCTCGAAAGACCCGGTAATTACCGGACCCGGAATGCTGTTTTATTTTCATTAAAGATCGAGGTTTCAAAGGTTTTGCAGATAATGCGATAAAACTGTAGGTTAGCAAAACAAAATGGACTGGTTTGTTCGCTAGGACCCGCGCTTTTATTCTTTAGATTTTGATTTCAATATTTGGCTTCGGGCCCGAAAAGTTATCGGGACTTTCCAGAAACGGGCCCCAGATACGGTGAGGAACAGATTCGTTGGGTGCCACTGCGCATTCTGGTTAAAATTTACTCGATTGCTCGAAACTTTCGAGCAATCGAGAAGTTCCGTAAATCAGTCGTGCTTTGCAGTAGGTTTCTCGTGGTACAGAAATAAATGTATTGTCAAATTCCATCAAATATACAGTTCAATAGGAAGATTTACAGAGAGCAATAGATCACAGGGTTTCTACAGAGGTAGTGTGTGAGATTGAAAGGATGAGACAAATTCTGATTGGAATAACATGGAAGAGGGACCTCTCAGAAATGAAATTTGTCATTACAATAATACAAGCTAATACAGTATTGATATTTGTAGGCATTTGCTTGTTAAGAGAATTTTTGCCAAATTTATTAAAAAACGATAAAAGAGCTATGAATGTTCAATTATAAGAAGTTTTAATTTGCATCCTTTAATTATAAATTAAAAGGAGGCATCCTTACCTCTGGGTTCCTCTACCACTTAACCCATTAACCGTTTGGACGCAACATTGAGGTTTAAGTACAGAAGTAGCTGGATGCATTTTCAGAGCTTATCAGGAAAAGCCATGACGTGCATTTTGTTAATTCTCTTTCAAATACCGTCGACGTGGCTTTCTGCTTGACAAACTGATTAATTTCAGTAGAACAACGTCAGTTCATGGTCGAGTTCCTTTTAATTATGTCGTAAGGATGGGCTGCCTTAGCTGCTGTTTAACTCTGTGCTTGGGGGGCTGAACTGAACTGATCGTCAGGACTTCATACAAGAATTAGACGAAGATTAAACATACCAAAACTACAGGATAACAGTAGTTCGAGTTATTTTTCTAAGTTGTGGAGCGATGGTCGAGTGGTTAGTATGTCGGACATTCCATAAAAAGTTAGCAATTCGCGACCTCGTCAAAGCACTTATATTTTATCCTGACGGAGTAGATAAACGCCAAGCGAATTAAAGTGCACCTAACCCTAAAATTGTTTTATCGCTTAAACAACTCTATGTACGTTGAAAAGATGAATAGTTAAATTTCTGTTTTTAACGTCGCGTTAGTGAGTTCGAAATTTTTGCGTTGCGAGTTTTCTAAGAAAGTCGTCCGCGCACTCATCATACACGGCATCAACTTTTAGCGCAACATTTTTGCCCTAAAATCGTCCCGTGTAACGAATACTCTATTAGAAAGCGTATAGAGAATGCACGCGCGGACCAGCAAGTACAGACTACAATTTTTTTCGCGACTAAATTCTGTTCGCAACTTTTCTTTCGCTAGTTTGCAAAATATTTTCTTTTCCGTGTTTCCTTTTGCTCGGATATTTCTTCTTCTGTAAAAACCTTTTTTGGGGGTGTTTCCCAAACGTGACCCATACAACATGGCCATGGATCCGTTCCCTTAACAAATGAAGTAACTAGGAGGCTGTCACCGCTTGCCTTTATTTTTAAGTATATGTATTGAGTACAATGAACACTTACGGCAGTTACTCAGTGACTTAAAATCGTGCATTATTGAAGACAATAAAACAAGGTTACAATTATAATATATCAATAAGCATTTTTTAACTGCTTGAGTTATCAGTGTGTATTTCTGGGGCATTTCACTATTTAAAAGTCAAAACATTCTTCCATAACGACATTTTCACCAAAAAAAATTATAAAAAAGAACTACAAAGGTTTTCTATTTAAAAATACATACTCTTCACTAGCCCAGTCTCCTACGCAGCCGCTTTTTGGGTCGTCACGCAACGCTCCTCCCGAGCGTTGCGTGACAGCCCAAATAACGAATATAAAAAAAACTACACAGCTTTTGTTTCTAAAAAAACTAGTATATAAATGTACTCTTCAACGCTTTTTAATATAAGCTTGTAAATAACAAAAATAATAAACTGTAGCAGACCTGCTGACAAATTGATCATCTGTCCTGGCCCTTCTACTGTCGTGACTCACTGATTCTACCTAATTTACTGAAGTCTATGGATAAACTTCTAAAGAGTGGCCATTTCAATACAACTTTTTGGGCGACTTATTTCCTTTAATGGACCAGGCACCTAGCACCTTTCATAGCCAAGGATTGGTTGATACCGTTTTTCAAATCGAAACGATACAGGTACGATATTTACCGTAAATATTTGGCATTTTCTCCTATACCAGTTTTGATATTATGACGTCATCGCTCAAGATTCATACTGCCACGTTATTGCTTAAAGGTAGAATCTAGGCTAAAATGCTCCCAAAACACAGCACACAGCAACTATTGGACGGTGGAATTCTCTCCACTGAAGAAGTGGAAAAAAATTGAGCATGCATCGGTTTTTTTAAACCAAATTTTTGGTGAAGGAATCACACTCATGATGGATAGTTTCCAAGAGGGTTCATAATACAAATAGTATGATGAAAAAAATCTTTGTTAGCTAGTGCAACAAAATGCTTAAAATCTAAAATCTATACGATATGATAAAATGGTTATTTAAAGAGTAGGCCGATTCCATTATCCCCTTCATTTTGGATCTTATTTTTCCTTTAGAATTTTGTGCTTTTAGCGGATGATATCGATCTCAATCTTAACAATAACTGTGTCATCTCTTAAATACTGAGGACCACAGACCAGTTGGATGGGTGCAAATTCCGCGTAGCCATACAGTGTGGGGTTTCGTGCGGCAGCAGGCTTTTGAAAAGCTCTCAGATTTCCTTTGGTCACAAAAGTGCCACTGATGTCGTTGCGGAATTCAGCATCACTTTGATCCAAGATGGCGAGGGAGATCTTTCCAGAGAAGGGCCATTTCAAGGTATGATCAAGCTCTCCCTGCATCATGCCAATAAACAGGCTGACGTGCCCCCAATCTCTGCTGTTAATGCCATTTGGATAGATACGTACGAAGAACTTGTACTCAAACTGACCCTTGTGAATGGCAGGACTTTCAACTGATGCTAATTTCCCATCAATAGCATCTTGAAGATGCTGAGAGAAATTTTTTATTGGCCATTTATACTTTCCATCGCAGGTCATTCCTGCAATGGTAAACATGGGCTCTGGTGGACTTGGCCTGAAAATTAAAATAGTTTATCGATCAGTACCTTAAAAGAAATGTAGGACTCGCAAAAAACAAACAGTCACAGGCCCAACGTAATCTGAAATGTGTGTTAGCTGTCAAAGACATCGTTGATAGAAATCATCATGAAGTTAAATTCAGTGTCGAATTGATGTTAGTTTACTGTAAGAGCACTGAGACTTCGTAAAATGCTCTAAATGTATATTTATTTCACTTATTTTTATACCATGATTGCTCCTTACAACATCTTTTAAAACCAAACATTTCCATCCGTCTTGACTGATCCTGGTAAACATTGTACACCTCAGTAAGTGTTGTTAATTGTGAAGTAAAAATTCTGCACTGCTTTCAGCCTGTTCCAGTCGTTACGATGGTTGGGCCGAAACTTCGCTCTCTTTTGCGCCTGCCCCTCCCCCCCCCCCCCCCCCCCCCGCCCCGCAATAATGTCCTTCGCGCGCCGCCTGGCTCCCTGCTATCTGAACGCCTGGAACAAGCTAGTCAATTATCTTAAGAGGTATACAATAGCCCTCAAGGTATAAGACATGACACTTGCCTGTTTAAACTCTGCTGTTCACGTAAAAGATACGTGCACACATGCTCAACTGCCTGGCCTTGCTCCTGGGAATGGTTGGTCTCCTGGATGGAGTAGCTAGCTCCATTAGCCAACCCTCGTCTGCGATCCATCTGACTTGCTAATGGAGAAGTTTCCTCGAACGAACACAATCTTCCACTGGTCTGCCCATCATCTGATTGTGGGTAGCAAGCAAGCTGCATGGGCTGTGTATCCCGTGACTGCAGTCGGTGTAAGGGAGTCTCCTGCATTGGTCTGACCGAGCACACCTCCACATTTATCTCCATCAGCCCATTAGGGTATCTAGGTACCACAACTGCCAGGAGGACATCGGCTAGCGGAATCTCCCTGTCTTCAAGCTGCCTGTTATGATCATCCTCTGGCTGCTGACAAGAAAACGCCCCATTCGCGGCTTGAACTGGAGACGCCTCAACTGCATTAGGCTCCATCAACAGATTGTGAGAAGGCCGTTGAGGATTTTGATCTTCGGTCAGTCGCCTCGGGACAATGGGTTGACCTCCTACTGCCTGCATGTTGTCAAAGAAGGAATTAATCTTCATATAAAAGATGGAAGTAAAATAAATAGCTGGAGATCGTATGATTTCGCTAGCAGTTTTTTTTGTTTTTCTCTGCACACTACCTTTCCTTTTTACCTGATACTCATCTGAGAGAAACAGCAATGTATGTATGTCGTTGGTGGTAAAATGTCTAAGGCACAGATCTACAAAGCACGAATTCACTTTTCAACGTCAGGCCTGGTCCACATGCACTAGCAACCTAACGAGGCCACGCAAATGTAAAACAGAGAGAGTACCTGAGAGAATAAACATAATGACATATTACATAATGATTGGAAAAACATGACTGATCGTTTTTTTTTTTTGGTCGTTATTCACTTTATTCCCTAGTCTAGTGTGAACCAGGCCTTAGGTTATACAAGATACTACTTTCAGCGTGAATCCTCAACTAACAGATCAAAACTGTCGAAATGTGTCGAAAAGTGTCGGTTATTTTTTGTCAAGGGCAGACCATATCATTCAGGTCTAACAGCTGCAGTTTTAACTTTGACCAACTGATAAGAAGAATCTTGAAAAAAATCCACCTACTCCTTGTTCTGTTGACTCTCTTTGCAGATCTCTCTCTTGACTATTTCCCCTGCAAACGATGAAATAAAATATAAGCCAACACGCCAGTTTTTAAGGTTAACATTCCTTTACATATAGTGAATTTACTGTTACTTATTGTCCAATATAGTAGTCAGTATGAGGCATACTAATGATTGTATTATTCCCTACAGGTCCAAACTGGACGCCTAAAGATAAAAACATGCAACCCGCACTTGTCTTTAAACAGTAAAATGTCCATTTGACGGCTGACGGTGAAACCTCTTTTCCTGTCGGTTAAAATTTGTTCAAGATATTTATTTTGACAGCTCGCGTTCAACCCCATAAAGACTCTCTTGCCTCGGTGCAATTGTCCTTTTTTCTGTCACACAGAAAAGTAATATCATGACGTTTGTTTCAGGTGATCCCCTAGTATTGCATCGCGCATCACCACTGCGCATAATATCTTGCGTCATTTGCGCGTGCATGAGCGAGATTGAAGAAGTTTTCAAGTTGTTTGATTCATTATCGTCCCCAGAGCTCTGCGTTTTTTTAACTTGCGCCAAGTAATCGTTTCAATCGCTGACCAAACGAAACGAGGGCTCTGGGGACGAGAATGTACCGTTTTCCTCGATTAAACACTGCCCCCAAATAAACACCGGGTCGACAAAATCGGAGGTAGCATTCCAGGTGCAACGTGACGTCACAATAGTACACTAATTTGGGCCGGCAGATAGAGTAGAAACGTCACGATAGTACACTGATTTGGGCCGGCAGATCGAGTAG
This sequence comes from Cladopsammia gracilis, assembly GCA_022457155.1. NCBI lineage: Eukaryota > Metazoa > Cnidaria > Anthozoa > Scleractinia > Dendrophylliidae > Cladopsammia > Cladopsammia gracilis. The sequence continues at coordinate 598,525 of JAJGOT010000223.1, read as the reverse complement.
TGACGTCACAATAATACAATCATGACATCACTTCTCCCTAGCCCAGAATTAAATGTAATGTGACCTTTTTCGAGAAAGTCGGTTTTGTAGATTTGACTGGAAAATGTCACTTGATATGCGAGCTTATGATTTTGATGCAGTATGATGGCTTGGAGTCGAGAAAATCACTGGTTTTGGCATTAATTTTGCCCGGATTTTGGATTTAGAAAACAATTTAAACGGTGTGGATGACGGAGTTGTCCCGTTTTTAACCCGTGAATACGCGCAAGCGTAATGAACGGGTTATCGGTAACGGTGGCTTATTCACTCACTCACTCACTCGCTTCCTTCCATCAGCTGTAAACTTCGGTGACGTAATGCTTTATTACGAATGCGTTTCGTAACAAGAACAACGTGAATCCAGCGATAACAATAAGAAATTGGTTGTAAACGAATATGAACAACAATAAGCTTAAAGATGTTTCGTATTTGGAGTCTTTAATGCAACATTCAAGTTCAAGTTCAAGTTTATTGCCCTATATTGTAAACAACTACAGTAAATAAATATTAAATTTAAGAGCGAGGAAGCCCCCCCCCCCCCCCCCCAAAAAAAAAAAAAAAACACTGGGCTTATAAATAAATAGGCTCCCTCAATATATTATAATCAACTAATCATAAAATCGATCTGAAAGGATTTTTCAACCGAGACGCGCGTTTCGATGCGTATATACCTTAAAATAATTAAATTTAATCCTATTAAAGTATGTGTTCCACGATGGTCGTGTGGTTAATGACGGTCGGAAGGCCTGACTTCAAGTCCGGCTCAGGACCCTTTTTTTTTCTTTCTTCGTCGGACTGAACATTATGAAAGTGATGTACTGTTTTTTAGCTTTTTTTTCTATTTGCGTTCGTCACTTGAGAATCCTTACGTTTAATTTTAAAAAAAATATTGAACCGTGTCAGTGTGAAAACATAAGCTTACCGCAATATTGCGTTACGCGTTAGCATTTCTTATTCACGGGTTGGCTCTTAGGAGCCTTTGATTGAGCCCAGATTTTAGCTTTTGCTTCTTAATATATAGTTTGGATATTGGATCCTTTGCAGACCTGTTTTTCTTTTGTTTTCGTCACAGTCAAGATCACGGGCAGTCAACCCGTGCTTTTGCTTAAATATTTCGTCGACGTTCACTCACAATGCGTGACAAAACAAAATAATAATAAAAATCTCATACACGGCATTTGCAAAGATTCAAGTTGGGACATTTTTTATTACATCTCAAAAGTCACAAATAATTTGCGGATTCGGACTTGAGCATAAAATTTTTGCGCATCGAGGGATTCGGTTATCAAAATGCTTGCAGATACGGAGCAGCGGATTTGCAAACAAAACCTCTAATAACAGCAAAACCACAGCTGGCGACAAACCAAAATTGCCCGATCTATCGTAGAGCTGGATAGGTAAAAACGGCAAACTGATCCTTACGGCAAGGAGAATAGATTGAGACAGAAGTGAAATTAAAACAAAAACAGTTGAATATATTTGCCCGATATTTCGGTGTGCAAAACAAACCTTCTACGGTCCTTTTACAGTATATCAGTATTCACAGGCTAAAACGGAAGTGGCGTGACTATATATACCCGTACTTGATCCTTTGAATGACGTGTAGTAATTGAAGGTTTCTGATTGGTTACAGAACAGGGGTTACAGAAATAGTAATGGGCCATTCCATTTAATGTCCGCACCCCCCCTATTGAAGGGTAGGGAAATCCTAGGGGGAGGGGAGGGGGTTCAAGAGTCATTTCTGAAGGGGTAACTTTGTCGGAACCTTTGATCAATCAACAACATCTTCCTTTTTCTGAAGGGGGAAATGTGTCGGCACTTTGATCTTTTTTTTCCTAAGGGGTAAAATTCATAATTACCCCTCAATAGGGGGGGTGCGGATATTAAATGGAATGGCCCAATTGAGCTTACGAAGCATCACACTATGGAGAGATCATGAAAAGCTACGCTAAGGATACTACTCTACTGTTGATGCTTAAAATACGGTTTTGCAGTTAAAACGACTTCACTGAAAAGACTGTGGTTTATATATATCGCTTGAAATGGAATCCGTTCAGAATGACTGGTTTTCGAAACACAGCCATTGAAGGAAATCTAGCCCGCGTATAAACAGGCAAATCATGGCAATTTAATATTTTGTGTGGAAGCTTGCTGGCCAGTATTATTCAATTTACGGTACATTTGTCCAAGCTATCAATCACTTGTTGGGGATTCATGGATTTTAAATGTGAAGGGAGCGGATGAAAACGGCACTTGGAGGCGATCAAGCGGAAGTGATCAAGGATGATATTGAAGTGAAATGCATCGTAGATAAACTGCAATACGCATTGGTCTGTGTGCTGCACGACGCAAAACCTACAAAATCGACACACTTCTGTGCTGCGCGGTTCGGTTTGCTGGTATCGTTCAGATTTTTCAAGTTTTCCCCACATTTGTGAAAGATGTCAAACTGATCGGGTGCTCGTTGCCCGGCCGCGCTTCGTACTCGCGCACCACAAAAGCGCCTGTCACTGTCAGTGCAGACTGTAGTTTCCGTGGACGATGCGTTTCGAGCAGGGCTCGAAAAAAGTCCCGTCCAGTCGTCCGGGACAAGGCGAGCCGTCCTTTAACTAAATAATGATTTTAAAACAAAACAGTAAACTTTCACAAGCATTTTAATAACTGCCTGGGATAAGAGAAATTCGAGAGTAGCTTGTCCAAACGGCAAGTTGGAATTCAAGTTTTTTTCAAGCCCTGTTTGAGGACTCGAAGTGAACTTCTGTATTTTTTCTTTACATTTCGCATTGTTCACATTGCATGCTTATGAGAGCCTTGGCAGGCCGCTTCTTGAGTGCGAATTTCGATATTTTTACCGTATTTAGTGCGTTTGGGCTTTTGCTGTTTCCTATGAGGTCCGCACTTTTTAATGTTTCGTTTCGTTTTCTTCACGCGCCGCGACACAAGTGCACACTTTCGCCTCGCCAACAAAATCCCCCGAGCTATGGTTTTTAAGTGCGAAAACGTTTTTCTTTTAGATCATAGTCTTCCAAAAGCTGGTTATGCTACAATATTTTTTCTAAAATTCGGGATAGAGGACTGTAGGAGAAGTCATGGAACCGCAGGACTCCACTCCGGCTCATAATTCGATTGCCCGTACAAGTGTCACAAGTGTATTATACTAGCGGCGACTCCTGTGCGACTCGACAAGGATTACCCGAAAATCGCCACCAAGTTCCAGGATCTCGCATAGATTGCACTGAAATGGCCGCTAGTTTACACACGCGATTTGATTGGCGACTCAACCAACTCAGCAGTCAACAGTCGACCAAAATTGCAGAAAACTTCGCCTGTGTAAACGGGCCTTTACAAACCTTCACATAAATTTATAAGCCTATTTTTTAAATACTGCTCTCAGCTAGCTCATGCATGATATAATATTTTAACTAGGCTTATAATACGTACCGAGTTCGCGACGATCTCGACATTGTGCCTTCGGAAGAAGTACCTTCGGAAGATTTAGGAGCCTGTGCGGTGAGAGAGAAAATTGTTAAAACATACATATTTTCAGACCAAAATTTCAAATTCTATACCAATTTACAGGGCAAATTGCAAAACGGCACTGGCCTTTTGGAGTAGGACTAAAGAAATACCCGGGCTTGTGTCAGTATTTACTATTGTACGTCCAGAAAGGATTTTGTCCCTCTTTTGCTACTGACCCAACTGAACGAGCATCCTGATTGGCTGATTGGTTTGCAGCACAGCAATTATAAGAAACAACAATTACATCATTGTCATCATTGTTAATGTCCCGCTCAACCTCGATCCCAGGGTCTCTCTTCGAGAGAGACTGAAAACTAATTTTCAACCGTTCAAAATGGCGGCGCGCCAAGATACATTGAAGGGATATTTGATGTGTAAAGCTCTTTGATCCGAAAAAAATGTCATATAGGGAAAGCGGTAGCTCACGAAGTTCTCGTGCTGACGAGAACAACCAAGACAGCACATCGCGGACTGAAAATGACACAACTGTAGACAACACGACCGATGTGGATCAATCTTCAACTCTGTTGACAAGTTCGGCGCTTTCTTCTACTCAAGTCGATAGCGAAGCAGAAAACAAGATAACCAAACATGAAATTGAGAAAAAACAGCTGATGCACGATTTGGAACTTCTGCGTATTGAGCTAAGCCAGAAAAATCTTATTATCGATAATATGAAGGTGGAACATCTTAGCAAAGTTGACGAGTTAGAGGAGTCGTTGGCAGACACGAGACATGATAAACAAATTCTTCAGGCGCGACTAGAGTCGCAGCTTAAACTGCAACAACAAGAATCCAGGAGTTCTCTTGAAAGAACCAGGCAAGAGATGTCAAAAATCTTTAAAAGACAGCAGGCACTGGAACTCGAGAACAAAAAACTGCAGGAAAAAGCAGTGGATTTCAGGAGGGGATTGAATGATCTGGAATTATTATCAGATGAACAATACTTGGAATTGAAATCTAGCGACCCTGAGCAACTGGGCTTGAGGGAATTTGTTATGGTTAGTTGAAATACTTTTCTGGTAAATATATTAATGATGATCCACACAAGCAAAGAAAACAATAGGGATGATATCTGTTTACAAACATTCTTTTTTGTTATTCAAATGTGCCAACCACTGGAACAAAAGAACCCTTTGTTTCAGCAGCCAGTAAGGCTCTGGTTGGCACATCAATAACAATTGGTGACGACATTGATATCTTCCCTATTAGTGATGAACAACGAGGCTTTAAACACCGGCTCAACTTTATAACATTGCTGTACAACATTTGTTGGGGCTAAACTGTAGAATACCTGGCCACTTATTTGCATGTCATTTAATATGAATTGGTTCTTTTGTTTTCATATGCCTCGTTCTAACAAACATTTAGGGATATGTAAATGAGTGGCCGGGTATTCTAAAATATCTCCTTGTTGGATGAATGTTATGGTTTTGATCACACATTTCACCCAACATTTTGTTAGGTAAAACAATGTATGAACCCAACACAACAACCCTAGCAATTCACTGAGGAAGGGACATAAGTCCCAAAATGTCTGAACCTTTAGTTTTAAAAGTGCTTTAATAACATTTTTTTAACGCTAGCAACAATCAATCATGTTTCAGTCATGTGTCCAACAAATGTTGGACAAAAATGTTGGGACATTTAACTGGGTGTCTAACAATGCCATTCAAACAAAGGTGCATTTCATGTAGGTTACCGAGCTCTGAGGCTGGGGTATCAAGAAATATACTGCCCTTTTTTTTTTTTAATATATATATTTTTCATTTTGTTTTATACAGACAACAATAACAACAGTCCTACTCAGCAAAATACACACATCCACGCACGCACGCACGCACACACCACACGCATACACATGTACAACACGCACACTCTTTCTACCACACCAACTATTACAGTTATTACATTTTACAAAATACTAATAAGTACTTGCTTTACAATTTTACAAGTTACAATTTTACAATTTTTGCAAGTTCACCTATTATGTCTTTTCACGTCCTTGTTGCTTTTGACTTAGATTTTATTAATGCTGTGATTGCAAGCAAGCTGTGAGCTTCACAGTTCTTATTGGATATTTCTTTAAATAATTTTTAATTGCCCATGGGTTCCTGGATGCACAATATTCACTAGACCAGCTTCATTTTTACTAGCTCAGGTTACCATGATTGTGGAGATGTTGAATCTTGTTGACTTATGTTTATTTACAAGTGTGTGATGCTTTATTTTAGGTTAAAGTGTATGAAGCTAGCCATCCCTTGTCACTAGAAGGCACAAGCCTTCGACAGCAGGTGGAGTCCTTAACTCATGACCTTCACTCCAGAGAGGAAGAGGTTGCTATTTATCGCAAGGTAACGTGAAAGAAACCTTAGCTTCATTACAGCCGAGTTCTCCAAACAATAATTATTTTATTATAATGACTGTTATTCCGAAACAGAATGAGCTTTTAACTAATTTGTTTTGCAAACTATTTTATCTCCTACATCATCTGTACTTTATCTAACAGCTATCAGTATAGAGGCTCTGTACTTTGGAATAGCCTCTCCAGTAATGCTAAAACTCAGCCGAACGTTACAGCTTTTAAAAACATAATTAAATGATACATTTTGAGAAGAAATTTTTAGTACAAATAAAATTAACTTAGTGACCTTGTTTTTACATTCTTATAACCTTAGTTAACTTATCAATTTTATTTCATATTTTCTATTAAATTAGGTAATTTATAGGCACAGCTCTCAGGAAGAGCATAATGTATGATTAGAGAAACCGTGGGTAAATAAAGATTATGTACGTATGTATGTATGTATGTATGTATGTACTTCACTGTTCATTTCCTTTTGCTTCAAACATTAAAAGAGCTTTTTTCCTCCATCCATGCTTAGCTGTTTTCTTAGTCAATTATTATGCTAATCGTAAGTGAACATTTAACAGTTACAGTGTAAAAGCAAGCATAATTTTGCCATATACTTAGCCGATGAGGCTGTAGGCTAAGTTGGCTAAAATCAGGGAATATTGTGCAAGCTTGAGCAATACAACTGTTTTATAGACTGTTTGCATCACAAGTTGCACAATTTTTTTGCCCATATTACTTCACCTTTATGATTGAAAATGCAGGAAGCTGAAGATGAGAGGATGGGACGTATGGAGATGGAACAAAGGGTACAAAAACTGTCTCTTCACCTGGAAAAGTTACAATCGCAAGTCAATCAGGGAGACTATAGGATCAAAAATTTTGATCATGTGAGAAGGTAATAAAACTGAAATAATAGCTGCTGTTTCTTTTCAGAAATTTTATTATTCGTGGTTGTGCATTTATTCTTCCGAGGAATATTGATATAGTCAAGACCACTTATCTCAGAGAATCCACACATCCACTTACAGTAAGGGTGTAGGAGGGGACTTAATCCAGGGGAGGGGGGGGCAAATCTACTGAGGGAGCCAGAGTTCATTGGGGGAGGGGTTCCATGGAGGGACCAAATCCACTGAGATAGGGGTGGGGGTGAACACATTTGCTGGGGGTGACCAAATCCAAGGAGGGATGGGGGCCAAATGTTCTGAGAGAAGGTTGATAAAAACCACTGAAGAAAGGAGGGTTGTGGGGGAGGGGGGGGGGGGGGGGGGGCAAATTCACTAGAATGCGGTGACCAAAAATTTACTGGAACGGGGGGGGGGGAATACAAATCCACTGGGAGATGAGGAACCAAATGCATTGAGAAGGACCAAATTTATTTGAAGGGTACAGTGGAGAGGTTGTTGGGAGGGGGCTGCTTTACCAAAACAGGTTTGGTAGATGCACTATTGTTAATTTATTTTTTTATTTTTAGTGAGCGAGACACTATGGATAGAGATATCATGGAGCTGAAGAAATGCAATACCTTGTTAGATGCTGCACTTAAGGCAAAATCAGACAGTTTACTTGAATTACAAAAAGAGGTGTGTTGAGTGTATATTGAATTCTTACCTTTTCCTTGTGTACTTGTGTTTACCTTAAAATATTGGTTTCAGTTTCCATAGTCTTTCTCTTTTACCATAATTTCCACTTGTGTTACCATATTTTTATGGAAACACAGATTATGCATTTTCTATATTGTCTTAAATAGCAATCACACTCTGTGTTCGACAACAGCCCTGGAGACATTGGCTGAAGGCGATCAGTCCTTCCGCATAGTAAAAGTTTTTCTATTATTTTCTTTTTAATTTATGAAATAAACCCCCAAACTATTTTAAATTTCCATGGAGTTATGCTGCCCAATCACTAAAGCAAAAAGCTTAAACAACATAACATTGACTACAATGTAGTCCAGAATTATCTGCTTAATTCTAAAGATTGGCTGCACAAACTTGTGAGTGACTGCAAGGACAAGGTGTTTTTATCTGATGGCATTTTTCATGGCTGAGTTGTTAAGTAGTAGTAAAGTGGTGCGAAATTTTTTAGCCAATCACAAAGCGTAGCAATGCAAAACCAAAGCAATTGTGTAATTACTTTCAACACTCAATTGAAAACTGCTCTAATTACAAATCTGCAACTAATCTGACTCTGAAAGTGAAACTGTTAAGTTGAGAAACTATTCTCACCTGGATTTTCAGGCAATGTTTCATGCATATATACAGTTACAGTAGCTTAAGTAATACAATATAGTCAAGTTAGAGAGTTTTTAAACACAAGCACTAGATTTGGTTATGTTAAACAGCAAATACTATTTCTCCTCTTTTATTTTTAGTTAAAGAGAAAGAGATCATCAAATCGCAGTTACAGTGTATTCAGCAACTGAAGTAGTTGTAATTAAACTAAAGCCTGAAGAAAGTTTTCAGGCCATAATGGGATTCAAACTCATGCAAAAGTTCTACCACTGAGCTGGAAGGCTAGGTGGGAGTTTGGTCAACTGTGAGTTCTACTATACCTGAGAAATGATGAATGTAATAAATGTGTACATACAGTGTGTGTGAAATACATGTAAGTAAGGTAGCATTTGCGCTGGAATCGCAAAGGTCATGAGTTAAAATCAGATGCTACATATCTACAATGATCGCTTTCTCTTTAACTCTTCCTCTTGCAGTTCATATGAATTTATTTCATCTACACATTATACTTTATGTTTAGTTGCATGCCAGTAAACAGACAGAAGCCCTACTTAATCAAAACAAAGACTACATGAACAGGCAGCTGCAGGAAATAAGAGGCCGCAGCACGTTAGCTGAGGAGCGACTAGAGCAGATATCAAAACAGCTTGAAGAAACGAAACAGGCCAGAGAGGAGCTATATGAGAAGTACATTAGTGTAAGGGAACAGTACAAGTCTGAATATGAACTGAGACTAAAAACTGAATTGGATGACATCAAAGAAAAGACCTCCATTGAATTGGACAGGATAAGGGTTGACACTAAAGATATGTTTGAGAGAGAAAATAGGTAAGTAGGTTATTGGACATCTGGAAATCATTCTTTCACAGCATTTGTCATTTTACGAAGTAAAAGTAAAGGTTTTTTTCTGAGGCTCAACCGTGGATCACAGGTACCGGGTATTTCTTGGTGTTGTCAGTGGAAATTATTGTTGGTTAGCTATTGTGTTGTGGCGTGGGGATTGTTTAGTGTCTATTGTTGGTTAGCTATTGTGTTGTGGTGTGGGTATTGTTTATTGTCTATTGTTAGTTAGCTATTGTGTTGTGGTGTGGGTACTGTTTATTGTCTATTGTTGGTTAGCTGTTGTGTTGTGGTGTTGGTATTGTTTAGTACCTATTGAATCTTTGTTTGTTGCATCATTTGGTGATCACAACTTCTGGAACACCAAGAAACTGCAAAGCTACTGGTGAAATGCTAATGAAAAGGTACAGTCTTTATTGAGTCAACTGGCCCTTTAGATCATTGCTTATCTCTGGCCTCTTTAGCATGAAGTGACTTGGAATACTGTATTGTGTGAATCCAGAAAATATCCATACCTCTCCCATGGAAGGGTATTGGAAATTCCATGGGGGAGGGGTGGAGGGGGGGGAGGGGAGGGGGGGGGGGGGGGGGTGTCTCAAAAGCCAAAACCTGAGGGATGGGCAGTCCAAACCAAAAAACCTTCCATGGGAGGGGCATGGATATTCTCTAGAACAACGCATTACTTACTCCCACACTTGAATAGGATGCAAGTCCATCACAGGGATATGCCATCATTTTGTTGACATTTACCTCATATTCATCTGGTGTTGAACCACAGATATTCTGATGAAAAGAGTGCTTGCAAGGCTACTTTGAAATGGCTTTCTGGCAACTTCCATTCAACATGTATCTTCCACCAGCTGGCATTTCGAAAACTTGTGCTTACATGTGCCTCGGTTTGACCAGGTCTTTACTAGTAAGAGTGTTATCAATTTGAAAGAAAGCAGACAAGGAACTTGGCTGAATTTGGTGGATTTTGCTGGCCACTGGCCACTGCAGGTCATTGAAATACAGCTTTTTAAGGGTATTTCATATGTCTGTAGTAAACTCTTCACCATTTTCTTACAGGAATCTTAGAGAAGCAAGAGATAATGCATTGGAGGAAAAAGAAAGAGCTTGTGCCAATGAGAAGGAAACAGCCTCAAAATATGATCTACTGCAATCTGGGTAAGAAACAGATTTGATACCCAGGTGATTTGTTGACTGTTTGCATACAGTGGTTTCATTATTAAAAGTAGGTCTGCAATGCATACATGTAATTATGTCAACTTGATGGTTATGCATGTTTATTTGTTTGGTTTATTCCAGGTAATTCTCAAGCATGACACCTTTTTTGGACCTTTTTTTAACAGCTTTTAACTAAGAGAATTGCGTGTGACAAATTAATGATATTTATTCATGATGTCAAGCAATCACTAAATAATTGTTCCTAAATTTCATGAGGCATGTTCAATTGATAATAATTATTGACATTTGTGACATACCGGTAGGCCTTACGTCACTAACTCAACAATTAAAAAAAAAGATCACATCTGATTTGTCTTATATACTAAGTAATCAATCATTATATTTATCAACTCAAAATCAACAGGTCATGTTTCGGCAAAATGAGTACCACGCTTCTCAACTTGAACCTTGGGCTCTCAAGAGTGCCAACAGTCACAATTCAAGAACAATTCCAAATTTCATTTTATAAAATATGAATGGTATCATGTCAAAGAAATGCACAAGAGGTTTCATTTGAATGGCCACACCATAGGATTTTGTTGACAAATTCAAAAGGTGGTACTGCATTAAATGTGTCCATAATGGACTTTGGGAATGAAAGGGTCAACTTTACTACAAAACCCTGTTCAGGTCAAATTATAACAACTAATTCATGCAGCTTTTGATTTTGTTTATAGGTTTCGTCAGTTACAGATTACAGCTGACAGCAGACAGTCTGATCTGCAGAAAGAGATTAATGTCAAACAGTTTGAGTTAGAGAGAATGCAGATGATTCTTGATGAGACGGCAAACAATCTGCAACAATCAAAACTGGAGGCTGAAAAGTACCAGAGCAAGAGCGAAGTATGCTGTTGCGATTTCTGTCAACATAATTTTGAATTTTATTATTAGTTCATGTTAAAGTCATTATATTAACCAGGTGAGGAAAGGCTTTAAGGTGGCTCTCAACAGTTTCCAGCACTTTCCAAGACTTGATGGGTCATTAAAACCACCCTTTATCAGTTGATGCTACAATCATGATATCAAACGAATGCCCAATGATTGGTGAACACATTGTTATCATTTTTATGACACAATATGTTACTATAGCAACAGTATAACGTGCTGAAAACACCCTTAAATTTAGCTTTTAGTGTTAATAACTCAAAAATGACTCGGTGAACCCCATTTTTTATTGTCTAATTTTGATCAGTAGGATAAGTTGCAACTTTTGGCAAAGTTTAAAAAAATTCTGTAAGTGGGGTTCAGAGCCACCTTAAATTTTCGAAAATTTAAGGTGGCTCTAAACCCCAACAAGTTTTTAAAAATTTCACCCCTTTAGGTATGTGGGGCCCCACATACCAGTTGGTTTGCCCCAGGGTCCCAGGGGTCCTTAATCTGCCTTTCTCCTCAGGTATGTCTTAAAGGGAACCTCCACAAATTTTACGTTAAATTGTTGGAAATAACGTTTAAATTTCAATTATGAAAATAACAAGTGGAAATATAATTTTAGTGTACACAAAAATTGAATATGAATATTGCCCATTTTCACTTTTAAATTTCCTATGTGCCGCCATTTTTAATATTAATGATGTCAGATGGTTTCCCAAACAAAAGAATGTTGATTCTAAACAATCCCAGAAACCATATAACATCATAAAAATTTAAAATTGCAGTGCGTGGGAAGTTTAATAAGAATCTTGGTAAGATTTCCAACTGAGCATGCTTCAAAGAACTTCTTATCTTATGCCAGACCTATTTTTGGAATATTTTTCCTCATCTGGGCTCTATTTTTTCCAAACTTTTCCTATTTTCTTGACCCTCCAACCTGCTTGACACCCTGAAATGGGCATCAGCAATCTGTTACATTATTCTGTAAATAGAGAAACCTTTAACAAAAAGTTGGTAGTAACCATGGAATGGACAACAGCAACCAGACCTTGATGCTGGACTCTGATATATTGGATTGGAAGACTATTTTACTATTCCAGGTGTTGAATAAGGAATACTATGCTTTGCAAAATTCTTCTGAAAAACGACTTGTGGAACTGGAGTCAACGTGTAGGGAACAGGGCAACAAGTTGGCAATTTATGAAAATCTGGAGAAAGAACTGGATGATGTCATCATGCAGGCTGCGGAAAGTAAGGATGTCAACAAATTTATGATATTTCAAGACCTTCAAAGATTTGAAGGACTGGGTGTAAAAAGGGCCTGTAAAATTATGTGCATTTTTAGGGTAATATTTTTTTCAAGTCTAAACTTTTTTGGAAGAAAAATCCAATAAAACATCTAATTTTGAGACGCTGGACAAAAATCTGCTGCTTTTTTTTCCACAAGATCCTCATGAAGATCACTGAGAATCCTTAAAAATTCTTGATCCTTTAAATTTAAATTTAAAGGATCAAGAATTTTGAGAATATTAAAATATTCTCATTAGGGTAAATGCCTTTTCTTAGTTTAACACACCTTATAATTCATTCTATTCTTCATTCTATTCTTCTGCATAAATGATTTCCTCCGCATACTTAAAGGTCAGAACCAGCTTCTTAACTACCTGGAGGGCATTATCATTCACCATGTCACAGGAAGGCATTGCTTAATAGCCGGACTTGCTACATTTGTACATTAATTTGTAACTCATATCCTGTTAATCTTCCTTTTTTGTTTCAGTTGAGAATGAATCAGATGCCGAAAGAGTCCTGTTTTCGTATGGTTATGGTGCTAATGTACCTAGTACAGCCAAGAGGAGAATGCAACAAAGGTACCACAGTGTACTCTTCAAGCTTAAACTCACTCAGATTTGCATCATTTTCGGCATGTGACCAACAAATAAATTGTAAAACATTGCTCAGAATTTTGTCACTGGTTTTTGCTTTGTTTTCGAGAACTAACATTATGCACAAAATTCTGTTTCCTTGATAATTTATAACCGTAACAATTTGCATTAAAATTGTGAGAAATGTTTTGTAATTAATTTGTATGCGAAAAATGAAGCAAATTCAACATAAGGCGGTAATGTACCCAGCCCTTTAATTACTCAGGTCAATCATGACAGACGCAGACAATCCAATGAACCAATCAAAGCTTAAAGTAATACATGTAGCTGGTGCCAAGTGCCAGGAAAATGCATACAGGCAATTAAGTCGCAATTGGTGTGGGTTTTACTTGTGATTGGTCGATAGTGGTGAGAGATATTTTAGCCAATCACAAAGTGTAGATTAGTGCAAAACCAAAGAATTCTGGAAATTACTTTCAACATTCGCTTGAAAACCACTCTTACTTAAATTGTCTCATTTGCTGATTGATAGACAGTCTAATTAACTGACTGACATGGTGACTTGGCTGATTGTCTGTTAATTTGACTGACTCTTATTCTTGGAATGACTGTCTGACAGGCTGTTTGATTGGCTGGCTAACTGTCTGACAGTCAGTCTGATTGGCTGGCTGAATGTCTGACAGTCTGTCTGATTGGCTGGCTGACTGTCTGACAGGCTGTGTGATTGGTTGTGTGATTGGCTGGCTGGCTGGCTGTCTGACAGGCTATCTGATTGGCTGGCTGACTGTCTGACTGGCTGTCTGATTGGCTGACTGACTGTCTGACAGGCTGGCTGATTCACTGGCTGACTGTCTGACGGGCTGGCTGATGACTGGCTGACTGTCTGACAGGCTGTCTGATTGGCTGGCTGACTAGCTGTCTGACAGGCTGTGTGATTGGCTGACTGACTGCCTGACAGGCTGTCTGATAGGCTGGCTGACTGTCTGACAGGCTGTCTATTTGGCTGGCTAACTGTCTGACAGGCTGTCTGATTTAGTGTCACTGACTGTTTCTTGGTAGTGTTCACTTGGCACGGAGAGTTCTTCAGTTAGAAAGAGCAAACACATCACTTAGAGATGAGATAGAAAGAGATAAGAAAAAGAAAGACTTGCTTGGAAAAGAGGTAAGGCATGACATCACACACTGTGTTTAGAGCACTGTATGATTTTTAGTTCACTTACTGATATCTGCAGCCCCTTTTCTCCCAAGTTACTGCCCCCTGTCATATGATTTGATTTCCTTGAGCACATACATGTAACATTTACCACAAAAGGCAAGAATACAGTTAAGCAGCCTCCTTCTGCACTGCAACATCCCAAGATTACTACCAATTTACTGTTCCTTCATTATCCAATTTAGCCCTTTTTTCTAAACAGCCTGTCATTTTTAAATACCGAAATCAATGAAGTAAAAAACAGGGTAATTGAATAGAATATTTATTACCCCATATTGAATTTAGTAAAAAATTGTAGTTACAAAGTGATATGCTGAAAACTGAATGAAATATAAAAATTTGAAACTCATGATTTTTACAATGTATTTTACAATGTAAAATGTATGGTAGGTGGGCACACACTGCCTCCCCCCCCCCCCCCCCCCCTCCCTTGAAGAGTTCAACCTAATGGCAGAGCACTGATATCTGTTTTAAATCAAATAGCCACCATCTTTTAGATTTACACAAGAATTTTGCTTAATATTAAGAAGAATTTGCTTACTTAGTTGATGTCCTCTTTGGTTATTTATATCTTTTGGACACATGAGCACTGAATATTCCCATTTGTGTTAAAGTGACCATCTTGTAATGCAGTGGTGTAGTTTATCAATGAGCTTTTTTAAACCTTTTAATCCCAAAAGCGCCAAACATTAATATTCAATAAAATCCCAAATTTCATTTTGTAAAATATTGAAAAACAAATGGTACCATTCAAAAGTACTGCTGAAGAGGTTTCATTTGAATGGTCACACCATAGGATTTCGTCCTCAAACTCAAAAGTTAGAACAAAAAAAAAATTAATGGTACCATGCAAAAGTACTGCTGAAGAGGTTTCATTTGAATAGTCACACATAGAATTTCGTTGGCAGTCTCAAAAGTTAGAACTTACTACATTTTACAATAATTTATTATTGTCTCCATAATTGAGTCTGGGAGTGAATGGGTTAACTGAATTACTATTAAAAATAAATGGTCAGGTAATGTTTTGACTCCACTCGTGCATTCCTTGCAGCTGTCCAAGGCCACATCACTGTTGAATGAGGCTCAGCAGCCATATAACTACTTGATTGAGAGCATAAGATCACGAGATGCTCAGAATCAAACTCTCACCGAACAGCTGACATTAATGGAGGAGGATATGAGGTCAGTGATGATAGAACTTTATTATAAATAATGAACAACTATTCACTAAAGTGCGCAGGTGGGAATCTTAATTAAGATCTTGTTAAGATTCTTAATAAGTTTCTTATCAAGATCTTATTCATTTTCTTAATTAAGAATCTTACAAGAATCTTACAACATCTTACAAGAATCTTGTAAGATCTTCCAAGATCTTAATAGGATTTCCACCTGGGTGGAGGTGGCTAGTGGTAGATACACCAAATTGAAGAAACATTGTTGGGTGAAAAGCATAAACCATGAATGATGCGACCCACACTTTTTCTTGGAAGTTGGAAAATTAATCTTTGTCTGTGACAGAATACACATTATATTAATACAGGATGCATAAATCATGCTCTAAAATATTAATGTCTCAAACAAAGAAAACATCTTAATTGTCAAGAAATGAAATATTTTACTAGCTTGCCATTGCTGCCTTCCAGAATCTCATCTGGTCTCATCATTCATGGTTTATGCTTTTCACGGGTCAATGTTTCTTCAATTACATGTAGGTATATTTACCAAGCCGCAAAGCAGCAAGGTACATATCCACCACTGGCCACCGATACTGAGGTGAATAGTTGTTTTAGTACATACTAAAACAGTGAGATAATATAGCACAAAAATGATGATTTTTAACTCATTTATTCCGGTCAACAATTACAGTTTCCACATGCAAATTGCTTGGAGGTAAATAGCACTTGCTATCCCGAGTTTCAGTAGTCAATCAGAGTGCGCCTACAATGCTTTCCACTGTTTTAGTATATACTTATTATTAATCACCTACAGTTTGTTGTTCTTTGATAACTGGTTAACATGATTTTAGCCAGCTGCTTAAACTTGTCCGAGGACTTTGCAGAAAGTAACTAAAACTGCTTTAACTGATGTTTTCTTTTTACAGGAAGTTGAAAGCAGAAAGAGAAGATCTTGTAAAGACTCGCAATCAGTTGTCTGCAGACTTGGAAAGACTTCTTAACCAGCGAGAGGTAATTTAATACTACTGCCACAGAGAAAAGCATGTACTTGACATCTCCATGTTAACACCACCCCAGTAGCCTTCCCTAACCGTACCCCAGCCACAAGCCCCTCCCCACCCCCCAAAGCACTACTCCTGAGCACCTGTTGCAATGAGCAAGATGTTCAGTGGCAATCTACTGAAAGGAGGACCCCCCCCCCCCCCCAACAATTATACAATAATAACGGTAGGAGAGGGAGGGAGGGGATGCTAGAAAAACACCTGTGCAAGCCAGGAAATGCTTGCTTGGAGCAAGCCAACCATGCATGTGGAAATGAGAATGCATAACACCAATAAATTCCCACTAACCACCAGGCCAAAATGTGGGCCCCCAGTGTACATGTAACCTGGATGCCCTACGCGATGGAAAGGCCACCAGAAGTGCCACCAACAAGGCTAAATAGACAAGCTGGCCATGCCAGGAATGGAAGGGAAAGCTACCCAAGGACATGCAATGCATACAAGAAACGTATGGAAGAAATGTCAGGAGTGCTAGCATAGAAAAGCACTGCTGGGAAACACGCAGGAAAAATATTGCAAAATTAGGACCACTCAAAGAACCAATCAGAATGCTTCTTTTCATCCTGGACCAGTTCAGCCATAAAATAAAACAAATTAAGTCAAAATCAAGAGAACACACTAGGTAGCACTCTACTAAAGTTAAATTAGCTGCTAAATCAGAGCTCTATCAGGAACTGCTTTCCAATGAAACCATGCTTGTCTGTGTGAGAATTGTACTCTTGAGTGTCAGAAGCTACTTTTCACGCGATGCTGTTAAAAAAAAAAATGATTTCAGTCAGACACAAATCATTCTTTTTTGAAAGAGATGGTTGCCTGTTAGCCACATATTGTGAAAAATTAGATGAAGGGGTGGGTGCATAAAGAATTTGAATTTTGACATTTTTCACTCACAAAATTTACCTAATTGTGGTTTTGGAGCTGAGAAAACACCATCTTACTAAAGTCATGAAAAAGACAAAATACACTATTTTGGTTACTTTATTAAAAGCACCTAGTAAATGACTCTTTAATTTAGGTCAAAACATTTTCCCTAAGATGCGGGAATTGTTTTGGTCTAAATTATTTCTTTTACTTTAAAATCATTGTTTTACTAGCTCTTTACGCACCCTTGCAGCCACTCAATTATTGTCACTTCTTGCAGGAGATGGCAGTAATGAAACAGGCCATTCTTGGTTTACATTCTTCCCGAGGTTCTACATCACATGTTACCAGGACCTCTTCTGGTGTTTATGGCCCTGAATCACATCTCAGAACCTCTGCAGTACATGATGCAGTATCTACACAAGAAGCACATCGCCCAAAACCAACTATATTTGTAAGTGAGAGGCTGTTATGTACAGTGGAACTCTCCACTGTTACAGTGCGAGGCGCTGTTACAGTGCGAGCACTCAACAAACTTTTGTACAAGTTAGCCAATCAGACAGGATGAATTCAATTGATGGGCATGTCTTGCAAAGTTCATGAAGTCCATGCAGCAGTAAATCTGGCATTGTGTTTTGTTTCATCATAGTACATAATGCTTAAGAAACCTGAGAAATGTCTTTGTTCAATGTTTTTTTTTTTAAGGCATTTGGCTTTTATTAACATAATCATTACTAGATTACAGTTTCATAGTCATAGTTTTTGGACAATCTAACATTATATATGGTAGAGACACAGTGGTGTAGTGCTTAGTGCATTACTGACTTGAGATCTGAAGGTCAGTGATTCAAGGACTGGTCTCAGCTATGGTGTTGTTTCCTTAAACAGCAAACTGTACACCACATTGTCTCTCTCCACCCAGGTGTATAAATGGGTACCAGTGACAAATTGCTGAAGATAACCCTGCCAGGGGGCAGTAGCAATACTTCTAGTAGACACGTTAATAAAGTTATCATTTGTAGTTGCTTTACACTACAGAAACTGGGTTAAGTTCTGGTCAAATGAGCCACCTGTGACTCGTGTAAGACTTTTCCTTTCATTGCATCATATCCTTACAATCTCATCTGAGATTATACTCAGTCTTATTTGAAGTTCTTTTGCTAATTTTGCAGACTAAGTCAGATCCGCCAACCTGGTACAGAAAGTTGAAGAGTCAGAACTTAACTGGACGGACAACTCAGGGGTTAGTAATTGAACATATGGAAGCTTTTTACTCACTCAGGCTCTTAACCCCTAAATTTCCAAGAGTGTCAAATATCAAAATTCAAGAAAAATCCCAATTTTTTTGTAAAATATTGAAAAACAAATGGTACAAGATATCAGGTGCCATTTCATGATGGCAAATGTCAATTTTTCCAGTGTTACTTTGTGTGTTTATGTTTTGATTCTGTTCCTGCTTTGTATGCCC
This sequence comes from Cladopsammia gracilis, assembly GCA_022457155.1. Lineage (NCBI taxonomy): Eukaryota > Metazoa > Cnidaria > Anthozoa > Scleractinia > Dendrophylliidae > Cladopsammia > Cladopsammia gracilis. Next base: position 579,782 of record JAJGOT010000223.1, on the reverse strand, counting down.
AGCTTTAGACAATGAATAAATTTGATTACAATACTTGTGACAAGACTTTATTTAAAAAAATACAGCAACAATTAATTTTTCTTTTGTGTTTCAGATCAACATGACAAGAATTCCATGTACAATATTACAATAATAAGCACTGTAAATTAATAGCGGCAAAAATTAATAACGATGTAGTACTTCCTGCTTCATTCATTTGGTAGGACCAAATGACTTCAACTGTATAAAATAGGGTTTACTATTTATTAATAAAAAATGATAATTTTATACGACATTTTATAAACACTTTTATTCCTATAAAAATGGATGCAATCCACTAGCCAAAACTGAATTTTTACTAGACTTTGTCTAGTTGTCTACTTTTAGTCTCGAGCCCTGGATTTTTAAATCTTAAAAGCTATTTGCATGTTTCCTGGCCTGTGTGTTCACAGTCCCATATTTTCCATATGTTTGTGAAGTTTGATTGTTCCATTTGTTCAAATGAACTGAACAATCAAACTTGATGAAAACACAGAAAAAAAGGGGACTGTGAACATTCTTATTGAATAGAGCTAATTTTAATTTTGTAGTAATTTTTACCTAATTTTCGGGATATTATATCGCTTGTTTTTACTTGTCTATGTATTTCTAAATCATTGTTAATACAAATTTTCCCCAAGCCCTTGAATTAAAATTTTATTGTATCTCGGGATTGTAGCAACACATTTAACATTTGTTGCTCAACAAAATTAATATTGAACAATGTTGAACCGTGTATCATTTAGCTTTCTAATGAACACTTTTTCAAAACCCGGGTACATTGGTGATGAAAACAAAGCCCTTACAAAATCAAATTTGATGAACTGTAATCCACTTCCATCCTTGTAATCCTGCACTTTATCTTCAAACTACTGCTTCTGTTTTGCTCTATAGAATCACTTTATCCAATTAAGTTGTATATTTGGTGGCATTTAGCAATATAACATGGAAATATTAAGGTATGCAAAATTTGTTACTTTGGCAGGACCCATGTTTTCACCAATGTCTTTAGTGACGTAATGGCTTTTTGACATTTTGCATTTTTGCACTGAAAAAGAGAGTTCTTGTCAAAATAATCATGAAGTAAAACATCTTATTATATAAACACCAATGAAATACCAGGTGAGCTTTTGCACGTAAACATCATATCTTCACACGTGAGAATAACATGTTATCTTTACATGTGAAAAAGATCACCGTTGCTACGCTGTTCTACTTTAGGACTACAAAAAAATATTAAAGTGAAATGGTTTGATTTCATTGGTGTTTATATAATAAACAGAACATTACATGGCCACTTGAAGATATCAAATTTCTCTTCTCGCGTTGAAAAATATTTCATTCGTTCGCTGCGCTCACTCATGAAATATTTTTAAACACTCAAAGAGAAATTTCATATCTTTGCGCAGCCATGTAATATCCTCTATTTATACATGAACGCTCAAAATTCCAGGAAATGCCATTGCCTAGGAAAGTTATCAAATAAACGAGCAGTAATCGGAGATTATGGAGGCGCGTTCGAAGGAACTTCCGGCGGAAATGAGTCCCTGAAAAAAGCAATAGGGGCAACCATTTGGAAGACCGTCTACCAAAAAATCTCAAATTTTACTGCATGTAAACCACAGGACAACCAACACGAACCAAATTAGAATTGCGTTCTCTCGAACGCAATAACTTTACTAAATAAGTGGTCACCTACCGGTACTTGAGAGTCAATTGTACAGTGAGGATGGACTCTGAATGCTCTTTTACTTGAAAAGTCACTTAACCCTTTCACTCCCAAGAGTGCCAAATATCAAAATTAAAAAAAAAAAAACCAATTTGCATTTTGCAAAATATTGAAAAACAAATGGTACCATATAAAAGTACTGCTGAAGAGGTTTCATTTAAATGGTCACACCATAGGATTTCATCCACAGACTCAAAAGTTAGAACAAATGGTGCCATGCAAAAGTACTGCTGAAGAGGTTTCATTTGAATGGTCACACCATAGGATTTCATCAACAGACTCAAAAGTTAGAACAAATGGTACCATGTAAAAGTACTGCTGAAGAGGTTTCATTTGAATGGTCACACCATAGGATTTCATCAACAGACTCAAAAGTTAGAACAAATGGTACCATGCAAAAGTACTGCTGAAGAGGTTTCATTTGAATGGTCACACGATAGGATTTCATCCACAGACTCAAAAGTTAGAACAAATGGTACCATGCAAAAGTACTGCAGAAGAGGTTTCATTTCAATGGTCACACCATAGGATTTTATCAGTAGGTTCAAAAGTTAGAACTACACTACATGTCTCCATAATTGACTCTGGGAGTTAAAGGGTTAGCAGAGTTGCTTTTAAGCCTTTCTACATAAAATAGCATCTAAGCCTGCACTGGGCAGAAGCTGTTTTGCCTGAATATCCACAAATCCATGTTTCTCTAAAAGTTCTTTATATTCAGCTGCTGAGGATTCCTTGCCATGTACCTGTACCAACATGTTTAAGGACTGCAGAAGAGTCCTTTTGGGCCCACTTTTGTCATCGTTCAAGAACATCTCAGCAATGAGAAGACAACCACCTCAACATAACAAAACAAAAAATCACAAACATTAATATTCTATTATTAATATTAGAACTGAGTGGAGAACAATAATAAGAACAATTGTAAGAAATAGGATGACCAATTACACTTGATAGCCCATTGTTGCACATTTTGTATTAAGCAATAGTAATTGTACTGAGTGGAGTACAATCCAGGGAGTAATATGGCGATTAATTTTAAATCGGCCGAGCAGCGCGTAGCACAAGGACGATTTGAAATTAAGAGCACAATTACCCCTGAATTGATTGACATGAAGTTCAATTACTAATTAATTGCATCAATAACAAAATTCGAGATTAAAAGTCCATGTGAACTTTTTTGCACTCAAAATGTCCAGGATATTGATTTTTCTATCAGTTTGAAAGTACGAGGAAAACAGCAAAAAAAGAACCCATTAAAGTACAACTGATTGACACACGTGCAAGGTAGGTGTCCAATTACAGATATCCAATAACAAAAAGTTGTAATTAGATAGCTGTAATTGGACACCCACATGACCACGCGCCAATTACCTAAGAAATAGGCGCGCAGATGACCATGCAATCACAATCGATAATTTTTTGTTACTGTTACAATTAACCTGATAATTTTTCTGGGAAGAATTGCCAAAAGAATCAAGCCAATCATCCTATTTATCTTTGGTGATCATTCCCTTTAAATATCTTAACCTGTAAATTTGACAATCCACTTTTACTGCAAAGAATAATTAGATGTTGATCACCACTGCAGATTAAAAGAGTTATGTACCAGTCAAATCCAAGAGCGCCCATCCCCCCCCCCTCCCCCCGGGCAAACCCCGGGCATTTGACTTTAAAAAAAAAAATTGGTCAAATGCCCCACTATGTGGACAGTTTATACAGTCAAATGACCCACCGGGTAGGGCTTCACAGAGCGTCAAATGCCCCAGCATCCGGGCAAGGAGGTATCCATTACTTTAAATTACTTTACCTTTCGATAGGAGCTCTGAATAGTTTTCTGCCAAAGCACCTTTCCGGATTTCCTTGTCCTCTCTGTACACTTCGAACAAAGGCAGCTGAATTCCAGAACAATGAATATTTATACGATAGAGGTCAACAGACACAACAGCAAAGCCGAATGAAAACCAAGTGGAAACTACCGGAAAAGAATGAATAACCTTTACCTTGCGACCACTGACCAATGTTTTTGTCGAAGTCAAATGCCCACCCCGTCGGTCCTCGTTTCACGTCAAATGCCCCACTATGCGAAGCTTACCTCTCGTCAAATGCCCGGGGTATGCCGGGGGGGGGGGGGGGGGGGGAAGGGATGGGTGCTCTTGGATTTGACTGGTACATTAATTGCTTACCTGAAGGTAAAGATGTAAAGACATTTGAAAGTATCAAGTCCATTTGTTCAACAGGCCAGTCGTGAAGTATTCGTTGCAACACATATAACTCAGCCTTTGGCAAATTGGCTTGGAAAAAATCGCCCACCACATAAGAAACATTTGCCTGATTGGGGCACTCTTCTAATGAGGGTTGAAAATGATGTGCAGAGTCCACAACTGATTGCATGTCGCACACTGTGATCTTCATGTTAGGGTAGTACTGACACAAAGTGTATGCCATGGCTCCTGTTCCCCCTGTAAAGTAGATAAAATTAAGGAATCGTGTGGGTTGAGTTTGTTTATTCTTGCTGGTTCTTTTTTCTACAGGTTCTTCAGTTTTTCATCTCTTCTCAAAAACGTACTTCTAACTTGTGTTGTTCTAGAAAAGATCCATACTCCAGTCCACCCCATGGAAGGTTTTTTGTGTTAATTTCCCACACACTCCTTCATACTTTCCTTTGAAAACTTTGGAGGATGGATCTTTCCTGGAACTGCACCTTGTAATTCAATCTGGAATCAGGCAAGGGCCACAGATTAGTCATTCATGAGACAGTCAAGTATCACTGTAGCCTGTAAGTAAGTTATCTTGGGGACAAGCAGAGCTGCTTGCTTGCAGGCATGTAGTGTCACCCTTGTTAAACAAAGTTGATTACAGTGAACTCTCTTTAAGATAGACACCCTCCAGACCATTTCTAACTGTCCACCTTATAGAGACTTTAGTTACAGACAAACAAGTGAAATTCGGCCGGGAACAGCTAATCACTGATGTCTGCCTCAGAGAGGTGTCTGCCTTACAGGGGCATCTGCTTTAATTTAATTTTGCTGTAACTTAATTTATTAATTTACAGTTCTGTTTTGTGGATCACGAATGTTTGACAGCAGTCCCACACCCACTTCCAGGCGAGTTGAGACTGCATTCAGCCCCCCCCCCCCCCCCCAAGTACCTACCCCCTAAGTCACAACAGTTATGGAAATTGCTCAAGTCAAATGCCTTGGCCACAGCGTGACAGGAATGGCGTGACGTGCTATGCATCGCTCCCAGAAATCGCAACCGGTCTTCTTCGGTGCTGTACACAGATTTCCACACATCCTCAGAGGACAGACCAAACGTATTCATCCACTGGTTCGATCCCTCCCTTACTGCGGTCTCTAAATTACCAAACAGAGGATACAGCAGTTTGTTTGAATGCGTTATGTAGCCACCAACAGAATCAGGGCTTGAACTGGTGAGAAACTGGCTCGCCATTTTGGTGTTCGAGTACAACCACGATCCGCTTTGCTGGTTTTTTTCTACCAACTCCAGTGCGACGAGAGTGTCCATTAAGCGTGTTGTCGCATCGGGATCAGCCTTCATCTTTGCCGCCATATCTTCAGCTGACTGTGGAGTCTCGGAATCATGTAAAAGATCGAAGACACCCAAATCACATGCCGCAAAAAGCGCTTTTGATTCTCGAAAGGCGAAAATTAGATTTTGCAGTTTATCGGGGATGGGTGAAGGAACTACGATCTCTTTTTTGCGATGACCCATAGCTTGTGTATAAGATAATGTTCGGATTAGCCGGGGAATATAGAAGCCCCTGAGTCCAATTTTAGGATGGATTCCACGTATCATGAGGGAGATTGAGAAAAAAAGAAGTGGAGTATTATCCTAACTTGTCATATATGTCTAAATGAAGTATATCTCATTCTATTTGACCGTGATGGACTGGGATGGACTGGGAAGATAGCTGCGCAGGCTAACAAAATTTAGATCGGATCGGATCGGGGACTGACCCTAGGGATCAGGATCGGATCGGATTGACAAAACCCGGCCAGGCGCGCGTTTCTCGAAACTCCCGAAGACTTTTCGGGCCCGAAAGACCCGAAAGCTATTTTTTAAATGTAATTGCTAACGAAAGACGTTGAAGTTTTTAGCCCACAATCAGCTTAAGTCGTGTAGTAAACGTAAGATTTTATTGCTTAACTTTCAAAATCAACAAAAACCGAATCTTTATTGGTAAACATTTTGCAGCGCACGTAACAAAGCTTTTCGGATCCGAAAAGTTTTCGGGACTTTCGAGAAAAGCACGCAGGAACGGATCACAGAACGTGGGATCGCTTTTTAAAATTCCCGCCAAAACTGGTGTGATAAAGAGTGACAGGCCTACGTGACTACTTCTCGCGCGTGTTATAGCCATTTTGTGCAGTGCCAGGAGCCGATTCGGGCATTTGACATCCTCGTGTTTTTTACCTTGTTGCTAACTTACTCTAATCGCGAATCGGTCATCAGATAGAGGAAAACTGAGGAAAACACTTCTATATTTTCCGCTTCTTTTTTTTTTTACTACACCCCGGGGCATTTGCACAGCTTTTTCGTCCCCGCCATGGGGCATTAGCCAGTTTGTTTCACCAAATGCCCAAATGCTAAATGACCAAATGCTGATGCCCGGGGGTTTTTGCCGAGGGGGATATGGACACTGCTGGAATTGACTGATGCATTATGGGTTTAAGCTCGCACGATCGAGTAGAGAACGTTCCCTCTTTGTATCATACTAGGGGCTATCCTATGTATATTTCCCAAGGTAAAGGCTGTTGCTTTACACGATAACAGTTTTTCACCAGGATTTGTTCTAAGCTAGTCACCAATGGATGATATTTTGTTACAAAAGGCAAGATTTTCTTGTTTTGGTTTTGTTGGAGGTCTGTGTTCCTGTCTTCAAAACTGAGTCACTTCTGATAGGGTCCTCTGTCTAAAATTTTCTAGGGATACTCTCTTAACAAGATATGTTTTGAAGTTCTTTTGTTCTCTTCAAACACCGTATTTATTCGAAAAAGCACACTGATCGCTTAATTAATTTTTGGACCTTGATGGTGGCCGCTTATTCGAGGTGGGCGCTCAGTAGTATTTTTTAACATTTCAGCAAGTGAGGACATTTTTAGAATATAACAAAAAACAAAAGATATAAACAAGTTTATTTCGCTCCAACCAAAGAAAACAAAGTGCAAAAGCGAACATGAACAAAATAAACAGTCAAGGAATTAAATTTAACGCCAATTTCGGAATAGAATTGATGCTATTCTTACTTCACGCTGGGCTAGTACAAACATATTTGGGGGTGGGCGCTTATTCGAAGGTGAGCTCTTATTATTTTTGGGGGCTTTCAGTTGCTTAATCGAATAAGTACGGTAGTGGTTTTGAAGAGTTTATAGTTCTGAGACATCTTGAGAGTCTTGAGTTTCCAGATCTTTCAGATGCTGACATACTGACATCGACCTTGAAGCCCCGCCCGCCCACTCGTGTAGTTTTTGTTTATTTGAATATCGATTCGTGTGTATTTTTAATTCGCTGTTGCCACGTTAGTCGAACCATTCTGGCCCTTGTCTCACTTTTGGCCCATCATTTCCAAACGATTTTTCACTTTCATAGTGGGTTACAAGTTGTTCATCGGTAAAAATTGGAACATGGGCGGAACACTAATTCGCTATTTGGCTTTAACAGATTCTTTGGGCAAATGTTAGCTGTCCGTATGGAGTTTTGTTGATTGTGTATAAAGCATTGGTCTCTATTCATGATAGGTATGATTAACAGTAATTATGGTGTGGATCTATGGACTGAAATTTAAGTCAGAGAAGGGACGCTTATAATCTTGCCCATCCGAAAGGAGGCGCTAGCCTGAATCTGGAGATCAAAGCAAATTACGGGCGTGGAGCTTGCATTTCAGCTTCCAGCATTTTACGGTTAACATGTTTACGGCATATGATTTGTATTGAGTTCGTTGCCGACTTTCCCCTACCTCTTCTGTAGGTTTTGTATCGTATGTGCATGCCTTTACCAAACATGAAGGATTTCCTGACTTTATTACTGAAATATAAAGCTGCCGGACTCAACAGCAAAAAGTTAAAATAAAAATAAATAAAATAAATATCCTTTATTTATCTCGGCAGTGTTTATAGCACAAGTGCTAATGGGACCAAGCATTCAAATTAAACATAACATTTAAAAATCCCAACTGGCAGGAGGCAAACCGGCTGGCTATTTTACAAGCGTGGCCGAGGAGTTGAACTCGGGTCTTCCGTGAAACCATCAAGTGGTCAGGGGCCGGATCACGAAGCCCTCCTAAGTTAAGACATATCCTAAGTATTGTTTCTTAACAATAGTCTATTGTTGGAATGACAATAGACTATTATTAAGAAACAATACTTAGGATATGTCTTAACTTAGGAGGGTTTCGTGAATCCGGCCCCAGAGCGGGACTTAAACCCCGGACCTCCGGATTTCAAATCCGGCGCACTAACCACTCGACCACGAGATCGTCAAGTTTATCAAATGGTGTAATATGTCCAATATTTACTTTAAACATTGTGTAAAATGTATTAACAAAATGACTATTTGGATTGCCTGAGCATCCAACCATCATTCCTTGTATACGACATAAAAACGTAAGGCTGGCTTTACGGCTATGGGCTGATTTATTTAAATAAAGCAGCCCATTGCCGTGGAGCCAGCCTTGGATTCAGTTTGTCTTATACAATTCAGATGACTTCTGGCTCGAGCATCTCCGGCAAAACCGAACCAGTGCATTTTACTTACGCTTTGTGTGGACCTCAGCCCCACCCCCCCCCCCCCCCCCGTGCGGGTTAGCGGGGCCCCCGTGGGGGTAGCGGGAGTGAGGGGTACTCCGCAATGTTTTAGGCGGGGGTGTTTCGCTGGGACCTAAGAACCCCTACCCCATCTCAGGCTAAAATTTCTGTTTTCATTATCCCATCTCAGACCAAAACAGTTAAATTTGGTAAAAGGCTCTTTATACAAAATAAGCGGTTTGTTTACACAAATTGACAACATTAGGCGTCAAACCCATACACGCTCATTGGATCGAGTGAAACTTCCACAGGCACGGTTCCAGATGAAAAATGTACCGGGAAAAATGACAAAACACTTAATTCGAAAAATGAACGAAAAAGTATACGCCATCTCTGACTTAGTGGGCAAAACTGAGACCCCATCTCAGACCTAGAAGGTCAAAAACCCGACCCCATCCAGCGGCACATACCGGTATAGCTAATATATGGGAGTACCCCCCTCCCGGACCTCTGCATTCAAACGTTTCCACCATTCCTTGGACCGGTGTTATGTTTTTTTTTTGGATGTTTCCATTGGAGAATTGTTGATCAACAGAAAGTGTATGCCAGTTACTTTCTTAGGGTCTGTTTATATGGAGAAAAGTTGTCCCGGGTAGGAGCGTCACCCGCCCACCCGGGCTATGAACAGTCTTGAAACTTACCGTGAATGTGAATCTTGTCGATCAAAATCCGAAGCTTGATCATGATTAAGGTGGTCTTCCACTAAAAAATAAGATGTTTAGCAAGGCAACGTTCGCTTTCTCACCGACATGTCAAAATTGGAATCTTTAAACACTTGAGAATCTCATTTTGAAAGAATTGCAGCGCTAAACAAGTCAACTATAAGATAACTGAACTTTTTTTTAACTCAGAGTACAAAACTATTATTGTTTTTTTTTTTTTTTTTTTTCGAGTGGAAGACCACCGTAAGCTCTTCTCACGATCACAGTCATAGATGGATGACCGTCACATGATTAAACTCATGGCTGCATGGGAATAGCTAGAACACCCCCTTCTCGACGTCCCCATTTAAAAGATTTGAAAGAGGTTAGCCCTCACTCGTTGCGGTCAATTGCATAAACTGTATCCAACACCCCCTCCGCCGCCCAACTTCCAACTAATTTTTTTTTTTTTCACATTTGCAGATGATACCAGTTAATTTTAATTTATTTATTTCTCTTCTTTTGGTTATTTATTATTTATTTTTTATTCATTTATATATTTTTTTCTAATAATCATTATAATTTTTTTTTATGTTCCGGGATGTTTCGGAATGTTCCGGGATGTTCAAAGGAGGATATTACCATCTTCCCGGCATGCACTGCAAGCAAATCAAACGACGGCGACCCGCAAGCAGCTTATTTTACACAGACGCCGTTGAGGTTGGAGGTCAGTTGGTCGTAGCGGAAACCTTTCAAAAGAAATTAATGTTAACCTAGTTTTTCTATTCACCTTTACAGAATATTTTCCATTTCGGGTTGTGTTGACAGTTTGCTTTAAGGCCGCTTAACTTCCCTGACGGGCCGAAACCCGAGATAAGCGTCGCGTGGTAGAGACTTGAAATCTATTCACAGATTCATGGAATCAATAAACCGCCTCGCCATTTCAAAACATTGCCGTCTTATATTAGAAGAAATATCCGTATATTTGCTTGCTTTGGCTTATTGAATCTAACACTGGTGAACAGAGCCGGTGAAATAATTCCCGCAGCTCTACCACTCAGCACGCGACTGTCCTGCTGTGTTTGTTTACGGTTATGTTATTTTTAGTTCAAAATCGATCTTCACTTTTCTTGCTGTTTTCTGACTTTTCTATGGTACGAGCACTAACCATTTAGCTTCATTTCATCCTATATTTTGCTGTGACCAAACTAAAACTCAAATCGGTCCACAAATACAAATAGATCTTCTCACAAACGACGCGCAGTAGTCACTTTATTAAAACAAACAAAAAAAAAACCCAGTCGCTGAAATAGATCACTTTCAACTTCAAAATTTGGGATCGTGGAGTCAATTGAGGTCAATTAGGTTTTCGAGAAAGTTTATACCTTAAATGACTGGAATTGGGTGTTATTTGGCGTTTGACTGGCCTTTTTTGAATCGATCCAACCAATTTAAAATATGCATTACCGATGACTACAAGCAGACATGGACGACAACAGTCAAACTATACCACGATAATTTTTTTCAACGAGTCCACTTCACTCTAAGAAAAACATTTCCTGGCACATCATTAATAGAGGAATAAGATTCGCATTGTTTTCTTTCGATGCCTTTACATTAAAGCGAGGAAATCCATGTACAACTTTGTCTAAAATACGTGTATTCTTCGGTTCCACCGGAAGTCATTCACCCGAATTTTACCCAAAGCATGCTGGGAAGACGGTAATATCCTCCTTTGATCCCCTTTAGATGTTCCGTGCCCGGGGGGATACTCCCATATATGAGCTATATAGGTATGTGCCACTGTGAAGGGTACGGTTTTCAGGCAGTTTAGTCTAGGATAGGGTATAGTTATCATAGATTTTTGGTCTAGAATAGGGTATCATTTTCCGCGCAACTGATAGCAAATGGCATTTAAAAATCGGTACGGCGCGCAGTACGGCATTTTTACTGGCCCCTGTTAACTAATAACTGTGAAAGTGAACGAGTTTCTGGAAAATAGCTCGAAAATAGCGAGTCTGGAATAGGTCTAGGATAGGGTAGGGTTTTTTGCTGTTTAGTCTAGAATAGGGTTACAAAATGCAGCTAAAATGGTCTATCTTAAAGTCCCTGCGGCACACCCCCACCCAAAAATTTACAGAGTACCTTCTCCCCCCCCCCCCCCGGGTTCCGTGTTCCTGGTTTTATCGACGCCCACGGCTTTAGGAGTTTGTACGTAGACAATTGAACAGCGGCCAATTCAGCTCCTACTTCAATTTTGAAAGGTTTGATGGAATCATTGGATTAAAAAGCCGCATCGACTACAGGTAGGACATGTAAAGTTTTTCAAAAATTTTCTGTCCTCACTGAGGACATTAACAGTTTAGGGTTTTAGTTCCATCGCTTTCAGTCTTGGGCCTTGCATTCTAAAATGTCAAAAACTCTCAGGCTTGCAGAAACATAGGCACGCATTGCGTGCATGAGCTATTTTGAAAATTCCCTAAATGATATGAAATGGTGAAAGCAACAAAACAGTGGAAGAAAACTAGCACAAATAACCGCATGCAGATATACGTTTTTCAAATCCTCCGGCCCGCCCCCTACCCCCCAAAACTACCAAGATCACGAACTGCGTCCCGTTTCTCGAACGTCCCGATAACGTTTTGGGCCCGGAAAGCTATCTTATGTGCGCAATGTATTCATTAAAGATTAAAATTTTGTTGATTTTGAAAGCTAAGCAATAAAATTCTAAATTGACAAAACAAGTCGAGCTGGTTTGAGGGCTAAAAATGCATCACCATTTTATAGATTCTGATTTGAATATGAGTTGCGGGCCCGAAAAGTTGCCGGGACTTTCGAGAAACGGGCCCACTGGGACCAAAACTCTATTTAGGTGGAAAAATGCAAAGTTTGCTTTTGTATTCTAGCCTAAAGGGTTAGGGTATGAAAATAGGTGGGAAGTTTTGGCTAGCTTTTTCACGGGATCTTCGGAGTTATTTTATGACGAAACTACGGCCCCAGTGAAATGAGCAACTGGTCTCTGTAATCAGTGTATTAAATGTCAACCAGAAGAGTCCTGCACAGAAATTTGATGCATCCAAATTGAAGGATTATTATTTTCTGAAAATTCTAGTCTTTTTTTAAAAAGTTGCTTTTATTATTCACAAAAGAAACGTGGAAATGGTTTCCTTTGGCCGCAAACTAATTAAATTAAATAGTTTTTAACTCCAAACCACAAGCTAATTAAATTAGTGACAAAAATTCTTTGAACCACCTGTTTCTGTAATGTCAACCAGAAAAGTCTTTAACAGAAACTAAACGCATGTAAAATGAATATTGGTAGCCTCCCTGTAAATTGCAACTAATAGTATTCAAACAACTGTTTTTATTCTCCACAAAAAAGTCGTGCAAATAGAAACAGAAACTAATTAGATTAAATTGTTTTCAACTCAAAACCACAATTTGGGACCAAACATCTTTTCCTGTAATGTCGACCAGAAAAGTCTTAAATCAGAAACTTAGCACATCCAAAATGAATTTTGCAACTAATAGTTTTTTGAACAGGCGTTTTTTAACGCACCATAAGAATTAACGTTTTCTCGAAAACATGTTGAATTCCATCACGTACCAGTTTCTATAAGGACAAAGTTCAACATTTGCACGTGCACACAACGTGACTGCTCATACAAAATACAGTCGCTACTCGCTTGTAGTAATCGCTTGGGGCATACAATTAATAACCTACACATCTGCTCACATTAATTCACAGAAAGATAAACGTTTTAAATACTGTAAATTGTATATTAATTGCATTAAGTTTTCTCTGTTGAACTCCATGCATGAGGTCATGCATCCCGGACAAGTTTCTATAAGGACAAAGTTCAACATTTTCACGGGCAGACAACGTGACTGACAAAAAAGATACCATTTCAAATGGTAATCGCTTGAAACCCAGGTTTGAAACATCCAATTCATGTTCCACATCACATTATTTGAAATCCGCTTGCCGTTTTTGCAATAAAGCTATACTTTCTTATTTCAGTACAAGCTCACCTATAAACGTAACCGCTGTCCACATTTTTTGGACGTCTCATCCCTCGCAGACCATTAATTGTACAATTCATGCATAGAGCACATTTTAGGCAGTATTTCCGAATAAATGCCCTTGATATTGCCATGTTAGCAAGCCAGTCGGGATTACTGCACAATTCCCAACCAACAAATCTTCAAAACTTTACACTTTTAATGTTTGAGGCAACAATCGCAAACATCCAAGATGGCTGATTTTCAATTCATGCCAAGTGCCCTTCTCTGACCTTCAGTAATACCATTTTAGAAGCGAGAATTTGATTGGCAGACATAGTACACGGTGTACATACTAGAGACAATCTGATTGGTGTGACATAACCCAAGACATACATCCATCCATACATACATACATACAAACTAACAAACAAACATCACAAACCAACCTTTGCGCCTGCTAATGAGCTATTTTTTTCAAAATAGCTCAAAAAATGCTAATCTTTTGCCGCCTTGAATTTACCATTCACCACCCCTTATAGAAATTGAACCCCCAATTCTAAAAATATTACTCTAAGAGACTTAAATAAACTTAAATAAGCTTTATAATGGTTTTGTTATGGACGGCTCTTTGCCTGCATCTATATGTATAAATGCATGTTTTTCAGGGCCACAGGACTTGACTACCAGTGCTCAAAACTATGATCATAGCATGTAAGGGGCCGATTACATGGCGAATTTCAGCCTGGCTGAGATTTCAGCCCGGTTGACCGGGCTGAGATTTCAGCCTGGCTTCCGAAATAAATCCTCTTAAAATGAAGTTAGCAATTACATGAACAAAGTTTCAGCCCGCGCTGACTTTCAGCCCAGCCAAACGGGCTGAAATTCGCCATGTAATCGCATCAGAATTTCACCCCGGGCTGAAAAGTGAATTTCGGCATGCGCAGTGACGCCATTTTGATTCTCGTTATCAATTTTCCCGCTCAATTTCAAACTTGGCACATGGGCTGAAATTTGTCATGTAATCACAACGAAATTTCAGCCCGGTTGACCGGGCTGAAATCTCAGCCCGGGCTGAAATTCGCCATGTAATCGGCCCCTAAGATGCCCCTCGTAAGGGCAAATATTTGAAGATTACTGATGCACTGTGACAACAAAACCATAGCCAGGAGTCTGCGTAGGCTTGTCAAAAAACGTTTTGTCTCAATGCAAGAAAATGATTTTACAGAGAAAAGTGGGAACTTTCCCCGTTCTCTTCTCTTCTTTTTTAAAGCAATGCTTCTTCAACTTCACTTCAACTTCAACTTTATTAAGTCAGTAAAGCCAATAGGCATCACACTAACTGTAAAACGTGTATACAATATACGTGTATATGTGTATGTGTATATGACGTGTATATGTATACAATGTGTATACAATGTATTCCCCATACTGGGGAGAGGGTGTACTTGGATTTTAAACTGACAGGGAGGCGCAAAGGATTGTAAGGATCTTTATAAGGGGTTGAAATTCTTAGTTTGGGCTTATGGGGTTACTTCAAGCCTTTCTACACAAAATAGCATCCATTGCTGCAGTGGGATCAAGCTGTTTTGCCTGAATATCCACAAATCCATGTTTTTCTAAAAGCTGTTTGTATTCCACAGCTGTGCGTTCCTTGCCATTTGTCTGTACCAGCATGTTCAGGGACTGCAGGAGGGATCTCATTGGCCCACTTTTGTCATCATTCAAGAGCATCTCGGCAATTAAAAGACAGCCACCTTAACAGAAACAGAGAAGAAAAATTAACACAGCTGATGGACAATTCCAAAGTTTAAGTTCGGATCATTTGTTTTATTATCAAGTTAAATAAAGTTATTAGTTTAGTTATAATAATAATAATAATAATAATAATAATAATAATAATAATAATAATAATAATAATCACTTTATTTAAGTGTCAAGGTATTTAGCGCACGAGCACTAATTGGGGATACTAAATATAGAAACAAATATTTTACAAGCGTGTCGTGGAGTTGAACTCAGGTCTGCCGTGAAACAACTCCAGCAAGTGGTCAGAGTGGGACTTGAACCCGGGACCTCCAGGTTACAAGTCCAACACCCTAACCACTCGACCACGCTGCCTCCGCTCAAAGTTATTGAAAAAAGTGACAAGCTTTTAAACACCACGAGGAGGAGTACTGAGGAGGTTTGATTTTACCCTTAAGTCCTATAAAATATTTAGAAAACAAAGTCTCTGGCAGATGGGTAACATTAAGTTTTCGTAATAGGCCATGTAGGTGAACAAAGCCCACATTTTGATCATTTTCCAACAAAATATATTATTTCAATTGTAATGCACTGATATATTTGTAACTTGTAAATCGTATTCAACCGGAAGCCTTAGACGTTGTTAACCAGTGGGGGGTACTCCCTATAATGGGCTATACGGGGATGCTCCACCCGAAAGGGGTACCTTTTTGAGGCTGGAGGTATATGAAAGGGTTGGGATTTCACGAGTTGAAGTATATGAAAGGGTACGGATTTCGTGAAGAATAGGAAAGGGTAGCAAAAAACACAAGTTGAAGCATAAAAAAGGTAGGGAAAACTGCCATTTAAGTATTATAAGAAAGGCCTTTCAAAATATATCAAAAAGCTGCACGTAAAGGCCAGCAGCCCATCACCAGATGATGAACTTTCTTAGAGTTATGGGTAATTGCGAACATACTTTTCAGGTTTCATGGCATTTAGGCCAAGCAAAGTTTACTGTTGTGTTTAAGTTCAATTCTTGTCTTTCAGTCGCCATCCATGTGCAATCGTTACATTGACGACATGGATTTAATTTGTTTCCTGAGGTAGTGTGTATTTTGGGAGTCATTTATGAAGATGAAGAAAATTTAAGTATCCTGGAACTATGAAAGCCGCAGTTGAAAGTTTTACTTTTTGTTTGTTTTTTAAATCCCTCAAATGACACAGCTAAAGGAAATATATGGAACACAGACAAGCTCACCCAACCTACCCCCCGTCAAAATTGTAATGGTTCGCCCCTTAGAGGCCTCTTATGTGTTTGCCAAGGATGCCTTTTTGCCTGGCTTAAAATTCATGTGGTGGAATAATCCACTTTAACAAGTTGTCACTGGCCTCAACATGCATGCAGCATATAAGAATTGGGTTTATTTTCTTACCTGAAGGCAAACACTGGAAGATATTGGAAAGTATTAAGTCCACTTTTTCGACAGACCAGTCATGAAGTATGCGAGACAACACAAACAACTCGGCCTTTGGTAAGTCAGCTTGGAACATATCACCCACCACATAAGAAACATTTGCTTCATTGGGGCACTCTTCTGATGAAGGTCGAAAATGATGTGCAGAGTCCACAACTGATTGAAGGTCGCACACTGTGATCTTCATGTTTGGGTAGTATTGACACAAAGTGTATGCCATGGCCCCTGAGCCACCTGAGTATAACATTAAAAGAAAAAAAATACATTTTCCATGATGAGAAAAACCAAATGAAAACTGAGTCAAATTAATTTTTTCAGAATGGATAATTTTGGCTTAAGATTTACAAAAACCTGTAGGGCATGGCCAAGGCGACCATTTTACCAGCAGGACCTCTGACCTCTTTGATAACTAGGCCCAAATGATGCTAAAATTATGCACTCCGAAATTTTAGCCATGATACTTTGGGAGCTGCTGTCCAACCTCCTCTGGGATGTGGTTAATAAGTCTTCAGTTTGAGACCCCCTCAGCCCAACCCCCTGCTACCCTCTCCCTTTCTCACACACCCTTACCCCACAGCGTGACCACCCTCCCCCCACCTCCCCCCCCCCCCCCCGCAACACCACAGCACAGCCATCTCCCTTTTTGGAACGTACAGACCCGAACACCTGCGACACCTACCCCCTAAGTCACAACAGCTATGGAACTTGCTCAAGTCAAATGTCTTAACTACAGCGTGAAGGGAATGGCGTGACGTGCTGTCCATACCCCGCAGAAACCGGAACCTCGCTTCATCACTGCTGTATTCGGCTTTGAATACGTCCTCTGAAGGCAGTCCAAAGGTCTTTATCCACTGGTTCGACCCCCTCAGGACTGCATTCTCTAAATTACCAAAGAGGGGATAAGTCGTCTTGTTCGAGTGCGTGATGTAGCCAACAACAGAATCAGGGCTTGAATTGGTGAGAAACTGGCTCGCCATTTTGGTGTTCGAGTACAACCACGATCCGCTTTGCTGGTTTTTTTCTACCAACTCCAGTCCGACGAGAGTGTCCATTAAACGTGTTGTCGCATCTGGATCAGCCTTCATCTTTGCCGCCATATCTTCAGTTGACTGTGGAGTCTCGGAATCGTGTAAAAGATCGAAGACACCCAGATCACATGCCGCAAAAAGCGCTTTTGATTCTCGAAAGGCGAAAATTAGATTTTGCAGTTTATCAGGGATGGGTGAAGGAACTACGATCTCTTTTTTGCGACGATCCATAGCTTGTGTATAAGATAATGTACGGATTAGCCGGGGAATATAGAAGCCCCTGAGTCCAATTTTAAGATGGATTCCACGCATCATAAGGATGGGAATACAAGGTCTTCTCTGATTTGTTGAGAAAACTATGCGTGATACCCAGGTCCAATGAAATGAGAGGTTGTTAACAGCTGCGTGTTACCCGCAAATAACAAATAAAGCAACACTAAACTATTCGAAATGATCCCGGCCTTAAATGATCCCCAGCCCCGAAATGACCCTCAAATTGAACTAAATACGACGCGAAATGATCACCGACCCCAAATGATCCCCGCCCCAAATGATTCCGAAATGTCGACCCACTGTAGTCTCACTGTAGACCCCCGGTGTCGACCCCGAAATGATCGCCAAGGAATTATCGGAATGGAATAGAATGAAGTTTCAGTCCCGAGGATGCTGGAATTACTAAAAGAAAGTAAATTAAAGAAGAGTTGACTCGAATTGTTTGAAGTGTTCATGTAGTTGTCTCCGACTGATCATCCGGTAAAAAGTCCAACAAAACGGAAGAGTGGGACGAGACTAGGACGAAAACTGATAGCATTTTAGCACAGTCGAACCTCCCGCAAGTCGGGAGACCCTCGGGACAAAGGGTAAGTGTCCGCCGACGGGCCAGGAGGTTGAGAAAAACATCCAGTGCATTTGGGGGGCGTATAATGCACCAGTACATGTCTTTTAAAGCTTCTAACACCACTTGTTATTATGTTATCCATCACAGGGTTGTTGAATGTTGCTTTTTATATCACACATAAATTTAACACTAATTTAAAAGCTACAGTCTAAGATTAAACGACTTGCCGCTAAATAAATGTACATATCTGTGAAGCTCTCACATTTCCGTCACACGAATGTAAACTTTATAAAAACAATAACATACTCAATCCCGCATATTTCGGGGGTGAACAGGACAGAAAAAGCGCATATTTTATGTACATTGCATGTAGTTATTTTCACTTTGTATTTTCTAAAGCGCAAAGTTTCTGAGGAACGTAAAAAGAAACTATCGATGAGTGTCTGCTTTCGCGGTTCCCTGATCTTAAGTCTCTTATCCGTAACCTTGGAATCGGCGACATGACTCGGTTACCTAATGTATAAACTGTACTGTTCAGACTCACACTTTGCTTCTGTTTAGGTCAAGTACAATTTAAACCATTAAAACTACACCTATTTTGTTAAAAATCAGTTTCTTGAAATCGTTTACTGCCGCTAACGGGAGGTTATTTTCGACCCTGTGGAACCCGAAAAGGTGTCCGTGCTTACGGGAGGTTGGGGGTGGGCGCTTATTCGAAAGTGTTCATTTTTTTTTTGGCTTTTAGAGTGGGCGCTTATTAAAATTTGTGTACGGCATATTGGTTTTGAACAGTCAGTTCTGATACATCTTGAGAGTCTGGAGTTTCCAGATGCTGACATATATTTTGACCTTGAAGCCCCGCCCTCCAACCCGTGTTTTTTTTTTAATATCGATTTATGTGTAGTTATTATTCTCTGTTGCCACAATACTGAGTCATACCATTCTGGTCCTTGTCTCATTATTGGCTCATCATTTCCAAAAGATTTTTCATTTTCATGGTGGGTGACAAGTTGTTCAGCGGTAACAAAGCATTGGAACATGGGCGAACACTAATTCGCTATTTGGTTTTAACAGATTCTTTCCATGGACAAATGTTGACTGTTCGTACGAAGTTTAGTTGATTGCGTATAGAGCATTGGTATCTATTCATGATAGGTAAAGATCAACAGTAATTATGTGTAGGCTTTTTGGTTTTCATCTATGGGATGAAATTTAAGTCAAAAAAGGGACGCTTGTACTCTCGCCCATCTGAAAGGAGGAGCTGGCCTGAATCTGGAGAGCAAATTGCGGGTGTGGAGCTTGCATATTAGCTTCCAGCCTTTTACGGTTAACATGTTTACGGCTTATGATTTGTACTGAGTTCACGGCGCTGCCGACTTTCCCCTGGGAAATCTTACGGTTACCTCTTCTGTAGGTTTTGTATCCTATCAGCACATGCCTTTGTAGCGGAGCTCTCGCGGGCCGTCGGCCCGCTGCGGAGCCCCATACTGATAGAACCTATGCCCGTCATTTTTCATTGGACATGGCTAGCGGAACATTTCGAGGGTGCGCGTCCGTGACACGTGTGTCGGTCGGAGCGTCGCGCAAGACCAACTGGCATGCACGTATGACGCCACACAACATCCGGGATCTTAGCAATTTTGAAACCAAGGCGAGGCTTTGTTTTTCGCGCGGCTACACGGCCGAATGTCACGTCAGCTCGGTAGACAGTTTGATGTTTTGCCAGTCGTTATTTCCTTGCAAGGATAGAGTAGTGATAATGGCACTAACTTTGTTGGAGCGGTCAACGAACTCAAGGAACTCGTGAACCAACTAGACAAGAATAGGATTCAACGAACAACTGCACAGAAGGGAATCAAGTGGAATTTTAACCTCCAAGGGGCCCCACATTTCGGTGGGGTCCGTGAAGTTATGTTGAAGGCGGCAAGGATAGCGACATTTGCAGTGCTGAGTAACAGTCAATCGCTTAAGACTTTTAAGAAAATAATCCGTAAACACGCTTTTAGCAGATTCCTAAATTATGAGCGTTGCAATTGCTGCCTTTGTGATTTTTAATTATTTTAAATTATTACATTTGTAAATACGCTTATATTTTTTTCAATTTTACAACTTTTTATAATGTAAATATCTTAAATTTATTTTTTATTCACTTTTTTTGTGTCGCCTATTAGTAGAAGGAATTTTTTTCTTCAGCTTGTCTTTTTTTTATCTTGACACAGAAATAAAGTTATCATCATCATCATCATCATCATCATCATCATCATTATCATCAGTGACGTCACAGACGAAGAGTTGATCACAGTCGTTGCTGGTGCTGAGAGTTTGCTTAACTCTAGGCTGCTTGCCTACCAATCAGCAGATCCCAGGAATGACGTGCATCTGACCCCTACCATTTTCTGTATGAGCAAATGGGGGGACAGTTTGCACCGGAAAGTGTCGATACTACCAGAATCAACCCTCGAAAGAGATGGCGCAAGGTTCAAGACTTGATCTCTCAAGTGTGGTCCATGTGGCTGAAGGAATACCTACCCTTGCTGAACATTCGTCCAAAGTGGAGTGAAGTTGTAAAGGATCGTCAAGGAGGGAGATATCGTGCTGGTCCTGGACCAGAATTTACCACGGGGGCAGTGGCCATTGGGGCGCGTTGTGGAAACATTTTCCGGAAGAGATGGACATACACGAGTCGCAAAGATTCAACGTGGAGAAAATACTGTGGTCCGACCAATTCACAAATTGGTTCCACTCTTGTAAATAAACAGTCTTACATGTGCAGTGTAACAGAGAAGTTAGGATGCAAACATTCAGAACTGTTGCTACAGTTTTTTATGTTATTGGATACGCTGCAGTCTCCTCAGTGCGGGGAGGGGGAATATTTAGGAGAGCGTGACTTGTATTACGTTACATTTTTAGAGAACTTAATTTTTAAACCGGTTTTACTAGAATTCCAGTAATTTTACTTGAGCACGTGAATTTTAAGGTGGGCGGGTCAACTTTAGTTTTACATGGCTGGAAGTTTGTAGAATAAAGCGTTCAAGTTTTCCTGTTTATGCTGGCTGTATCGTCTCTTCTGAACACCATGTTTCTCTAAAAGCTGTTTGTATTCCACAGCTGTGCGTTCCTTGCCATTTGTCTGTACCAGCA
This sequence comes from Cladopsammia gracilis, assembly GCA_022457155.1. Lineage (NCBI taxonomy): Eukaryota > Metazoa > Cnidaria > Anthozoa > Scleractinia > Dendrophylliidae > Cladopsammia > Cladopsammia gracilis. The sequence goes on along the minus strand of JAJGOT010000223.1, from coordinate 558,358 downwards.
TGTTCAGGGACTGTAGGAGGGATCTCATTGGCCCACTTTTGTCATCATTCAAGAGCATCTCGGCAATTAAAAGACAGCCACCTAAACAGAAACAGAGAAGAAAAATGAACACAGCTGAAGGACAAATAGCTTGAAACTTGAAGCTTTAAGGAGTCGCTTGGAAACCTTTTTACGAGTTTCTATGATATCACCAGCTAATTCTTATAATCATTTCCATAACTGCAGATACGTGGGAAGCAATAAAGTGAATAAAATCTTTGTAATTTGTAACTACCTTAGGCTCGATTTCCGCCGCTTTCTCGCGTCCGGTCTCTGAGCCTCCCCGAGGAGCGCGGGCTCGTTTCCCGAACAGCGGCTGGTTATCGAGCCTATAACTACCTTTGAGGCTAGTTTTCACTAGTGCATAAGCACAAGCATAAGCAAAAGCATAATCTGCCGAAAAGCAAGTGAGAACGCCAGAACATAAGCATAAAGACATACGCAAGCGCAGTATGAACGAAATTCTCGATACCAGCTTTCCTCGGCTGTGAGATCTGAATCAAAGATGGCGGATGATTTTGAAGTTGAAATCTTTGCTTTTGCTCTTTTAGTGATTTACATCCTTCGCTTAAGGCGACGTAGAAGAAAATCCATAAGACCTAAAAGGTACTGGGTAAGAGAAATTTACCGTCGCAGGGAATCGCACGGCGAATTTAATTCGTACATTAAAGCTTGATTACCTGAGGGAAAACCAGTCTTTCCCGCTACGTCTCACCATGCTAATTCCTATTCGTTGTTGTCTTTAAAATCTTTATTTGACTTACGGTGTATTGTCTGACTGTTTCCGCTAGGAGTTCATCAACTGACACTTGACCGGAATCCGTCATTTTGATTTTGCTTGTGGCAAGTTTCTTGATGAGGTCTGAGTCAAAGTGAGCGATGATTGGTTGACCGCCTTGTGCTTATGCTTGTGCTTATTTCATCCCCGTTCTCACTTGATATAAATATGACACAAGCATAGCATAAACACAAGAAGAACGGAACGTGTTCGTTCTTCTTCTTTGGCCCAGAGGCCAAAAACCCGAGGAGGCAGCATTGGAGTCCCCGCGTAAAATAGTACTTACAGAAATAGTGAGAAGTATATGGATATTACCAGTAGCCTGCGTAGCAAGCGTTCCCGTACGAACGAATTTTTCCGCATTCTGGCCGCGCGAAAATTGGGGCGAGAGCAAAAAATCGGAGGACGGAGGTGGGAGTGGGATCATATACCGGATTGAAAGACTCAATCCAGATGCTCGCAGTGGTTTCTCTCTCGTTCGGCGTATCTCGGCGTAGGAGAATCCACTGCTCGCAGGGGTACATTACTACGAAACCTCCTGATTGAAACGAAAGGTGAGATAAGCTTAATCTTGCGGCATTTAGCCTGCGACTACATCCCCTTATAACATAGTAGTCTAAGCTAGTCCGCGCAGAACGCTTCAGTTCAAGTGGTTATTTTTGCTTCGGATTATTTGCCCATATCTTACGGTACCTAAATTTAAGAACTTATATCAGTTTTAGATCGAGTCACTAGTGATCACGCTCAGATCATCGAATCGAATAGGTGTGAATATTTCAACATGTATCGCATAGCCAGAGGCCATTTCCTGTTTTTGTGAAACCTGGAATTTATCCATGTGCCGTTGACTGTTTCTTGGATGTGTCGAAATATTTGTTTCTTCCATTTTTGTCTAAACTATCCACGAGAAGTGATTTACAGAGTTGCTTTTCAAATCCCTGTCAGATTATTCACAGTTCAGTGAGAAAAGTAAAATTTTGCCAGGGATTCGAGAGCCTGTTTGGTTGTACCTTAGAGAACGTTGCAGTTCATTTGAAGCAGGAGATTGTAATGCCACTTTCAGTCAAATCTTTGAAGAAAAAACTTTCGGCAATTTAAATTCAGATGAGATGAATATTTTTGCAACTCAGATTTTTTTCAGTTTATGAGTTAAACAGTGACAGCTGTAATATTGATGATATTGCAACGCCAGTCAGTGATCGCACAAAACCCTTTGAAAAATCCTAAAGTTTTACTTCAGTGGCAATGCCTCGACTGATCGATACCAATGTTGTAGTTTCAGTTGTCACAAAATGGTGAGCAGATTACCAAACTGAAAGATCATGAAGAGGACACAGCTAGCTAGAGGGACAAGATGCTACTTCAGTTTTGCCTGAATGAACACCAGGCAATGAACAAACTGAAAAAGATCATGAGTCAAGATTATAGCTTTTTGAAACTTAACATTCTCCAGGTTATTTTTAAGTCATTCAGCAGAAATATGTAGCCAACCCATAATTCAATCAAAGAAAATTACCAGTTATTAATTTTCAAATACAGTAAACTCACTCTGAACAGACACAGCTCTAACACGGACACCTAAAGATGGTGTTGTCATCATCTAAAGATGGCAGTCAGTCATTTCGCTTTAAATAAAAACAGACAGCCGCTTAGTCCCGACAGTGCCTGTCGTAGAGAGAGTTGACTTTACTTAATGCATACTATAAGTAAAAAAGGCCAATATACTATACTGAATAGGTTACTATTGTAGGAAGTGGTGTGGTGATAACAGTGAATTAAACTGATTTATTCTGAATTTACCTTAACACTGGTCTGTTTACTGCCTTTACCATACATGTATATTGTGTTCACACCTGGAAAGGCGCGCATCAATACAGTAGAAGCCTCGTTCCGATGTTTACAAAAACAAAAGTGCGCAAAGCGAAATAGTCCGTTCTGGGCTTTTTAGTCGCCATTTCCGAGTTTCCTTTTCCATTTTTTCAAAGCGAGGCTTAGTGCAAAACATTTCATATGAAAATGAGTGTTATTTGCATGTGAATAAGAATATCCAGCCTTGCTTTGAAAAGGTGGCTGAAGAGAACTCGGAAATGACCAATTGTAATAGTAATGGTGAACACCACAAGTGCTAACCCTGCTAAATACCATTAGCGGAAATTAATTAAATAGTTTATCAAAAACGAAGTCACAAAACGCCAGCATCCCAGTAAGTGCTACCAAGTTTAACAGAGTTCTTAACAGCGGGGGCAGCTGTAGTGTTAACTATTCCTAGTTTATAATGCGCTTATTTTAAATACGTGAATAAACACGCGTTAATTTTTCTATAATAAGGCAGCAAGTCTCTTTCCCAGTAGAAAATCAACATGGTGGCGCGACCTGCTGCTGAAGTAATGTTCCCCACAGCACTTCGCCATTGATGCACGCGCGCACTTCGCGCGCGCCAGTTAATGACGAAGTTCGAATGTATTATGAAACAATGGTAACCAAGCTTCAGAAGTATCATTCTGTTAGCAAAGACTTTTAGCAATGGCTAACATGTACGATCCGCAGTGGTTTACGCAAGAAGTGACAAACTGTATCGAGACGGAGAATCAAAGATATGTTGAGATGATTTCTTATAATCACATGGTTCATCACCCAGAAGTGAAGTTCATAAAAATTGAAAAAATAAGAGAAGAAACTAGAGTTGGAGTTCGGCTAACCAGGATAATGTTTATTGCACAAAGAGGAGCGGCATTTCAAGTTAAAATGTATAAAATCGCCGGACTTATCCCCCGAAGTACACTAGCAATAGAGGGAGGCCGAGACTTTGAAATTCAAAGAAGACAGTCGAGAAAGCGAAAGAGGGAGACAGCGTCAAGGTATAATGAGAAGGACGGAGAGAAAATTGTAGAATGCAAGAGAATGCGGTTGAAAACAGACGAGGAGGATAGCGCAGTGTTAGGAAACGAGAATAACGACGAAAAAACGAATGAAGGCAAAGAGGATGCAAGAGATAAAGATGTCGAGGAGAAGGATGATGGTGATGAGGGCGAGGAAGACAATGGAGATAATCATTTTGATTTAAGAAAGTTTTTAACGAGTTTTATTAATTATCATCATGGTGATAATGATTACGATGACGATGACGATGACGATGACGATGACGATGACGATGACGATGACGATGACGATGACGATGACGATGATGATGATGACAATGATGATCATTTTGATTTAAAGAAGCTTTTAACGAGATATTTTAAGGAAGAACAATATGATGCTGATGATGATGCTGATGATAACGACGATGATGTCGATGATGACGATGAGGAGGAGGAGATGGATGTCAAAGCAGACGATGACAAAGACGATGATAAGGACGAGGAAGACGATGGGGATGAAACGTTAGTTAGCGATGACGATGATGATCGTTTTGATTTAAGGAAATTATTTAACGATGGCGATGATGATGATAATGACGACGATGATCAAGATGAGGACAAGAAGGATGTCAAAGAAAACGATGATGCGGACGATAATAATGGCGAGAAAGACGATGTCGGCGAAAATGAGAATAAAGGTGGGAATGAGGTCACTGAGGAAAGTGATGACGATGACGATGAAGCCGGTGATGAATATTGGGAGAACGGTGAAGGCGATGGCGATAGTGACAATAGCTACATGTATGACGATGAAGATAAAGAGATAGAAAAAAAAGAAGAGCAAGTGAAAAATAAAAGTGAAGGCTGCGCAAAAGGTGACGAAGAGATAAAGGAAGAGACGAAAGCTGTCAGAGAGGACGAAGAACTGAAAGACGGTAAAGAAAAAGACCTTCTGGATGTTGCAGAAGAAAATGACATTGTAAATAATGAAGAGGAACAGAAGAAAACAAAGAAGGAGAAAAGGAAATATGTTTTGCTTGGCTGGTTTTGTGGGAAAAAGGAACAGAAAAAAACAAAGAAAGGAAAAAAGAAAAATATTTTGCTAGGCTGGCTTTGTGGGAAAATTATAAAAGTATTTGTAAACCGAAACGTTTTATTATAGTTTTCTTTGTTTTACTTTAAATCTTTTTAACCTTTTTACTCCCATATTCAAACTACTTATTCTTAATCTCTTCTTTCATTGAAATCCTATGGTGTGGCCATTCAAATGAAACCCTAGTCTTCAGCAGTACTTTTGCATGGTACCATTTGTTTTTCGATATTTTACAAAATGACATTTAGAATGTTTCTTGGTAGTGGGAATGAAGGGTTTACATTGTAATATAGTTCTACAATGCTATTGTCTGTAATAAATAGTTCGAATTCCTCACTAAAAAAATACCGTTTAGGAAAGAAAATAGTCCACTTGTTAAAAATTTATAAACTTGTTGTCTTTGATGTAATACATGTATGACACATGAGCTGTTGGAAGGTAGAAAGTCGTATATATTTTTTTCATTTAAAAAATATAACATTTTTGTTGCATCATGCAGTTTCACAATTCAAACCTATAGTCAGTCACTGTGATTTCATTTTAATTCACATGAATTCTGACGTAATACAAGAAAATCGCTGATATATAAATTAAAATAGTGTTATTTTCCATGTTTCAGCTCATTTATCACACGATCTCGGTAATAGTAGAAGATAGGACACTAAGTTACAAATCTTGTTATTTTTCACTTCTCTCATTATTTTGCTTTCTATGTTTGAATTATGAGCTCGATGGTGACATGAAAGTAATATTTCAGTTTCTGATATTATTCAGCTAGCTATATGAAGTAGCATATATATGGTAGTTAAAAAATATTTGTTATTTATAGTTACGTATATTTGCTCACCTCATGGATGAATGAAATTTTAATGATATTGCGTAACTTTTTAGTTTATGTTGTCACTGCGTGCGTCGCAGCAAAACATTTCAAATTCACGTAAGAAATCCGCATAGACGCTCTTTCTGACGCAAATACTTTGTAGAAAACACCCCTAGCGTTTTTAAGTGAGTAAATTCGCACTGAAGCGACAACCCCTCCAAAAGGTGATGCCAGAGTTAATACATATCATATGGTGATAATAAACGAAGACACACGAAAAACTTTATTCAGTGGAAAAGTCGGCAAGTTATTCACGTGATTTCGTTTATTAGTATCAACATTAAAGCGTTTGTGCTAAAAAATAACAGAAACTCGTGGAAAACCCGACTAGTTAGTTACGAGATTTCATCTATTAGTATAAACACGAATATTATTTCGAGAAAATTAATACTACACTGAATAAAGCTTTTTACGAGATGTCGTTCATTAATACTAAGTGCACAAATCAATGAGTTCGGTCAATGTCAGTGGTACACCCCCCCCCCCCCCCCCCTCCTCCGCTTATTGTCAGACCTCTCGTAGGTGACAAACCTGGCTTTGTATTTGGGGCTAGTGACATCCTTGGAGACCCAGGGACAGTTTGTCAGAGCAGCATGAAGTAAAGACCCGGCAAACATCGGCGCGATGAAAGTTTTCGAGCTTCTTCGCCCGGCGATCTCGGTAAACTTCGTCCGACAAAATGTCCCTGGATTCCTAGGATAGTAAGGGATTAACCTAGGGGTGGGGCCGAGGCCAGTCTCGAATAGAACTCGAATCTAGTCGATGCTCGTACACTGGAGATCGGTTGCAGTGGACGACCCGGCAGCTGTCCAAACGATGTCTGTGATTGGCGAACGATACAGTTGATATATCACTTGAACAATGCCCCTATCCCTAATCCCTATCCCAGCGGGACAAATCTATTGTTTTCTTAGCGAATCACAGACATCGTTTCGACAAGTGCTGGAGGCGGGGTTGCAGTAAGGCCAGCCCAACATGGATAACGCAATTGACCACAAAAATCTTGTTCCCATCGACGTGTCATTTTGAATATGAGATACAATTTTTCAAAAAAATCAGCCGTAAGTTATGTATAAGCATGTTGCAAATTTGCCCGATATTTCGGTTTGAAAGACAAACCTTCAGAGGCTACAAGAAAAAAGTGGTTAAGCCGTCACAAGTAAAAGCCGTCACAAGTAAAAGTTTTGAATTTTGAAACATCGCAAATCACAATAGGTTGGTAGCTTAAATTAATTCGACTATATAGAGCAGTTTTCAATTGAGTGTCGAAAGTAATTACACAATTGCTTTGGTTTTGCTTTGCTACGCTTTGTGATTGGCTAAAAAATCTCGCGCCACTTTCAGACAATCCAAAGTAGCCGGCGCCAAGCGCGGGAAAACGCGTGCGAGCAAGTCATGATTGCTTTCATTTTATTTTTTTACAATAACTGAAGTTATTTTCGCATGCTGCTTGGTCAATTATTATCAATAAAAGTACAGACACATAAAATTTTTAATTTATTTGTAAGATGTTATCCTGTAAATTTTATAGCCAATGAAATTTCTTTATTGTTATTAGTTGGCCAATGAGAAAGCGAGAAAACTTATTGACAATGATTGCGTCAATTTGAATAAAACTCAACAATTTGTCATGTTTACCTTGCCTTCACTCTTTATTTCATCCGGTTTTTATCGATTTTGGCGTTTTTCAGGTTATTGTAAAAAAAAAAATTAACATAACATAACATAAAACCTTTATTTTAACACGATAAGAGTTAAAGCTAAAAAGCTTGTGGGGTCGTGTATACTACTAAACTAAATGTTATGACGAATTTTATCATCAATAAGAGGACAGACGCATAAAAACTGACGTCAATTTGTTAATCTGATTGGTCTTTAAAGTGGCGCGAGATTTTTTAGCCAATTACAAATCGTAGCGATGTAAAACCAATTGAAAGCAATTCTCTATTTTCGAATAGCGTTCCGCCCAGATTCTAAAAATAGAATTGGCGCGCAGCATCATGGGATTGAAATGCGTACAAACATTTAAGAACTATGCAGGTAGCTACGAAAAAAGCAGGTGCAACGAAGCACTGTTCTTGGGTATAACTCGACAATTATCCACAACATGTACAGGAATCGCAAAAACTGGTGTTTCCAAGGCAGTCATTTTGAAATATTTGTCCGCATTTCGATCCCACAATGCAATGCTGTCAAATATGACGTCACCTGGGCGGAACGCTATGCTCATAATACACTTTGCTTGCCCCTCAAATTTTGCATAAACTATTGTTTGTAAATGCTCTTGGGAGGACTGCATATTCCCAAGAACATTTCAAAACAATAGTTTATGCAAAATGTGGGGGGCAAACAACTGAACAAAGTGATATGGCTTATGGGCAATTCGAAAATAGAGAATAGCCCAAAATCTTCGGAACATCTTCGGACAACTTCGGACATCTTCAGAATAGATCGGGTTATCTTCGGATTTGGTCGTGTCGCCTTCGGAAATCCTGGCACTCCCACGAAAAAATTCTCACGCCTATCACTCGGAAAAAGTTGGAAGGTATACGAAATTACTTTCGACACTCAATTGAGCTGCATTAACAAAACAGCGAATACAGCCGCCTCTCAGCGCTGTAGAGGTTGCTGTATTCACAAGATAGTTATTCACTGTATAGAGATTAATTCAGTGAATAGCCCGTTAGCGCTACCTACGTTTTGAACACTGAAGCCTGCGGAGTGTTGCCACTGAAATAGAAGTTATTCGGCAGTAAATTGTACTTTAACTCCTGTGATATTTTGATTATGCCGTGTAAGGTGTACTTTAAGTGAGGTTCTATCTTCACAGTCTGTGGATCATATCCCAGCTTGTGAAGTGAAATCTGTCCAGTGTATCGAGCAGTTGCTGTTTATTTATGCTCTGGCCCCGGTTGTTCAAAAGGTGGATAGTGCTATCCATCGGATAAATCACTATCCAGTGGATAACACTTTTGATCAGTGAAACATGGATTTGTTGATCCGCAGGCCAAAACACTTAATGAATTATGAGCTATTTTGTGTAGAAAGGTTAGTCCAGTGCTGCAAAATTATAACTGACTACAGTGGCGGATCCAGGGGGAGGGTCGGGGTGGGGGGGGGTCCGGACCCCTCCTTTCAGACCTGTGTCTCGCTTGTGGTTCATAAAAATAATAGAATAAAATTGTTTTATACGCAGTTGTTTCACTTCCACCAATTGACTGATTGTCAATTTTTTGACTTAACAAACGCTTTTTGAGTTTCAGGAATGCTGGAAATGACGTTTCAGAGGGTAAAATCGGAAAAAATTTTCCGGTGAGGCATGCACAGGACCCCCCTTTCACCCCCCCTTTCACCCCCCTTTCACCCCCCCTTTGGACTTATGACACAATTTAAGTCTGCACCAATGCGAACTCGAAGTCGTAACAACAACAAACAAAACTTTATTAGAGATATAAACTTAAATACAGTTACCCTGCAAATTAGCAAAAACGCTATTCGAGGCAGGGAAAAGTAATGTAATTGAAAATAATAAAGGTTAGACAATATAACAATACAGAAGCTGATCTGTAGAGTTACAGATTGTTTTAAAGCTTTGATAAAATCATGATATTGGTGGCAGACACGGGAAATAAATGAAATATAACTTGCAACCAATGCCAAGCGCGGAAAAACATGCTACTGGATGAACTGGTGCCAAGTGCAGGAAAAAGGTAATGGACGAAAAGCTGCGAGAGATTCAGGTATCAAGTGCGCCACACACCAGTAGAGAATACGATGTTGTCTTTGACATTCCCATTTTGTGTTAGTAAATAACCGATATAAACTGACTTATAAAAAGGATCTCAATTTAATCTTTTAAAGGCCCACCTTCATCCAAAAGACGTTGCGGTCGTTTGTTTTTATGTTTTGAAATGCTCCATTGTTCATACGCGTGATCTGATTGGGTGCACACATTCAGGCGTGAATTTCGTGTGACATGAAATTCAGCACAGAAAGTGATCATGGCGCACACAGCATTTTGGGTGAAGGCGGGTTGTGCCTAAATCATACCGTCCTTCTGGACGGTATGATTTGGGCTTGACCGTGAAGGCGGGCCTTTAAAAATTTAAATTTTAGTTCAAGCAAGTTTTTTTCACCAGTTCCCACACATGCACTGCAGCTAAGCAACGTAAAAATTAAAATAACCTAGTTTTTGTTTTATTCTCGAAGGTGCCGGAGCTTTAATTTCCTTAACTGTAAAACGACTTTCTAATGATTTTGCTAGTATTTCTAACTTCGCCTCAACAATAAGATTAACAGACGAAAGGCTGAATGTTTTGTCTTTGGAATTTTCATGCCAGCTGGAATAAAAATCCGAAAGAAGATCGATCCGTTCTGTTCTTCTTGAAACCTCGCGTGCATTTTGACAACAAAGAGCAGAACTCGACTACGTGCTTTTGATATGAAACTTGTTTGAAAAATGGAACGCACAATCTGAAACCAAATTACGAAGATATTTATCTGAGCTATCCAACTCCGATCCACTTTAGATTGAATCTAAAAGGAATGGAAAAGCGAATTTTCGATCGCAGTATCCCGATTAAATTTGGTTATTGAAGCTGCTCAAATACATTACATTCGGGGAGAAATCTTATTCCTATGGCAACCAAGCAAACGCCTCAAAGAGCTTCTAAAACGCGCGCTTTGTAATGTGTAAATAATTGGATTTGCGCACGAGTTCACGACCACCAAAAGACGGCAAACAACTATGCTTAGAACTAACATATGCTTTCCTGACACCAAGGTATAAAGGGTGCGGAAATAATACGGACTCCAACAAACTGTAAACACGGCAGTAATAATAAAGGAAACTTTTGTTACTCTATGTCGGCACTTCATAAGAGCGAGTCTTGGTTTGCGAATCGGTTGATTTTTACCCCATAGTTTATAAACCAAACGCCCATAGAGGCAGCACATAAAACAATTCGGAACAAGGAACAATACGAGGACCACGATAGCATCGTATATGCGTCCAAATTCAGCCATTTTCGTATTCTGTAAAAAGCCACAGTCGATGACATCCTCGGTAGCGTCTATTTTCTTGGTAAACACCACAATTGGACTGACAAAAACGAGGGCAACAATCCATATGAACTGGAGAACTCGACGGTTTCTTCTGCGGTCAAACAAACGGGCTCGTTGGCGTGCGGGTTTTAGCACAGCATCGTATCTTTCCAGTGCGATAGCTGCTAGTGTAAACACAGAAACTCCACAGGAAAGATATACTACCCCGCCTGTAGCCTTACAGTAAAAATCATTTACAGTTGCTCCAGCAAAATGAAAAGCCAAGCTGCAAATGAAAACGACTGTTCCAAACAAGAGGTCCGCTGTCGCGAGGTTGAGAAGCAATAAATTGGAGAAATGTTTGGTTGCCTTTCTTCGCGAAAAAATAACAAAGACAAGGGAATTTCCAATGATATTTACAGGTAACAGCACCAGCAGAATATATCGGACGGAAATTATGAGAAAATACGTACTTTGGGTCATTTTTTCTGTCCGTGCACAAATTTAGCTATCTCGCAGTTTAGTTGTCACTTAGGCGAGTATTCTCGACTGAGCAAGTTTTTTTCTATGGGTACGCCACGCCTGAAAAATATTTGCATTTTAAAATGACGTCCATGACAAAACATTTGATCGTCTTATTGCTTCTCTGGAATCATGATGAGCAGCTTTTCGAAATTAATGACGGAAATCTCAATCAAATTTAAATATGCGCCATGATCCTCGAGATATGTTTATGAATCGTTTGTCACATAGGAAATGATTTTCTTCTTGAGCTGTAATCTGAATGTAACTCAATTTAATTTACATGTAAGAGGTAAATTGGTTCTTTTGCTTCGGGTTGATTCTGATACGTTTTGCGTTTTGTGCCATTCATAAAAATGAATATTTTAAGCAAAGGTCTACTGGTCGATATCTCCCAGTTTAATATTCTTTAATTCGCCTTGACAACGAGCTGTCAGCTTTTTAATCATTTAATTTGCGTTGGTCAATTCCCCTGCTCCGACTCATCTGATAAATAAAGGGTCGACCGGTAGTTGCTTTAATTTTTGAGCATCTTCACGAGACAACGCTTTATTTCAGATTGGTACTGGGCTGCTTTCCGGTGCAAAGATCAATTTAGACCTACGGTTAGAAATAAAAACTTTCTCCCGTATCAAATGATCCAAACGGAAACGTCGGCCGATTCGAAAAATGTGTTTTAATTGATTTGCTAGTCGTAATCTGAAACTTTTACTAAAAATTATTTAATGATTAGGAAGTAAATAGAATAAATGTTTGCCAATCAGCAAAGGGTATTATTATAATATTATTATTCCAATATCGGATCTGAAAGGATTAAAAGACATGTTTGGTAAACATGGTTGTCGAAAACTTTGGTCGTTTTATTATTTGCCAGTCCTGAAGTCAATATTAACAGTATTTTGCATGCTTAGTCCGTCTACGATAAAAATGAGTACTTTTGTTTTATATGAGCGGTTGAAATAATTTTGCTCTACGAACTACTAAGAAGTGCTTGAGTTTCATCAAATCTGTGTTTTAAATTTGAACAAGGGGACTATTTTGTTTGGTGACAGGCCCGGAGGGGGGGGGGGGGGGGGGAGGGGGGAAGGAGCGGAGTGGTGTTCTCCCCTATTTCAGACCTGACCCAAAATTCGATACCCTATTCTGACCCAGGTTCTGACCTGATACATGATCGCAGCTGACCCGTGACCCAGGAACTGCTGGGACTTGCGTAAAACATTCGAGAAGGGCTCAGGGAAGGGCTTCAAACTGCCGATGTTAACCAAATGCACTTCTCAAGCAAAGGATAATAATAAAAACGTAGCTTCTTCTAAAAACCATACCCAACTCCAGACCAGAGGGCACAAACTGGATCCCCTATTTCAGACCAAAAATGGTGAAAATCGATACAAACCTATTTCAGACCGAAATGCCCCAAACCCAAAAACCATACCCTTTTGCGTCGCACATACTTATATAGCTTATATCAGTACCCCCCCCCCCGGTTTGACAGGAAACCACAATTTTTGTAAATCTTCTGCAAAAACGGACAAGCATGTTTTTCAGGTTTGTTCCACGGAGCCAGCCTGTATGCTGAAGCTGAGTTGTTGCTATCTATCACAAATTTCAACGTGATTTGTTCTCTCTGAATACCTTATTATAGGAAATTAACGCTCCATGAAATTTACGCGAATTCACAAAATTCGCGTTAATTTAAATCGCGTTAATTTTTGTGAGCGTTAATTTCCGCGACGTTATTTAAGTGGAGCGTTCATTTCCGAGACCTTAATTTCACCCCAAATTCTGGATACCGTTCGAACACATATAGCAACTAGGAAACAATAACCTTCTCTTTTCTGTACACCATTTTTCAATCTTTTACAATGTAAAAGCCTTAAAGATATGTCATCTGCAATATTTCCAGTTCATTCTTGCTTTCAGAAGAGCGGTTCTTGACATCCGTTATTTTTTTGTATTACACAGTTACACAGTTAGCCAAAATATCGTTAGAGACATCAATAATCGCGTTAATTTTCTTCATTTTGAAAATTTGCCCCCTCTCTCGCGTTAATTTCCTTTATTCCAAAGAAATTTTCCCTCCAATTCGCGTTAATTTAAGTCGCGTTAATTTCAAAGACCTTAATTTACAGGAGCGTTAATTTCCTATAATAAGGTAATCTCTTTTTATGAACAAATCTGTTGCCTTTAGATAGTACAGTTTGCTGACTGAGAATAGGAGAAAATTTTATTGCTGTGAATTAATAAATAAATTACGTTTGAATTTTGAACATTCCGTCTTGGGCGGCAACCTTATCGAATTGTAGGTTCAAGTCCATCTCTGACCACTTGCTGAAGTTGTACATGTTTATGGTAGATCCGAGTTCATGCCCGGCCCCACTAGCTCTTGTGCTATATGACACTGCCGAGGTTAAATAAAGGACATATTATTGTTAACTGTTATGATCAGTAAATGTTTTACTCAGCTTTTGGCTATTGAACATGAGGCGAGCGCTAAAACCGTGGGAGCTATGGTACCCAGTAAAAATGTAACCGACCGTGGAGGATTGGGCCTAGCTTCAGCTGCATTCAAAATGGCTTCCTTCATCCGCATCAACAAGTATCAAATGTAGGAGCTCCTCAAATGTAACGCTAAAAAATTTGGTCAAATCCCGGAATGCAGACGTTTTGTGACACTCAAAACACACTGGAACAAGTCCGTAGATAACGAAGCTCTACGCATCGAGACATCTGTAAGTTTGATGAGCATGGAAAATACAATTGTTTGAAGCATTTGGTGAGACGAAGGTTTACTTTTCTATTCATCTAGGCGTGAAATTCATCTTACAGATAAGGTTGTTTCCGTGGTTGTTTGATCAATTATTTACATTTTTCTCTGTGTTATTTTAAACGCTTATTGTAAAAATGCTGGTTTTAAACGCTGTGGTCTTGAAGATATAAATGCCGAAGAACCAAACTGTTGTTTATTGATAAAATTTATTAATTCCCACCCGGGATTCCCACGCACACCCTGCCGAGACAATCAGTGCTTAGATCTCCACCTTATGTTATTTCCGGTAGGCTGTAAACCACTGAGCTGGGCACGCTTTTTGATAAAGGAGCCTAAAAGAGAAGGATGAAACTTTGGGCAGTGGAAATAACCAAGTTCTCGAACTTCTCCACTCAAGTGTACATGTATTTCTGTCTGTGACTTCCAGCTCACTGAAGCACCTTTATCCTGCAAGACACACAGTATAAAATCTTCAACTTGTTATTCAGGATGTCGGGTTATAGCAATACCAGCACAATGCCATTTACTGCACCATTGACTGATCCCACGCCTACAACCAGCAGTGAACAGGGTGGGTTGGTGTTTGTCGTTCTGTCATGCTTGTGTGCATGTTTGTGGATGATCTATATCACATTCTACCATTCTCGAGTGATGGGCTACATCCTCACAAGACTGATCAACTTGAAGTACATAAAAAATGGACAATATTTTAAGATTGGTAAGTTTATCAAGGGAAATGTAAGCATGAGTTATTTAGCTCACTGTATCACTGCCCAAAGTACTGTCTTAGCATTGTCAATGATTTTTTATCATGGGTGTGTAGACAGGTGGGCGATGGATTGGGTTGTGGGTTTGGTTATGTTAGGTCGGTTTGGTTATAATAATAAGTAATAATAATTAGACTGAGTGGAATACAATTCAGGGAGTAATCGGGCGAGTAATTTCAAATCGGCTGAGCACGTACCACGAGGATGATTTGAATAATTTTTATACGAGCACGATTACCCCTGAATTGTATGATAAGAAGTTCAATATTACTAATTAAGTGCATCAATAACAAAATTTGAGATTAAAAAGTCTGTGTGGAGTTTTCTGTGCTCAAAATTTCAAGCCAAGGATATTTTCTATTATTTTGAAAACAGCAAATAAGAACCCATTTAAGTGCAGCTGATTGATACGTGCACAATGTAGGTGTCCAATTACAGCTATCCAATTACAAAACATTATAATTGGATAGTTGTAATTTGACACCCACATGACTGCACACCAATTACGTTAGGCATGTGGATGACCAATCACAATCGAGAATTTTGTTATTGATACAATGATAATAATAGTAGTAATACATGCAATAATAATAATAATAATAATAATAATAATAATGATGATAATAATAATAAATGTAATAGATAATGTGTGAGTGGCAGAACTGCAGATATTTATTCAGTCCTGCTGTTCTGTATTAGGATTACAAGCCTTCATTACCGTTAGAATACTCAGCGCATTCCGCTTATTATTAATTTTGGGAATGACTTTCATTAATCGGGAACGGATTGCATTTTTGAAGTCAAATGCTGATCAAAATTCAGGTTTTAAATTGATTATTTTAAGCTTCCAACGGTAGCCTCATTCGAAATAATGAATGTTGATTGGTTTGTTATTGACATCAGGCAAATGTTCACATGCAAAGCAGGCGACAGTTGGTGGCTTGACACATCCGACCTATTTCTGTTCACTTAAAAATTTATCACTGAGTATTCTGTTGACAAAGAAGCTCTGCATTTACAAAACTCCGATGAAGAATTCTTCAAATGCTAGTGTGCTGGTACTGAAAGAGAAATTTTCACCGAAAATGAAGAAAATTTCCTATGAAGTCCAAGCGACTGAATTCTCTGAAACCAACAGCGGCCAACGGTTGCGTATTTCAGTAAATAAACCAATCAACATTCGTTATTTCGACTGAGGCTACAGTTAGAAGATTCCAATAATCAATTTAAAACCTGAAGTTTGATCAGTGTTTGATTTCAGTAATGCAGAGAGGTGGATGTATTGGCAGGCCAAATGGTACAGTGTACCCCAAAAATGACTATTTGAGGTAACAATGTTGCGGGTAAAATCCGTTTTCAGGTTGAATCATTATTCATTTTATAAACTAATTTCGATTTTGAGACGGCAATACTGCATTATATTGACGGCTAGTTGGGAGAAAATATATTCGCGACTCTGCCCAATACGGAGAATATATTTTCTTCTAACGCCGTCAATATAATGCAGTATTGCCGTCTCAAAATCGAAATTAGTTTTGTATCATGATTCAACTGTTTTTCGGGGCAAAAAGAAAGCAAAACTGAAGATAACTTGTGCTGATCAAGACTGAAATTCTTACTAGTCACGAGCTGACTTACACAACGTTTTGTACGCATTATCACATTTTTGCTTAGCAAAAAAGTTTAAAAAACACAGACTTTTCACGCTTTTAATTGGTTATTGAAAAAGAACAAATTTGTTAGAACATCTTTTCGAACTTTTTCGAAGTTACAAACGTCGAAAAAATGAGTAAACAACGCAAACTTGCCGAGGTTTTAGCCCAAAACTTTTTTTCAAATTATGATGGCGTGATAGCGCACGCACAGCATAGCTCAATGTAAACAAACCATTCAAACGAACAAAAGCAGCTTTTAAACTCATCTTATCGTTGACTTTCGATAGAAAGGGTCGTTGCATTGAATACAGTGTTGTTTATCTGCCAAACTCGACAAAGTAATCAACATTTTTGCACCTCCTTTGAAGATAATTTTAAATTTTGGTTTTCTACACGAGGAACCCATTAAATTGCCGCGTGAAATTTTCAACCAATCATAGCCTGGTTTTTGAGACGACAATACGACTTTATATTGACGTCTCAAAAGCAGACAAAAGTATCTGAGCATCGTGATACTAGGATGAATGTGTTCCCGGTATTAAATCTAGCTAATTTATGCTAAACCTAACCCTAACACAAAGCTATTACCATCACACCATTGTCTACAGGTATGTTTGTGGTAGGGGTGACAGTTAGCTTTGTGTTAAGGCTAGGGTTAGCTTACCTAGATTGAATACTGGGTCACATTTAACCTGGATTGAATACTGATTCAACCTGAGAACAGATTTCACCTGCAACAGCAATGGTAACCCTTTAAGCTCTCAATGCTTAATCAGTCAGATAATGTCATGAGTTTCAAGAACATGATCACCCAAGATGAATTCTCTTGATATTTTAACAACTTCTTCCCACTACTTCTATAAGAAACTTATTGGGACAACGAAGGAGAATTTGTATTTTGAAATTGGAAATTAAAGGGGTAAGGGAATGAGTGTATAACAGTAGAACCTGTTATAAGTGGACCCTTTGGGAGGCTTAGGAGCTGTGTCTAATTATGGCAGGTATGGGGGACGGGGGGGGGGGGGGGGACTGGGACTATGACTGAGTGTCCAATAATGTGAGGTGTCATTCTTCAGGGGTATCATTTAATGGGGGTTTGACTGTATAAGTACAGTCAAACTTAGGAGCTGTGTCTAATTATGGCAGGTATGGGGGAGGGGGGGGGGGGGGGTTGGGACCATGACTGAGTGTCCAATAATGTGAGAGGTATCCTTCTTCAGGGGTATCATTTATTGGGGGTTTGACTGTATGAGTACAGTCAAACCTCCTTAATATTAATATATTACACTTCGATACCAAAGAGACAGTCTCAAGTGTACATAGAGGTGTTCATAAATTGTTACAGAAGTAGGGATTGTATGAATTTTGGTAATGTCGATCAGGAGAATTCCATAATAAAGAGGTTTCCTCATTATATAGGTGTCCATAAGCACAGGTTTGACTGTATATAAAGTAATACAGACCAGAATTTTACTACCCTGAAAAATACTGAGGAAAATCAGTATGTTCCAGAATACCAGAAACATGAATTGTACTTCTGCCTCTCAAAAAATTAATACTCTTTTGAACACACCTTTTGTGGTTGTTATAATTATATCCGAGTCCCCCCTACCCCACTCTTGCACAAGTGTCATGTTATTGGTGATAAAACATGTTTGGAAGAGAACAGTCCAACTGGGGACGGGGGGCAAGATGCCTTTTTGTCTAGGTCTAGAAACCAAAAAGAGTTAAGAAAAGAATGTTTACATTTTCTTTCACAGGGTCTTTTTCCTTCTCCATATTATCTGGAAAGATTATGTTCAGAGATGTTGTGTATATAACACAGGATCTCAGCTTTAGGTGGGTAATGTTTTGTCTTTTAAATTTCTGTTTGAATTTTCATCTCAATCACAGAGCGCTGACTTGAGAAACACATTATGTTTTACCTGTTTATTGCTGCCTTGTTGCCATTGTCTGTGATAAATACGAGGCATCTCTTTATCATTTCAAGTGTAAAATACAGTAAAATGAAATTAAAAAACTCTTTCCATGTAAATTAAAGACCTGTGCAGGATTACTGAAGGATAACTTATAAGCATTATTTCATGTGTTTAATTCCTTGCTCTCTCTTACTTTATTGTTTTTCAGGGTCATAGATGGAATAGCAATCTTTAAGTATTGGTTACCATACAATCCAGCTCATTCAAAGAAGCCATACCACCTTGCACCATCAGATATTGGTTTGTACCACTATTTCAATATTTTTTAGCATCTGCAAGCTTGTACTCTATGCCTTGGAGAATTTTCCCCACACCCCATTCAATATTGGGAATGCCAACTCATTGCCATTCAATATTGGGAATGCCAACTCAATTTGACAAGAGCATTGTCTACAGTGATATTTATATTTAGTTATTCATCCTATTGGACATGTTTTAGTAATTTTAGTTTAGCTAGATATATATTTTCTTGTAACAAAAATGTCATGGTAATGTGAAAATAAAGTATTGTATTGTATTGTATTGATATTGAATTAGGGAAAAACAGGGAATATTGTCCAATACTTGAATATGTGATTGTTCATAACAATTGATCAGTGATTACACTCTAGAAACTGGTTTCCATAAGATAAAAAATGATGAAGATGATTCTTTAATCACTGGTTAAAAACTCTATGATAATATGGAAACATAATAACGATTGTCATCTGTGATGGTGACGTTAGGAATAAGAACAGAGCTAATATTAAAATCTGGTTTCTATATGATTGCCACCTGATTGCAAGGGTCTTTATGATTGCAGATGTTTTGGTCAGTCATTGAGCCACAATTGTCACATACTGTAAGACACCCATAAAGCAGTTATTGGATTTAAGCCAAAAACTTTCCCTGGACTCCATCTCATCTTTAAAAGTACAAAGTAAATGTCAACTCATGTCAAATTTTATTGATTTCTTTAACAGAGGTTGATGTGAAGCATCGACTTATAGTGTGGCTGAATGGATTAGAATATCATGTTTATAACAGGTGAAAATAATGTGTTCACTGATCCAATAAAATTAAAATATAAAAAAGTGATATTTAGATAAGGCTATACATGTACATTACCTACATGTACAAAACAAACTTTTAGTAGCAGGGCATCTAGATGCACACTTATGGAAAATTTGTGGAAAATTCACTTAACTTTTCTAAACGTTTTTGGAGCATTTGCCTCCAGGATACCCAATGTGTTGTTCCAGAAAAATACGCATTACCCCCAACATAGAGGGATTTTTGATGTAACCCTTCCAACACTGACTCTAGAAATTTCAGTTTAGGTTATATACTTTCCATAAAAAATTCTGGCTTTTGAGCCTGAGTGACCTCCTCTCCTTTGAAATTTCCAATGAGATTTCATGGGTGGGAAGAAAGGGACAGGGGGGGTCCTATTTGAATAGACTCATTTAATTGCATTCCATGGAGGAGAGCCATTCTCTGGTGATCGTTCTGTGGTTTCATGGGAATCCTATGTTCACAGGTAATAAGATTTTTCACCAATTTTATGTTTGATCAATCAACCTTCCATTTCCATGCCATTTTGAATAATTATATCAGCCGGGAAACTGGTATGCACTCTAGACCGTCCGAGAAGAACTCTGGGACAAGCGTTTTTTTAGATGCAGACACTCATACATGTAGTTTTGTATATTGTGCCTCACTGAAAAATACGCACATGTAGGTTGACGTGAGCTCCCAGGACAAATAACATTATTATTGTGTCTATGTTGTAGGTCACACTTGTACAACAAACTTGAGGAACTTTTCAGAGTTGAAAGATATGGAGGTATTAACACTAGATTTTGATAACAATGTCTTTATCATTATCTTTTAAGTTATTATTGTGAATATCATCATCATCATAATTACCATTATTGTGAATATCATCATCATCATCATCATAATTACCATCATCATCATCATCATATCATCATCATCATTGTTGCCTTTATCATTAATTTTCTAATATTAATTCCTCATTGTTATCCTTATCATCATCCTTATCATCATCATCATCATCATCATCATCATCATCATCATCATCATCATCATCATCATCATCATCATCATCATCATCATCATCATCATCATCACTAACACCACTTTGGGTTCTCTGATTATTACTATTATTATACATTGGTGTCACTAGCTCGATTTTGATTGGCTATAAGCACGCAGCTAATTATTGCTTGCTGTTTCTGTTACGTCATACCTACAAACAATAGTTTTATGCATGCAGAAGTGACGTCATACCTACAGACAATAGTTTTATGCATGCAGAAGTGACGTAAGTTGTTTACTTACAAGTTGACTGCTGTGCATTGATCACTTTTTTGTGCGCGCTCTTGTCTTTACAAGTGCAGCTCTGGAATATGCATAATAAAACAATTATTGGATTCAGTTTTCGCATGATAGCAATAATTATCAAGGCCTCAGTTTGTGTTATCCGCCTCAGCCTTCGGCTTCGGCAGATAACACAAACTTTGTCCTTGATAATTATCCCTATCATGCTCAACCTCATCCAATAATTTTTAATTATTAACTATTTTTAATAAATCAGCTTTTATATTGTTACGGTATATATTCAATATGTAAATGTATATACTTCTTATGTGTTTTTATAAGATGCAGCTAAATCAGTCCAGAACATTTCCACTACAACTGCAGCTGAACCAAAAACAGATGTTGAGAAGGGGTGAGTCTCATCTTACTTATAGGAAAATACCTTACTTTATACATGTAATACATAAGTTCAATTTCAGCGTACCTGCCATCTGTTCCAAATATCTGCATTTTTATTTAGGAAAGAGGAAGTAACTAACAGTGGCTTGCCATCATGGCTTCTTGAGCTGGTCCCAGCAGTGAAGTATGACATCAACAATGTAAGTCATCGTGTATCAGTCAATGTCAAACACAATCACTGTGCCATCTCTCCCCCCCCCCCCTCCCCTCTCCCCTTAGGGAAACATTCCAATAATTTAAATTATTACCTTTCTCCAAACATTTGGCATAATGGGTAAGTTACATTTTCAAATTTCCAATTGGTCATGAATCAGGGTCTCCCAGAGTACCTTCCTTCATATTTAAGATGAAGAAGCAAACAAAATTCCACTGGGGGATCCAGTGTTCTCACCAGGATTTTGCCTTGGGGAGTCGCAGGGGCCCCTCTGCTGAAAAATAGGGGCCCTGTAAGAATATTAGAGGGACAAAGTCACTCCAAAAGGTCTGTTACATGAAGTACCTACCTGATCCAACATGGCAGACAAGATGTTTACGATTTGATAGCGATGCTTATGCAAACCTTCACCACGTACGTGTGGCCAACGAGGGTAAAGGCAATAAAATTAAAGGCTTTAAATTTTTTGATAAATGTTTTTATTCATTTGAACAAGCAAAATGCTGGGGTGTTTGATTGACCATTAAACTACTCATAAACATTCAAAAGTCTGTTTGACTTGAAGCTTGCTCCTGCGCCCTAACGGGCGCATCTTCTTGGCTTTTGGTGTGGCATCTCAATTTTTTTTTTGCGGGAATCCCGCAAGGCCGTGGCCTGGTGAGAACACTGGGATCCAGAATTGCTTCCAACTTGGTAGGGAACCAAGAGTGAGATAGAGAGGTTGGACCCTCATAAAAATGTATTAAAATTAAGAAGAGTGGTAATTCACTGGGTCGCCATTAAACCACTATCCAAATGGAGATGCAGAGTTTGCATACAGAACATATTATATTCTGTAACATGTAGTATAAAACAATAGTACCATTAATAATTTTAATGTTATCTCTCATAAATTCCCACTTTCATTCTCTTTTAAAGGAACAGTGTCCCCGCTGATATACCATGTTTTTTATGATTATGGCCAGGAGCTTGCTTTAAGTGTGCTTAATTATCTTGAAGTAGAATGAAAAAATCACCAAAGAAATATTATCTAAAGAGACAAAATGACGGCTAAAAACTCAAAATTCCATCGACTTGACCACCTGTCACAAAATCAAATTTGATAAACTGTAATCTACTGCAGCTTCTGTTTTGCCCTATAGAATGTTTTTTCCAATTCACCAGTAGTACGTGTAGCATATTTTGTGGCATTTGCTGACATACATGTAACATGGAAATTAAAATAATAAGAAAACTGTTGCTATTTTGGTGGTACACTGCCCCTTTAAATGCTACCTCTTTTGTACATTTATCTGATTATAGACTGAGGCATTTTTATGGCCTGTTTTTTTTTTTTTGTGAAGCAATGATGTGCTTTGTTTCAAGAGATAGTAGGTGAAATGTTTGCCCTACCTTTAGTTTTTATCTCGTGACAGATAGGCAAATTTTCATTTGTTCCATCATTTGTAAACTTTTTTAATTCCCCAGTGTATTACATGCTAAAAGATGATTGCTGTATTTGAAATCCCCAGTGTATTACATCATTCAGTTGTCTAGACAGTCTTGTTTCACACAATGCATATTTATGCCATGCTAAGATGTTTTACTCTTTAATTCTTTGACTTCAAACTAGTGCTGCAACGATATACCACAATACCGCAGTATATATCGCAGTATTATTTCTCATGATACAAATATCGATATTGAAACAGGACATCGATACAAATATGGTACATTTACACATACCTAATTTTGCTTCAATAAAGTTTGCTTTTCACTTTTCAGTCCCACCATAACACAATTTCTTATTTACTTTATGTGAATCTTAGTGGAAAACATATCTGATAACATGTTGCTTCATATAACACTGTTCTGTTCAAATTTAAGAGGGTACATCCCTTGTAATGTTGTGTTTCCAAATACAGAGGAATAAAATATAAACATGTTTGATTTCAAGACTATTGGGCTTTGTTAGTGTATCTTATCGTGTATCATATCATGACAGCTGTATCCATGTATGTATCTTATTGTGAAAAAATTGTATCATTGCAGCACTACTTCAAACTCAGTATGGAAAATTAAAACTGATCTGTGGACTACACTTATAATGTTTTGTATTCACGAGATGGCTCTTAGAGCCGTTTGATTTAGCTACATGTGCACTGATTTTCTGCTTGTTGTTACAGGGAAGAGTTGCATTTGGAAACAAACTGTTAGAAACAACACTGTGTTTTAAATTTGAGAGTGCCACAGGGATTTACACCACATCTCAGGTTGGTCAGCTTTGATCATTGCTAGTGTTCTTAAATAAGTGAGATAAAATATTTGCATCAGATCTGTATGCCTGGATATTTACAGTGGATTTCTAAATTCATACAGATCTGCCGTTCATATATTATCCATCAATATGACGATTGTTTTGTCATTTAGAACAGTTTTCAATTGAGTGTGAAAGTAATTTTTTTGATTGCTTTGGTTTTGCATTGCTTCGCTTTAATTTGTGATTGGCTAAAAATCTCGCACCACTTTTTCAACCAATCAGAAGTAAAACCAAAACCAATCGTGACTTGCTTGCATGCGTTTCCCTGTGCTTTACGCCAGCTACATGTATTTGTTTTGAGTTTTGATTGGTTCATTGGATTGTCTGCATCTGTTGTGATTGGCCAGAGTAATTAATTTGGTTTTGGTTTTATGACAAGCAAGTGAAAACCGCTCTTACTAATCAGTTATTTTTCGTACCTTGTTAGGCTAATTCCTCTCTGGATGAATTTATGCACATCATTAAATGTCAAGGGAAGAATGTCAGGGTTATGCTGTCTCCCAGCCCTTCCTACAATGGACCACAAGATGAGTAAGTCATTTTTTTCCTGTAAATTTAAAGTAGAATTGTGAACTTCCTGCTACATGTACACAAACAAATACCTTTATAATTTAAGTTATTGGGAAACTAGTTTTGTCAGCCTTGAAAGTTCATAATTTTGACATTTTTTTTTGGTATTGTTTTGCAATATTGTTAGTTTACAACATACATGTATTAAACATTGTGCAGAGACTGGCTTTAATTTACCAGTAGTTAACATTTTGAAAATGAAGATTGCATGTTGTTTACGTTCATTACAAAGATGTTTAACCCAATGAAACACTCTCTATAGTGTATGGTATATCTTTCAAACATTAACAAGTCATCTAACAGCAAGCTATATAGTCAATCTCTACAACAGCCACCCTCGGACAGACCTTTCTGGCCATTGTAGAGAGGTGGCTGTTATGGGGAGATTATCAAGAGGATTTGAGTGAATAAAGTAAATAAGAAGTAGGGACAAGAAAACATGGCTATTGTAGAGAGGTGGTCGTAATGGTGTTGAGGCAATTAGTAGAGGGTCAACTGTTTTCACCAAAATCCAAATTTGGAAGGAACACAGGCCGACATAAGATGACACTTGGGTTCTCTTAAATGCAAAAGGAACAAGTACAATTAAATGTTGCCCAATAGTTAATGTATCATTCAGTTTGAACAAAGCAATGAATAATGGTTAACATTGTATTTTGTTTAAACAGACCTCCTCGTTACATGGGAGAAGGATTTGTTGTTCTTCAAACAGCTGACTGCAAAGTAGCATACTACCAAGATGAACCAGGTTTGTAGATTCAAAAGCAATAGTGGCTTAGTCATTAAGTGCATCTTTGCCTGCTCACCCTACCTCTTGGGGCACAGGTGGGTCTACAGAGCTCTGAGCCCATGGGGTGACAAAGGCTGGAGAACGACCTTTCAATCTGAAGTCAGCAAGGATACTAACAATCAAGTTATCGAGTACCTTTCATTTTTGTCAAATTGGTAGTTAAGTCAAGGTTTCACTCCTATTTACATCAACTGATGTAAAAACTGTATAAAATTGTTAATATTTGAACTATTTCAATGCAATTTTGCCCCAAAAAATGGTATTGGATTCAAGATCAGTTAATTTCAAGTCTAGAGTAAACTTGTATCCCCTATTTAATACATTTATAATTCCTGCAACTTACATTTTGTTTTTCATGTTTGGTGTGTGACACAGCTTATGTTAGTCTGCAAAATAAGCTATAGTATGACTGCAAACTGGGGCATTTCTGATCTTTTTTAGTTTGACTTTTTAAGGCTATTTATGTCAGAGCCATAATTTCTTTTCCCAATTTTGAGATGAATTACGAACAGCACTCATCAAGACCTTTCAAATGGTAAATCATACATGGCCGTTATATTTTTACATATGAGTTTGGTAAAAAAGGTAGAAAAATTTACATGTAGGAAGGAAAGGTTTAAAAATAAAAAAAAATTTTTTTTTTTAAATACTAGTTATCCAAAGTGCTTTGAATATTCATAGGATGAATAAAAATTGAAAATAAAGGGCATGCCATTCCTTACAGTGGAAATTCTGAGCATGTTCATTTTCTTGGAAACATTTGTTTTTTATAAGTGTTATTTCTTACTTCACAGGTTTTTCACCAGAGGTGATAGCTGAGAATGAAGCTGAATTGCCAGATAGTGATCCTCACTGGGGTATTGACGTCATCTTCCTGAAAAACACCACGCTGTGTTATGGTCCCTGGGTGGACAGGCAGAGGTGTGTCATCAGGCAGGCTTGCCATGAACATCAAACTTTCCAGTTGAATACTTCACTTGAAGGGAGTGTTCCACCAAAATACTGAAATTTCTCTTTCCTAAATTCCATGTTGTATTGCCGAAGGCCACCAAATATACAACTAAATTGGATAAAAAGATCCTAGAGAACAAAACAGAACAAGTTGTTTGAAGACAAGTGCAAGATTACAAGGATGGAAGTGGATTATGGTTCATCAAATTTGACCTTTTAACAGGCAGTCAAGAAATCAAAATTGACATTCTTGTGGAATATTTTATCTCTTTAAGGTGGCTCCGTTGTTATTTCTGGTGCAATTTTTTGGTCATAACTTTTTTGGCTGTAAAGAGATGGCTATAGGAGTAGCTTATAATTCCAACAACTATTTCTCCAATTAAAAGCACTTTTAGGCAGAAAAAAATTGATGCAAAAGTTTTGCAGTACCTTGAAATTCATGTGAAAGGAGTTTGACACCAAACTGGATAATTTTCGAGAAATGTTGGAAAACTCAGCATTGGAGATTTAAACAGATTTTGGAGCATTTTATAATGTTTACAGAACTAGTGAATGCTTTTTAACGGGTTGCATGGTTTGCAATCACCTTAGAATTCAGATTTAGAGGAGGGCTTCTCCCAAAAATTCATTGGGAGGGCTTCTCCCAAAAATTCAGGTTTGTGGATTGTTTTGTCAAAGAGAGTCAAGTATTTAAAATTTCAAGAGAATTTAAGGGCTAAATTTTGATGGCATTAATGCTTCCACTCTTCCCTCAATTTTGCTGAATTTTGGTAAGGGTACGGTGTATGTATGTCAATGTAAGCTGATTTCAGAAATTTTACAAAAATATAATTGCCAAATTTTTCACTGGGTGCAATTTTGTACAAAAAATGGGGTTCACTTAAGCTTGATTATGACTAAAAGTATTCCCAGTTAAATTGAACTCCATTATATCGTTGGTAAATAATAGCTTTAAGTTTTAGCAAGTCTAAAAGCCATCACTTTAGAGCCAAATAAGTTATGACCTAAAATTTGTGATAGACTTAGACGAGTGTGCCCAAAATAACAACAAAGCCACCTTGAATGAATGAAGCAAGCTTGTGAAAACAGGAAATATCAGCCAGGACACTTAAAAAGTAGAGAAAGTAGAGAAAGCTGCACCGTGCTAACATAACATAGTACAAACATGAGAGGGAGATTGAGGAAATTCAAAATGTCAATAAAAAAATATGTTAGTTGTTTTAAATTCCTTTGAACTTCCTTGAGTGTTGTAACAAGTAAATGTGAACACAAAGCAGCCATGTTCCTTTTCTTTTATAAAAATAGTTAAGCTGACAAAATGCTACTACATTGATTCATACATGTAGCCAAGTTTGTTTAAGCTGATCTAAAACCAGTAAACTAAAATATTAAGGAGTGGTGTAGGGTCTTTTAAAAAGTGTGGATCTTACAGTCTAAGACTGTCAGTGATAACCATGGACTACTGTTAATACTTTTTTGTGTTATCTTATCAACAGGGATGCACTGCAGAAGTTCTTCTACCCTTTTGATTACCAAGAGATTCAAACCACCAAACCTCTAGTCCCAGGCCAGAAACGTGTCCACACAGGATTAGATGTCAAATTTGTTTTTGAGTGTGACACTACACTTGATATTTTATTTTCAAAAAACAGGGTAGGGTGTGCTTCAAATGTAATGGTGTGTTATTACAGTAAAAACCTGCAAGTAAGAACCTAGTTTTTAAGAACCTGTTAGGCTAGAATTTGTCAGTTAGACCCCCTCTATACAAGAACCTGTTTAGCCTAAAATTTGAAACAGGTTCTTATTTTCTTAAATCTATATAAAAAAATGTGTACAGTACACTTGGGCAAATAAGAGTAGGTCAACATTTTGGATCCTCTTTGGAGACACAGGTGCCTTATTACTCCAATTGCAAATGCCAATGTTGAAAGTCAAATAAAATTGTTATTGATATATATATAGGCTGAATACCACTAAATTCTATTAGCTACAATGTAATTTTTTCCTAAATAGCCTAAATTTGTGCTAATTACCATTTATGTAAGAACCTGTTTAGGCTAACTTGGGAAAATGCAGATTCTTACTTGTGGGTTTTTACTGTAGTTCATCTCACGACTAGTAGACATGTAGTAGACATGTCAGCAGTGTAAATTGCTGAAATAGATGCTTCATTTAATGGAAATGTCCCTGATCAAGACAAAGATGGGAATGAAAAAAAATCCCATACCTGATTAGTGTAGAAGTGTCACGTGTGTGACATCCAGCCCTCTGATTGGTTACTACCTAAAGTTGCCCCTTATACTACTGGAGGACTCAGCCATACATGCATAATATTTAATAATACTAACAACTCTGTTTATCATGTTAAAAAAACTACCAGTTTATTATAATAAGCCACTATAAACTGGTGACCCTCAAAATTTATTAAGGAAACTGTATTCATGAGCTTGTCTGTTGTTAAAGCAATGGTTGCCTATGTAATGAAACAATAATCATTTCATTTCAATCTCAATTTGTTGGTGGGTGTGTATTTGTAATAAATTATGATCATGCACAGCTTAATTTTCTTGTAAGTATGCATTCATTCATTTTATCAGTAGATATATGCTGTTTTTCCATTTAATTTTAACAGGTTACCAAAGCAGTTCATCTTTGCGTAGGGTCAGGTTCTCATGTCCGAGTTTACCAGCCGTGGACAGTGAATGAATATGGTTACACCACCTCTGTTGTGGCCAAGTTATTTCAAGTTGAGGCCACAACCAGCTTGGCATACAGACAACTTATTGAAGCAGATGTGATGGATGTGAGAGAATTGTTTCTTTCTTCATTAAATAGTCTCATTAATTGTGAAGTTGCTACAGTTCGATGTGCAAAATAGCAAAACAATAAGTTGTTGACATTTGAGTAAACTGAGTGGTGTATGGTCTGTTGATGGTCTCTGGTGGCTTGTGAAAAATCCAAAAAAAAGTGATTGGTCAGTTTTGTTTTGTTTGTTGTTGTTGTTGTCCTTGAAGACATTAATGTCTGTATGAGGCTTGTAAGTACTACATATTTGAAAGTGTCTGACAAGATTTGAGAAAAACAACTTACATTGTTTTGAACAAAGGGCAATATGCTGTTGTTGCTATAGGAGCCACTGTTGCTTGAAAACCAATGAAAAATAAAACTTTAGTCACATTTCATAAACTTGGTGAAGAATGAAAGCAATCAAAGCATGTCTTCCCTGTGAAATTTTGATTTCAAAACATACACCCCACAGCAAAAAAAAAAAAATGTTGCTATCCTCCTTAAATTAGCATTCAGCTGCAAGTGCACACATTTAGTTTCCAGTGTTACAAAGCCTATTAAAGTGGGGAAAACCTTTTGATTCTTTTAATCCAACCTTGCTTCATGAAATGTTACACATTGAAAGCTTTCTTCTGTTTACAGCTGGCTTTTCACATGTCTTTTCCTCGCATCTGGAACCAAACACAACACTGGTCATGTGATATTACTCTTAGCAAGGTCACGTGGAATTTTATCTTTGCACACAAGTTCTTTTTTCAAGGTGAGATTTGAGCTAATTTAGTGAAGTCAGTTAACTTTGATTAACTTTTTTCTAAGAGTCGAGTTGGAGACTAATGCTGTGTTCACACTAGAGCTAAACTTGGTTGGTCTGATCATAAATGAAACATGATAGTTCACTATCCTAATGGAGAGTGTTCACATCAGGCGATGCAATGCACAAATCATGATTGTAACGTTTATTCTGACCATGATTGAAACTACCTCACAATATTGTTTCGAACTAAACCACACAAATTATGTAAGCACAAATGTTGTCTCCTTGTTAACAATGCGTTGCCCTTGCTTCCAATGGACTTGAAAAGTGAGATTAAACCACAAACCAGGCAACTGCAAATTCGAGTTCTATTCTTCTTGGTTTCATGTGTAATAATATAAAAATTTATGAGCGCTTATGTTTGTTCATAAAACAGTGAGAAATGTGTTTTGAACAACTAACGTGAACAATGAAATTGGAAACATGTTTATCAGAAATGCATTTTGTTGAAACATGTTTAACTTTACTCTAAACATGTTTCGGCGCTGATGTGAACACAATAATACTGTTAATAATACTTAATAATACTGTTAATAATACTGTTAATAATACTGTTAATAATACTGTTAATAATATTTAATAATACTGTTAATAATACTGTTAATAATACTGTTAATAATACTGTTAACTGTTAGTTAGTTTTAATTATCTTTGAAAAGCCCCTTTGGGGAAAGGTAATAAAGTATGTATGTATGGTAATAGTACTTATTAATAATACTGTTAATAATACTGTTAATAATACTGTTAATAATACTGTTAATAATACTTAATAATACTGTTAATAATACTGTTGATAATACTGTTAATAATACTGTTAATAATAATACTGTTAATAATACTGTTAATAATACTGTTAATAATACTGTTGATTACAACAGTGCTTGGTTTTATTTAACCCCTTGTAACATTCCATTACCCACACCATTTTTTTTACAGAAATGATTGAAGACTGGACTTTGAACTACAGACCTGACCTGTTAACATTTGTGCCTTATGAGTGGTCATTTAATATCATCCTTCGAGACTTTGAGATGGTGTGGCTGGGAAATCAACATAACTGGATTGAATGTACATCCAATCGACAAGAAAATGGTGTGTTGAAAACTTACGAAAATCAATCCTTACTCAGAAATACAATTCTCCTATCGTAGGCATTTCTTAACATTTTTTTCCAAGATAAAAGGAAAGAACGGGAGCAAATTGGCCCATTTTTGTGTCTACTGCGCATGTGTGCATAGACACTATGCTATCGATGGTGTCACAGGAAGTTTGTTAACAATAGAACTGCCAATGACAGCTGTAACAATGATGCAATCACCAGGCAAACAGAAGAGACCGCATATCAAATTCGTGAAAGGTTAAAAATTAATAGATGGCACAAGGCCAGAATCACGTAATACCTTTCCACACTTTCTGCAGACTTAGTACTGCAAAAGCAGACAACATTAAAACCTCTGAACCTTTAAACGGTTTGTTCTTTTAAGAAGTGATGTGAAATTGATAAAAAAAATTGGCCGAAGAAGATCAGACGACGATAATAAAGGCCGCACGTAACAGTCGCGCGTGACAGCCGCGCGTGACAGCCGCGCGTGACAGCCACGTTGGTTAAGAATATCATTGTTACCAACCAGATGACCTAGTAGAGTTGGCCTTCAACGGGTAGACCCAAAACTTTGAAAAGTAGGAAGGTTTAATTTACTGTACATCCAAAATGTAGCAGCTTGCAGTAGGTACATGCTCCCAAAGGGAGCCATGATTTTTTTTCAAGTTTTAATCCATTTTCATTCAGGCCATCTGCATCCAAATAAACTTGTGCATAGCTCCAGTGCACCTGATTTCGTTTGATATCTGAATTACAACACATGTTAAAACAGTTTATCAGCACAACTGTTTCCAAGAGGAACAATTCATGTAATTTATTGTAACTTATTTGAAGAATGACATACACAATAGCTTAGCTGGCAAAGATTATTTGTAGGCTCTGTCAAAAGTAAATGACTTTGTATTGATTTCAGTTGAGCTGGCTTTTTGTGGTGAGGTGTTTGATTTGACGTTTGTTCTGCAATACTTCCGCTTTATCCCAGAAATAGAGGAGATCAAGTTCTTCTTGCAGGTTGGTCCAAGAGTCTTTTTTTTTAAGTTTTGTAAGTACCTCCTTATAAGAAATTTGCATAGCCTGCGAATACATGTACAGCGGCCTCTCACCGCTCTTAGCTGAGAGCATTGAGAAGCGGCTGTATTGACAGGGGATCACTCAACCAGCAGTTTTGAAATCTGATAGGAACACACGCTTTCTGTGCGCATTTAACATATAGTTGATCTTGGATGTACGACCACCTCTCGAAAGCAGCCACCTCTTCTAAGCGGCCACTTTTCCAAAGTACCAAAACGTCTGCAGTCTGATCACTATAGTCGAAACCTTTCGTAAGCGACCACCTCTTAATTGTAAAGCCGCAACTACACGATGACGTGCGATTTTTTGCTTGCACAGGTGATGCGAGTTTTTGAAAAAGTGTGAAATAGCAACTCTTGTGACGTTTCTCTGCGATTTTTTCAGCTGTTGTGTGGCATGTTCATGGGTGGGTACACATGCGATTTTTACCATGCACTGGCGGCGCGACAATTTTTCAAAAAATCACATCACCTGTGCAAGCAAAAAATCGCAAGTGTAGCTGCAACTTAATGGACCGCGACCACTTTCAACGCTGGTAATTTGGATTTTTCTGTTGTTTGTAACCTCTGGTAAGCGACCTCTCGTCCATATTTCGACATCACTACAAACGCAAGTTGAATAATGTGTTACAGTACAACTCCAGTATAACAAACAATTTTTCCCTTGCATCAAAATGTCTATATGATACACTATTTTGTGCTGACAGGTGCTTTGTTCATTCAACTTACTACAGGTTCACATGATTCCAAGTTAAGACTTCCTGTGGTCTGGCCTCTCGTAAGCGACCACCTTGGCTTTGCATTTTGGGTGGTGTCCCTGTAGTCTGACCTCTTATAACCGACCACGTTGGCTTTACATTTTGGGTGGTGCCCCTGTGGTTTGACCTCTTGTAAGCGACCACCTTGGCTTTGCATTTTGGGTGGTTTCCCTGTGGTCTGACCTTGTAACCGACCGCCTTGGCTTTGCATTTTGTGTGGTCTCCCTGTGATCTGACCTCTTGTAAGCGACCACCTCCCGTTAGCGACCACCTTGTCTTCGCATTTTGATAAGCCACTTACAGGAAGTTCAACTGTATTGAAAATGGTCTGTGCTGTTTTGTTTTACCAAAGGCTTACATTTTCATCTTCATTTAGGCTGAGAAGTTAGTTGCCAGAATGTTTGTTCCGGAATCCAACACCCTTAGACGCAGCTTTCTGTCACTGGCTCGCACCACAGACAAGAAAAAGGAACAGGGCCTTAGATCACGCTCCTCCACCACCACAGGGAACTTAGATGAGGCAGTGGAGAGTGCTGATGAGCAACCCATAACTAGCATAACTGAAGAAACCATCAGTGGTGGCTGGAGGCGACACACAGACCAGAGTCTTGGTAAGATCCGAAAAATTATTTGATTTCACCAACTGAGGTAAAATAATTTGGCCACCCAATTGTTTTACTTTGGTCTTTTAGAGCAGTTTTCAATTGAGTTTTGTAAAACCAAAATTAAAGTAATTACTCTGACCAATCACAACAGTCGTAAACAATCCAGTGAACCAATCAGAGCTCGAAGAAATTACATGGTGGTGGCGCCAAGCGCGGGAAAACGCGTGCGAGCAAGTCACGATTGGTTTTGGTTTTACTTCTGATTGGTCGAGAAAGTGGCGAAAGATTTTTCAGCCAATCACAAAGCGTAGCAATGCAAAACCAAAGCAATTGTGTAATTACTTTCAACACTCAATTGAAAACTGCTCTATCATGAAAAAAGAATTCAGTTAGATGTGACTATTAATAATTTTGAAAATGCGAATTGTATCTTACCGTTTCAGAAACATTATCACTGTAGCGTCCGTAATAAAGAGACCAAAATTTGGTGGCCGTTGTTCGTATTACAGAGGGTCCGTATTGTAGAGGATATTTTAATAGAAAATATATGAAGATTTTGCCGGGACCAAATGAAGTGTCCGTAATAAGAGAGATATCTGTAAGGAGAGATGTTTGACTCTATTTTACATTGATCTAATGCATTTCAAAGCCATGGTTTATGTGGGAGTCAGGTTGGTATCAAACTTTGAACCTTTGCTTGTCAACGACGATATGCTTAATCATTAGAGGGGTTTTCGATTGAGTGTCAGAAAAAGTAAATCCAAAGTAAATAGCCCTTTTCGCGGTTAACCTTTCTCATTTGCATTACAATAAAAGTCAACGTGATTGCGAGGCAATTTCGGGCAATTTTGTAGTTTCTGCCCGAAATTGCCTCGTAATCATGTTGAATTTTATTGTGATGCAAATCAGAAAGGTTAACCGTGAAAAGAGCTATTTACTCTGACCAATCACAATAGCTGTAGACTATCCAATGAACCAATCAGAACGCAAAGCATTAATACGTGTTGTCAGCAGCAAGCACGGAAAACATGTGCAAGCAAGTCACGATTGGTTTTGGTTTTATTTCTATTTAGGGCCTGGTGGGACTACAGTCAAAAACAATTAGCCCGTGCAGACGGAATGACATAAAAACAAAAACATTCCACAAAAAGAGTGCCACACCGGGACGGTTTCTTTTGTTTTCCTCGAGCTTTTCACGGGCTAATTTTTGTTTTTGACTGTAGTGCGACCAGGCCCTTAGTTAACAAAGTGGCGCGAGATGTCAAAGCCAATCACAAAGCATAGCAGTGCAAAACCAAAGCAATACGTAACTATCTTTCAACACTCAATTGAAAACTGCTCCTTAATACTCATGTCATGTACAAATGCTTAAATGAAATATCTGTGCTTGCTTAACTGTAGGATGGGTCGATGTGATGTCAGTGCCTATTCTGGGTCTCTCCTTGGGGTACATGTATCACCCTGTGTATCCCAGCCCCAAGTACGAGGTGCCCCGTGGCGAACCCCTACCTTGCGACCCTACTCAATGGGAGCCTGACGTCATCAGCTTGGAGCTTGAAGCAGGGCCTGCGGCGTTAAGAATGTTTGGATCACTGCTGGCAATGTTGGCTTCAATTAAGGTCTGTTCGTTTTGTTTCTTAGTAGTATAAGAGGAGAAGAGATAGCTAGGGGAGAAGGAGGGGGTGGCGGGGGGGGTGGGGGAGGGGGTGAGGTCCAAGCCTTGTGGCCCGAGGGTGACTTAACCTAGCACATCGTCAATGCGAGAATTGTTGCGAGATAACTTGCATGAACATCGCGAGAAAGTACCCAAAGCTAAGCATATCTCCTTAATCCTTTAACTTCCAAGAGTGGCAAAAATCAAAATTCAAGTAAACTACCAATTTTTAATTTGTAAAATATTGAAAAGCAAATGGTACCATGCAAAAGTACTGCTGAAGAGGTTTCATTTGAATGGTCACACCATAGGATTTTGTCCACAGACTCAAAAGTTAGAACTACATTACATGTCTCCATAATTGACTCTGGGAGTGAAAGGGTTTATTTCTTCATTATCCCTTCAAACTAAACAGTTGACTATTATATTTCTAATGTTATGGAAAACAGGAAAACTACTTTGGCATGAACCAGGAATTTAAAGAGCTTGGTGTCAGATCAAATTCAGAAGAAACAATGAGTGAAAGTACCCAGGGGTCCAGCAGCAAGGAGTCTATAAACCTGCAGTCTCTGAGACCAATGGAAGCCAACATCTTCCTGACTTTGTATGATATCAAGGTCGAGCTAACCAAGGTAACTCTATAACCGTGGTTTTGTTTAAATGTCTGTCTTCAAACCCAAATCAAACTAATTACGTCTGGCAGATCATAGAGCATTTTTCAATGGCCCTTATCATAGATGAGTATGCCACGCCAACATATCAGCGGTTTCTCGCTTCCTTGACCCTATAGTCTCGTTTGGTGTTTACGCTCATCGTCGTCAGAGGTTCTCGTAAACATCAAAACGAGACTATAGGGTCAAGAAAGCGAGAAACTGCTGATATCTTGGCGTGGTGTACTCATCTACGATAAGGGCCAATGAAAAACACTCTATGATCATCAACGATAAGGGCCATTAAGACTGTCCACACTCAATTGAAAACCGCTTTTATATGGACGGTGTTTTCTCTAATTGGTTTAAGGCATGTTTGTTGTTACCACTTGGAAAGCTCAGAAAATGTAAAACCAATTGCAAAGCAAGCACAGATTACTGTCGATGGGGTTCTTGTTTAGAAGAAAAACGTCTACTGCACGTCATTTTTAATGCTCTTGTTTTAGAGCAGTTTTCAATTGAGTGTCGTAAAACCAAAACCAAAGTAATTACTCTGACCAATCACAGCAGTCGTAAACAATCCAATGAAACAATCAGAGCTCGAAGCAATTACATGTCGGCGGCCCCAAGCGCGGGAAAATGCGTGCGAGCAAGTCACGATTGGTTTTGGTTTTACTTCTGATTGGTCGAGAAAGTGGCGCAAAATTTTTTAGCCAATCACAAAGTGTAGCAATGCAAAACCAAAGCAGTTGTGAATTGAAAACTGCTCTAATAGCGTGCATTTGTTTTTCTCCAGCACTGTGGTGTTAATGAACCATCCAGTCCACTTTTGTTAATGGAGAGGTTGTCATTTGAGATGCACAAGACATACACAGAAACACGCCTACAGCTGCATCTCACTCCTGCAACTATTGTGCTTGCGGACAAAAATGAGGTAATTTATTTATCTTCATGTTGTTGTCAAGGTTTGCACTTTTGAGCAAGATTCTCTTAATTCTAAGCTAGAATTTTTAATTCACTCGAACAAAGTGAGTAGCTGGTACAGTAGACCTCCTCTAACTCTAAACTTGAACACAGAAAAGTGAAAGCATCACAGAAAGGGGGAGAGACTGTACCTTTCCAAACAAGCTCAGTGACTGGTTAACGAAACAATAGGTTAAACAACAGAAACAATAGCTCTAGACCTAAACACAATAGAAGCTACAGTACTAGGGAGCCAATAAAAATAGAGGTCTGGAAGAGCTACAGTACTACTCCAGAAAGGCACTGCTCAGTAGCTTTCTTCTGAATGGCCACATCATGTGATTTAATCCACAGACAAAAATATCAGAACCACCTTGTACAGCATAATAAACAGCACCACAGGACAGCACTGCTCAGTACCTTTCATTTGAATGGTCACATCATGTGATTTAATCCACAGACTCAAAAGTTAGAGCCACCTTGTACAACATAATAAACAGTACACCAGGAAAGTATTGCTCAGTAGCTTTCATTTGAATGGTCACACTTTAGGGCTTCATCCACAGACACTAAAGTTAGAATCACTTTGTATATAATAAACAGTACCACAGGAAAGTACTGCTCAATAGCTTTCATTTGATTGGTCACACTTTAGAATTTCATCCACAGACGCAAAAGTTAGAATCACCTTGTATGGCACAATAAACAGTACCACAGGAAAGTACTGCTTGGAAGCTTTCATTTTGATTGGTCAAAAAAAAAGTGAGAACCACCTTCCATGACCAGTGGCTTGACTTTGCAAGTGATAACATTCATGAATCACCTTTTTTTTTACTCCACAGCGTGGAAATGTGAGTCAGAATCTATCGCAAGGTCATCTGAGTTTATCAGGATTCCAGCTTCGTGGACACGCTATGTTTTCAGGGTTGGATCGCCCTCCTGACTGCGAAACATTGGAGTACGCATGGCTTGTAGAGATTCAGATGGGCATACTGTCTGGCAAGCTCACCATGCCACAGGTGCGTAGCGTCATGTAAGCTTTAGGAAGTGTCTTAAGACATGTTGTCCGATCTCTGCATTTTTGTTTGAAGAACACTGGCGATCCTTTGCTTTGTAAAAGTGTGTGAAGGGCTTCTTATTTAAATTTCTAAACATCCATAGACTAAAAAAAGAACCACATTGTAAAGCATTATAAACAGCACCACGGGAAAGTATTGTTTAATCGCTTTTATTTAAAAGTCAGACTGTGGGATTTCATCCACAGACTCAAAAGGTAGAACCATGGTTTGAGGTTTGAGCGATTAAATACATTCTAGTTTAGTTGACCCATAAACTTGCCCATAAAATACGTGTTTCGCCATGCTTCTCCGCGAAATCCCCAAAAGCCTTTCTTTACAGAAAACGTTTCATATATTTATACATTGTATTCCTCAATTCTTAGCTGCAAGGCTTGGCCAACTGGGCGCAAACGTTTGCCTTCCATGTCATCAACAAAGAAAATGACCTAGGAGCCAGTACTCCGTTCGTTCAGTGCATTCACGGTAAACAGCAAAATGTGTGTGAGAGAAGGCACAAGAAAAGAAAGGTGCCACGGAACTTGGACCTCACTGGAGAGACTGCTGATGGGGCCTCGGCAAAAGGGACCCTGGACAGGACAAGGAACTCATTGAAATTGTGTATTCCTGAGGGTGACGTGAAGTACCAAATGACTAGGGTCTCTTTAGAGAGGATAAATTTGTTCTTGGTGGAGACAGGATGTGCATGTAATCTGGAGGTATGGGTTCTACCTTTGTTCATAAAATGAGCCCATCTAGGCCACATAAACCTAAAGCGTGGCTCTGTTTTCACGTATAAACTTCTTTTTGAGTGTTAAATGTTTATCCGTTTTTCGTTTGTATTCCTTAATTAAAAAAATCGTTAAAGTTAGACTTACAATTGTAACTATGTTAAAAGTTTTGAAAGGAATATAGTGCATTTGACGGGGTGTCAGTAAAACGCGGGGTCGGGGCCGGGGTCGAGGTGGGATTAGGTCTAGGATTAGGTATGGGATTAACTATAATCCCTTTACCTAATCCTAACAGTATGCCTAATCCCATAGCTAATCCTAGACCTAATCCCACCCCGACCCCGGCCCCGATCCCGCGTTTTACTGACACCCCATTTGACGACTGTACTTCTGTCACCAATTTGGTTGACGAAATATTTGGTCACTTTTGGGAGTTGATGTCGTTGAGCCAGGAAAAAAATAAGCAACCACTAGGGAGCTGTAGCGACCACGACGGCAACGCCAAGGAAAACGTTATCGAAAGAATAATCTGTGCTCTTTTAAACTATTTCGCAATTGTCCCAATTTGTCTAATGTGACTGAATTGTCCAGGAGCTGAATTCGTAGGGATGGGTTTCAAGTTAGGAGAAAGAAAAATTAACCGTCTTGAATTCACGTTCTCTACAAAACCTATCATTTGATCATTTTGTAGGAAACGGCACAGAAATGTACCAAAATGTACCGCACGTGCAGAGGCATTGTTTTGTACCATTCTGGCTGCTGTCGCTGCTGTGGTTGCTAATAAAAGCTTCCTAATTCTGACGAAGGCGCCAGGAATGTCTCTTAAAATGACCCTGCATGCATAATTCATCTTGGTACAGTTTTTTATTGTGCTCTGTACAACCAAGTTTAAGATTGCCGTTGTGGTTGGCTAAGATCTTTAATATTTCATTTGGCAATTCCAATCAATAGAGGACTGTTAATATTTCCCGTGGTTGGCGTTTTATGCTTTTAACAGGTTTTTCCGGTAAGACTGGCTACATGCAGTCTGCATAGTTCAGAGTCCAGTTCTGGCATGAGCCTATTCGTACAAACGATCAAACTGCGACAGTTTGTTTGCACCCCGTGGCCAGAAAAGACTCAGCTAATTCTCAGCGAAGCCCGTCGTCCTCTGTCCCTAGTAGAAAATTCTGCTTGGCTGGAAGCTGCTGTGGTACAGCTCGGACCAGTCGTGTCGGACATCTCCAGCGCTACTTCTAATCCGGAACTTTATCTCGAGCAAAAAGACTTCCTTGAAATGCACGATGCAAAGTTTCAGCGGTTGTGGTTTCTATGGCAACCTCAAGAGAACTTACCGGGCAAAATGCATGGGGTATGCGGTTGTACGGGAGGTTGTAACTTCTTTGGAAAGAATTCTAATGGCCCGCGATTCTTTACCGCTGAGAAATTAGACGCCAGTGAAAACGACACGGGGATTAATGGGTTTGGGAGTGAGACTGGTTTCTATGACGACGGTGACATTGTGGATAGCGGTGCCAGGCCTCTGATGTACTCCCGCAGTGCTGACCTTGATGCATTGGGATCGAATTATTTTGATCGAACACCCGTTGGATCCATAGAAGCTTTTACGCGCCGGCGATACCATGTTTCCGGGTCAGAGGGGAGCTCTCCGAAAGTAAGAAGGGCGATGCATGCAAAAACAAACGAAGAGGCGTACGTGGAGCTTGGGATAGGTAAGAGAATTACAAGCCGAACCACTAAGTAATATTTAAAGCACTCTATTAAACGCAATTATTCTAATGGTATTGCGGTGAAACCCTGAAGAAAAAGGATTTGGACAACTGATAGTACAGCGTGCTAGTAACCGAACTATAAAGATTCACTGGAAGCGAAAGTGAATAATCTTATTGTTTTAGTAAAAAACTACTAGACGTTCAAAACTTAACAACAAATACTCTCCACAGACACTTCGAAAATGAGAAGAAGCGGCCGCCATTAGGCTACTCACTCTACTCACTTTCTACAACAGAATAGATAGTGAGTAGCGTAGCCAATAAGAGAACAGCATTCGTGATAGAATGCTAGTAGATCTATACTAAAAAAGGATAGACTACGAGCAAGCTTTTTTGGAATTGTTGGTGGAGAGATTGAGGGGGTGGGGTGGGAGGAGTGGTGATCTAATGAATATGTCATGTCATGATGAATTGATATATGAAGTTAGACATGTATGTGAACTGTGAACTTGAAATGAATATTTTTAATATGGTCTCGCCTAAGCCTGCATTGAAAGGGCTTTTCTTGTGACGTGCATCTGCGGTAAGTGACGCCTAATCTAACTTGTATCTACTTACGAGTCTGTTTGGGCGCAAAACGAAAGTCTGTACAGATGTTGACATTTGATTAGCGTGTCCATTGAGTGAAAGCCTTACGTTTCAACTTGTGTTTCTTTTTTTTTTGGGCAGATGATGATGATACTAGTCCTGTCGCTTCACGTCTTAGCTGGGGCGGTTCACTTAAGCGACAATCTTCCAGTATTTCCAACATGCAAGAAAAAATGCGACAAATGAGAAGCTCGAGTCTACTGGACTCAAAGCAGAGCCTGGGGCAGACTAGGCCCCAGGTCACCTCCAAATTGCCTCATGCAACATTGGAAAGGACTGCTTCTCACTTCTCTCGCGGTAGTGAGGCTTCGTTTTACTCATGCGGCAGCTTATTGGACGAGATTGATGTTGGGTAAGGAGCTATGATTCTGCGCTAAAGTAACTTTGAAAGAACTAGAAAACAACGTGAGATAATGCTTTTTCAGTCCAATATCAAGGCTGCAAATAACAGTCGGTCATCGGACAATGGCCGACCAAATTTGCCAATGTCCGATGAAATCGCAACCGTGGTCGGACATTATGTCCGGAAAACTTGCAAATGGCTGACCGTGTTTGAAATCGCCCTATAATGCTTTGCAAACCCTTGAGCATTGAACATGTCATGTGTGCCCGCTTGTAATGCATGGTAAATAATGTGATGTCCGACCAAATTTTTCGTCTGTTTGACCAAAATGGTGCCCGAGTCGGACATATGTCCTTTCAAGAAAAAATAATTATTTGCAGCCCTGCAATATCGTGTATTATCACATGACCCGTACGGACCCGCGCACGACGCATCCTCAGTACAAAATATCCGTATGGGGGCCTTACACATTTGTGCGAGCGGGGCTGGAAAAAAGCCGTATGGCCCTACTACAAAAGCGTACGGCCTCGCGTGTTAACATTTGAAACAATTTTGTCTCCAAATTGTTCATATGATGAATTACTTATTAACTAATGCTGTGTTCGCACAAGGGCAAAACATGTTTAGTCTGACTTATGCTGTGTTCGCACTAGGGCAAAACATGTTTAGTCTGACTTATGCTGTGTTCGCACAAGGGCAAAACATGTTTAGTCTGACTTATGCTGTGTTCAGACTAGGGCAAAACATGTTTAGTCTGATCCAAATGAAACATGTCTCACTATCAAAAGTGTTCGCATCAGGCGGCGCATTGTGCGAATCATGATTGACATCTCACGAGGTAGTTTCGATCTAAGCAAGACAAAACTCTTTATCGCAAATGTCGTCTCATTGTTAAAGGGGCAGTATCACGAGGTTCCACGCGCGGCACTGTTCACTATTCTTGCACCGGAATTTTGGACATATCACTGTTAAAAGTGATTTTTTCTTTCTTCTAGCTATCAAAACGGAATATATACCTCCACTTCTCGACGACCTTTTTGAATTTGCGGAATCAAACTTGAAAACGTGGGCCGACGTTTAAGTTTCGACCTCGTGATACTGCCCCTTTAAACACTACATTACCCTTGGTTCGCGAAGGGCTTGATAAGTTAAATTAAACCACAAAGTCATGGTACGGAAAGTTTGAGCTCTGATTTTTTCTCTTCATCAGGTGTAATTAGAAAGATTTTGTGCGAGCTTAAATGCATGTTTCGTGAAACACCATTACTGCATAAGTTATAGAACCAGGCGTGAAACGTGTTTTGAAATTAACAAATAATGTGAACAATGATATTGCAAACATGTTACGGGAAACGTGTTTCGTTGCAACATGTTTACTCTAAACATGTTTACTCTAAACATGTTTACTCTAAACATGTTTACTCTGAACATGTTTACTCTGAACATGTTTACTCTGAACATGTTTACTCTGAACATGTTTACTCTAAACATTTTTACTCTAAACATGTTTACTCTAAACATGTTTACTCTAAACATGTTTACTCTAAACATGTTTACTCTAAACATGTTTCGGTCCTGATGTGTACACAGCATAAGATTAGTTAGGTCGGACCAGATGGGAAAATACTTGGCTCTCAGTCATAGCACATGACCTCTAGCCAAATATTTTCCCATTCGGCCCTCCTACTCAGTAAATAAGTACATAGAGAAAGTGAAGAACGTGAAGGCACAGTGGTGTAGTGGTTAGCCTGTGTGGTGGTATAGTGGTTTGCCTGTGCGGTGGTGTAGTGGTTAGCCTGTGCTGTGGTGTAGTGGTTAGCCTGTGTGGTGGTGTAGTGGTTAGCCTGTGTGGTGGTATACAGTAAAAACCCGCGTATAAGAACCTAGAAATTAAGAACCTCCTGGCAGAAATTTGCTACTTTAATACTGGTTTATTTTTTTAAAAACTGGTTTTATTTTTTGAAACTGATTTGTTCTTGATTATAAGCATTTATTCTATAAAATAACAGTTTATAATGATGAACATACCATATATTATGCTACTTTAATACCCCAAAATATAAGAACCTGCTTTGCCAAACTCTAAAAAAGTAGGTTCTTATACGCGGGTTTTTACTGTAGTGGTTAGCCTGTGTGGTGGTATAGTGGTTAGCCTGTGTGGTGGTGTAGTGGTTAATGCGTTGGACTTCAAATCAGACGGTCAGTGGTTCAAGGCCTGGTTTCGACTGTCTTTACTCTACATAGTCTCTCTCCACTCAGGTGTATAAATGAGTACTGGCGGCATAATGCTGACATAGTTCTTGTAACTTACATGTTGAATGCCTTCTCTTTCAGCCCTCGTTCAAGACTGAACTCCATTGAATCATTTGTGTCAGCAGTGGAAGAGCCTGACGACCTGATAAAGTTTGAAGATGACATGCTTTATCATTCTCATTTTGTCGTCACTTCCCCGAGTCTGGTGCACAAATACTCTCAACATTTGGGTCAGTTGGAATGTTTGAACTGGAATTCACCTCTAATGATTCCCTTGGAACAACGACAGTTCAGCATCAATAACAACTTGAAGGTTTGTGTGTGTGTTTTTTAAAGTAATACATACATTACAAGTTTTATTTTAGAGCGGTTATCAGTTGAGTGTGGAAAATAATTTCACCATTGCTTTGGTTTTGCATTGCCACGCTAAAAAAATCCTGTGCCACTTTTTCAACCAATCAGAAGTGAAACAAAAACGAAACATGACATGCTTGCACGCATTTTCCCACGCTTGGCGCCGGCTAGGTGTATTTGCTACAACTTCTAACTGGTTCATTGGACTGCCTGCATCTGTTGGGATTGGTCAGAGTAATTACTTTGGTTTTGCGCTCTTAAACTTTGGTCCAGGAAAGTCAGGTTACTAAGATCTCGCCTCACCCTATTTCCTTTATAAAGAATTTGATAAAAAGATGAAGCTGAGCTGGCACGGTTGTCGAGATCTCGGTATCTGTAACCTGGATCCCGGTAACTGGACTGGAAATGTTTTCACGGTCACTGGGATTAAAGGAATCGGGGACAGCATCATTGCAGCCTATTTGTTGAATTTCTCGATAAAAAATGATTGCTTGTACCTCTAATCGTAAAGTTACAAGACGCTTCAGACTTCAAATGTCAAACTAATTCTTTATATTTCAAACCTAAATTATCACATAAACCATTTCACTCTGGTAACTAAAAATAAGACAAAATTCATCCCCATCTCCGAGCCAGCCTGGTTCCAAGGTGTTCTTACCGGTCAAAATCAATCACAAAACCTGACACGTTTTTCCCTCCCTTGTCACTGGTTGTTTTTTTTTCCTGTGTTTGGTACCAGTTGCACTGTTGAACCTAGCCACCATGGACATTTGTAGTGGGTCTGGTTATACGTCGCCTAGTTCGTCTGGTATAAAATGGGCCAAGAGAAAATGATCGACCTCATTTGTCTTGGACGGGCACAAGATGAATTAAGCCTCTAGACAAATTATGTTCTTTAGTTCATCTTGAAGGATGCACTACAGAAGATATTTCATCTAGACTCACAATGCGTCTTCTGTCCGTCTTTTAATACACTAGACGAAGTACCAGACGG
This sequence comes from Cladopsammia gracilis, assembly GCA_022457155.1. NCBI lineage: Eukaryota > Metazoa > Cnidaria > Anthozoa > Scleractinia > Dendrophylliidae > Cladopsammia > Cladopsammia gracilis. The sequence continues at coordinate 513,936 of JAJGOT010000223.1, read as the reverse complement.
ACTACGAATGTTTGCTTAAGTTAGTCTGGGACGGATAGTGCAAGTGGTCAATGCTTTCTTAAGGTTACAGTATACCTTCAGGGGTGTCTCCAGCGTAACGGCTCTGGCGTCTTAAGATCATTCTTAACATACAAACCCCTGTATTAAATTAAAGCTTATAAAGCTGGCTACAACTCAAAGCGATTATTGTATTTGCTGATATGATTTGTTCTCGGGTTTCCGGACCTAAAGAGCTAAAAACGTTTCTGTGAAACGTTACAGAACATTTTCAAAAGGGCAACAAAAAAAATACTGAAGTAATCGCGCGGAAATGGCTCTTAACGAAAACGTTTTCAGAAATTAAAAATTCCCGGACACCGTGTTTTGATTATAAAATTGAGGAAAATCAAACAAATTCCCTTTTGAGTTGTAGCTCTTTAAAGTTTCCCCAACAAGCCAAAAATTCACTTTGCTTGCGCGTCATAAACAAACTTCCGGTCAAAACGTCATACTGTCATTTCTTCTTCAATTTTCACTCTTTTTTGTATTGAATAAAAGTGTATTCTAAAACACCTTTATTTTGATCCCCAAAAAGAAATTTTGAGAAAATGGTCTATCGGAAGGTACTCTGTTACTTTACTGACCCTTGAACACTCTCACCACAGGAGACAGAACCACAAGAAGAGTTCATAATTCCTGGAGTTCCCCAGTTCACGTATCAAGATGGCGCAAGGATCGATTTTCCATTACTCGTGAAGAAATCACAAAGAAGGACAGATCATGACGACTGGCATGAAGAGGAGGATGTGGTATCTTCTAGTGATGAGAATATATTCTCTCCTAATGTTACAGTGAAGGCAGCGGTTGCACAGGAAGCCCAAAGTGAAGCTAAAAACGAGGACGCGAGGTAAGTAATTTTAATTCTCAGACACTCGTTACAGTATGGAGGCTGCAAACGCCTATCTGCGCGAACACCGCTAGCAGCCTGGAGCGAGAGAGGCCACTGTATTTGCTGTACAGTAATAGCCCACGTATAAGAACCTGAATTTTTCAATTTAGCCTAAATAGGTACTTATATAAATGGTGCGTAAAGCAAATTTAGGATAACAAGGTTCTTAAAATAGGTTCTTATATTTTCATATGAATTTCATTTACATATATTCTAGTATATTATAAATATCATCTCATAATACAATATAAATCATTTATTTGTACCATACAGCAATGCCTATAGGCAGTTCAGTGCAGGTACAGTATACAGTATGTCCTTAACAAAACATAACAAACAAACTCACTCATGTTGATACTACCCATACACTTTTACAGCAACTCCACTGATAAGAACCTAACTTAAAATTTTAGCCTTAATAGGTTCTTATGTGGAGGGGGCTTAAAATGAAAATTTTAGCCTAACAGGTTCTTTAAACCCAGGTTCTAAAACGTGGGCTATTACTGTATTCGTTGTACACAGTTCTCCGAAGTCGTTTCGTGTAAATTGCTTAGGACTACTTAGGGCCAATAAACTTACCTGCGTAGTGTCATATCTTCTTACGACATGGACATGGACAAAGATCAGAGCGGTTTTAAAAGTAATTTCGCAATTGCTTTGGTTTTGCATTTGTGATTGGCTAAAAAATCTCGCGCCACTTTCTCAACCAATCAGAAGTAAAACCAGATGCAATGGTGACTTGTTCGCGCGCATTTCCCGTTCTTGGCGCCAGCTACTTTCATTTGCTATGAGTTCTGATTGGTTCATTGGATTGTCCGCATCCATTGTGATTGGCCAAAGTAATTACTTTCAATTGGTTTTGGTTTTACGGCAGTCAATTGAAAACTGCTGTATGTAAAGTGGTCAATGCGCTTGGCTATGGTATCGGCTAATTTGCAGGTACGCCAAAAAATAAAAGTAAAATGGTAATAAGAGGGTATTATAAAAATACTAGAACTAAATAAAACAACTAAAATTTGCAATAAAAAGCAGAAATAAATAATTTTAATTAAAATTCTAATTGTTAAAATAATTCTGTTAAAGGAGTAATGTGACCATTTTTAGTATCATTTTGAAAAGTCACCCCCCTCCCAAAATATATATATATATATAAACATAATGCTCCAGTTTCATTAATTATCACTATACTAGTGCAATGAAACTGTTTAAATACGTGCCTTTGTCTGTGGATTGTATGGATTAAATTGGATTGGAAACTTAAAAAAAAATCTGCCAATTTTTTTTTTAAAGTTCTTCCGTTGTTTCTTGCAAAAATCGCTCAAAGCTGATTATAGTTTGTTCCCTCTTCGACGAAACACTCTGTATTTCCTCTCAGTCCTCCTAGAAACTTTTATGAAAGAGCAAAGATGCTTATAGTCAAATATTTAGAAGAGCATTGACCAAAAAATAACAAAATCCCCTCTTATTGACGTGGTTGTCCGGAACAACACCTTTTTCTCTCTGTTTCAGTTCTGGAGTTCTGGACATCAGCGAACGTGATTCTGCTCACAAAACTCTCTGGAACACAGCCATCAACCAAGCAGACAGAACATCTGCGAGCTCCAGCTCAGAATACTCCCCTGTTAGCACGCTGAGAAAATCAAAGAAGTCACGCAACGAAGCAACGCTCCTGTTTCGCTTTGCTGGGGACATCAATATTCTTGTCACGCCATTGATGTTGGAAGCTCTTCAAAGGTTCGTTACTGGACTGTTCCTAGACAAGTCAGTTTGTTTCGCAGCTTGTTTTACCGTAGTTAATAAAGCGCAGTGGTACCGTTATGAAAATAGATCACAGCCTATGAATATTCAGTCATAGGCTGTGATCTATGTGCAAGGTTGTTGTACTATCAATAGGGAGCTTAAGCAACCACTTCGGCGACGGCAACGAGAACGCGGGCACGAAACAATAGGTTTAAAGGTGATGTTACATCGGACGATTCGCAACGACGATTTTTAGCGCAACAATGTCGCGCTAAAAGTTGATGCCGTGTAACATGGGTGCGCGGACGATTTTCTTTGCAAGTTTTGAAGCTGATTCAAAAACTCGCAACGCAAAAATTACGAAGAAAATCGTCCGCGCACACATATTACACGGCATCAACTTTTAGCGCAACATTGTCGCGCTAAAAATCGACGTTGCGAATAGTCTCGTGTAACATCACCTTAATAAGCGAAAACTATGCCTCTGCACGTGCGTTTTACACTTTTGTACATTTCTTTGCTGTTCCCTGTAAAACAACAGGGTCAAATGATCAAATTATTCTTGGTTTTCACTTACGTCATATCAAAATTCAGAAGCATTAAACAACAGATTTCGATTCCAAAATGTTTATGGAATTGTAGAGAGTTTAAAACTACATATCTGGGCCAAATTGTGAAGCGCAAAAGCGTTTCGTTCAAGAGTTATCCGCGAACGAGTATTAGACATTTTTAGTAAGAAATGTATGGGGCGGCCATCTTGGTGTCCCACTGAGGGACACCAACATGGCGGCCAAAAATTCAAAGTCTCAATAACACCAAAAATCCAAAAATCAAATCACAAAATATTGTATTCACCATAAGTGCCATTAAATCGGCTTATAAGCATCTATAATTCAAAAATAACTTTCAACTGGTTCAATTTTGTTTAATTTCACGGCTTATCTGAAAAAGCGTGACGAATTGCGTGACACATTTAAAACCCTCATAAATCGGAAACAAAACATCGTTAAAACCTGAAACTTTTTGTGAAAGATTATAACACTGGCATCCACATGCTATGCTAGAAACAGCTTGGTAGGACGTATATTTAGATTTTTGAATTTTTATGACATCATGTGAAAACCAAGAATAGCTTTTGTGGAGAACGTGAACACATTCTACTTGTGCTCTTAAGCCTGGTTTCCATATAATCGCAACGGTCCGTATCAGTGCGACAGTATTGGACATGAGTGCCCTTGCGATCATATGGAAACCAAAACGTTGCGATCGTTGCGATCCGTTGCGATTGCGATCGCAGAGATAGAAAAATTTCTATCGTATTTCTATCGATCGTAACGATCGCAGCGATCGTTGCGATCGTTGCGATTATATGGAAACCAGGCTTTAGAGTAAACGTAAGTGTCTTGGGAGGCAGATGGCCAGGATGGAAACGGATTGCAACTTGAAAAGTTTATCGACTTTTGTCTTGCTAAAACTCTGATTATGGTTTATTCTCTTTTCGCAAATTCACATTATATCTTCCTTTTAATGTTCTATAAGCATTTCGTGTACGACAAAGGTACTTAATTTTAATTTGGGGCATAATTTTAATTTATTCAAAATTCTCAATGACTTGGCTCTTTTAATTTTGGTTGCTGATCGATCAGTTTAAGCTAAAATAAATGACGACATTCCTCATATAATGCGTGGCGTGTCATGTTCAATTTCACAGATATTTGTCATCGATATCCCGACAAGACAGCATTCTTCACCCGGCTCTTGTAGTAGATCTGGTGCATGACAAGTGTGTGGATGCCACTGAAAGTCTGTATCACAGGCGCACGATAGAAACACACCCGGATGCGTTGTTAGCAGTTTCGCCCAGTCTCCCCACCAGTGAAGAACCCAAAGAAAAACAAATGGTTGTCTTCTTTTCAACTGCTAAAATCAACTACTGTTTTCTTCAAGTGGCGTCTGTGGACAACAGTGCGCCTCCGCTATCACCGGACAGCGATGTTGAGGAGGAAAAATCCCCTTCAGTGTCACTGCTGGCAGGATCGGTCAGCGGTGTCACAGCAGAGGTTCTATCGGTCAGGCGCAAACCAGCTCGTGCGGAATCTGATGACCAAAGGAAAGAATCAACTGTTTCCGTCCCTGCAACGTCGACCACTGGAAAACAGGCTGTAAAAACTGTTGATTTGCAATCCCCGACCAACAAAGAATCAAGTTTACCCACTAAAAAAGGGCCGCGTCATCGTAACACCATGACAACGGCCAGTGCGACATGCGCACAAATTCATTTTCAGCTGCGGAAGTTGTGTGACAAAGATGACATTGAGCATTGCGTGACAACTGCCATACCGGAAGAGTCTTCTAGGTGCAAGTTTCAGGTCAACAACAGCAGTTATATCAGCTTTTCAGAGGGGTTTGAAAGTCACCATGTCGAGCGCGACAAAACTCTCAATTTATTAGTGCTGGAATGCGGTCTTGACAACGTGTCTTTTAAGGCCGGAAGTGAGTGCGCAAGCGGAAGTGAAGTGTTACCGAAGATACGAGAGAGAAGGCGTGCTTCCACTCTTCAGAGTGAGCAAATTAAGATGTCGTTTGGAAAAGAGCAAAATAAAACTGGCACTACTGAAGCTCACGGTTTTAATAACCCAATCTTCGACAGAGAATTAGCTCTTTCAGGAATGCGTTCAAATCTTCCTGAGCAGGATAGTAAGTCGGATGCCTCGTTAAGCCGCGATAGTTCTTTGCCATCGAGTCGCAGTTCACTCAGCTCCAGCAGCGGAAATGACTCTGACAAGGAAAGCGATGCAGATGATGATGTCACTAAGCCCCTACTAAAACCAGGAGACCGTCGCGGTAAAGAAACTTCAGGTGCTGTAAAACCGGAAGAGATGGCACCGAAAGATGCTGAACTCGCCCGGCGAACGGACGTTACAGTGAGCTTTACGAATATTTGGTTCAATCTCTCGTCGCCTTCCTCTTTCAAGACTGTTCCCGCTAACTATCACTTATACAACAGCCTTGTTACGACTGCGGTTCCCTTCGTGACGGCTTGGATCCCACCGGTCATGCAACTCAGGCAGGCTGTCGATGCTTTAGAAAAGAATCATCAGCGATTTCTCAACAGCGTCTTTGGATGTTTACTGGCTCAAGCCTTGCCAGAGTACGGACGAATTCCTAAAGCGGTGAGTTTTTGTAATAATATCACTAGAGTACGAAACAATTAAATCATATAGCTATTTGTTAATCGTTTGTTATGGCTAAATAATTATTAAATGTATTTAGACGGGTTTTTTCATTTTGTAAAACCAACACCAATGAAATTAATCACACTTTGCCACTCATTGTAAACTCATCAAAATTTGCCGACACACAGGAAAACAAGCAACAGTTGGGAAAACACGGGAAAACATACAACTGGTGACAAGCGCGGAAAAACATGCAACCGGTGCCAAGCACAGAAAAATATGCAACCAGTGGCAAGCGCAGAAAAACATGCAACCGGTGGCAAGCACAGAAAAACATGCAACCGGTGGCAAGCGCAGGAAAACATGCAACCGGTGGCAAGCGCGAAAAAACATGCAACAGGGCAACAGTTGTAAAGCGCTGGAAAACATGCAACCAGTGCCAAGCACAGAAAAACATGCAACCGGTGGCAAGCGCGGAAAAACATGCAACCAGTGGCAAGCGCGGAAAAACATGCAACCAGTGTCAAGCGCGGAAAAACATGCAACCGGTGGCAAGCGCGGAAAAACATGCAACCAGTGGCAAGCGCGGAAAAACATGCAACCGGTGGCAAGCGCGGAAAAACATGCAACCGGTGACAAGCACAGAAAAACATGCAACCAGTGGCAAGCGCGGAAAAACATGCAACCGGTGACAAGCACAGAAAAACATGCAACCGGTGGCAAGCGCGGAAAAACATGCAACCGGTGGCAAGCACAGAAAAACATGCAACCGGTGAAAAGCGCGACAAATCACAATTGGTTTTGGTTTTGATATTAAACGAAAAACCAAAAAGAGAACAATGGCAAACGTGTTTTACATTTCTTGTTAACTAGACCTCGGCAAACAGTAAGCCAAACTAAGGACATCATTAAGTTGACAGTCAATTCAATTTTCAGAAAGTCACGTTTAATCTAAACGCTTCCTCATTACTCATTTATTGTCACGCCACGCAAGTCTGATGTGTTTATTGCTTTCGTTCTTCAGCACACAGTCAGCTCTTGCTCTACAGAGAAATCCAAGTTTCTCCAGGAAGACCACTCCAGCCAGCTCATTTACATTCTTCGTCGACAACTCGCGGGGTCCAAACTCAACAAAATCATACACTCTCTCGCCATGAAAACAAACATTCCTAGCAACGAGAATCTCGTGAAGGGAATCTTCGCCTTGGCGAGACAATGGAAGTGCTTTTTGGCGGGAACAGAGAAAGGCGAGGTCGCGTTTTATGGGTCCAGTTCCTTGAAGCGTCGCGTGGTCGGACGTGGCGTTTTGACCCAAAGAGACCGAGCTATTTTACTGAGGGAGGAGAGGGCGAGTAGGCAAGAAGATACGCCTTTAAATTTGAACCTTCCTGGTATCAAGGAGACTGAAACGGAGACCCCGGCGGTGACGGCGGATCAATCACAACAACAAGGTTTGTGTTTTACCACTTTTGACTGGCGGCTTGCCTAATCTTTATCTTTGAATAGAGAAATTACAAATAGCTAAGTCGACGCAAGTGGATTGACTAGTTTTGTACCATTTGTTTTGCGGGAAGCGGCGTGGCCAGTCAGTGGTCCCGGACCAGGAAGGTCACAGGTTCAAGGCTTGCTCTCCGATCACTAGATGATTTTGCAACATGTCAGTTCCCATGTTCAAATCCTAGGCCACGCCATGTTGGACTAGGCATTTTTAAAATGTTAACAAGATAAGATAACTTTATTATATCGCATTCAGGATATCTCTAATAAACATCTATCAACAAAATCATTTACAATCACGTGTAAAAAAAACGTAAATAAAAATGTATTATTGTGAAAAACTAAGATCTAATAGGCTATAAAAACAAGAAAACGATGGAATTAAAACAAGATATTTTGCCGCATGGCAACATCGCTATTAGGTGATAAATAATTTACATGTTCACTTCTATCGCTTATTCTATTAAAGATTTGTTCGGATAATTCCCAGAATCCTTTAGGTGAACCAGGTTTAGATAACTTAAAATGATCACGACCAATCTTAAAGGTGTTGATTCTTGTTGAATATCGCACACATAATGGTAGCTGGTAGCAGTTAAAGGTCTTCTCAGCGACCAGCTCTAGCTACGACCACGTTTTTAAAATCCTCATTAAAGGCCCACCTTCACCCAAAAGACGTTGCGGTCGTTTGTTTTTGTTTTGAAATGCTCCTTTGTTCATACGCGTTATGTGATTGGTTGCACGCATTCAACCGTGAATTTCGTCACAGAAAGTGATCACGGCGCGCATAGTATTTTGGGTGAAGGTGGGTCTTTAACACCCATAAGAAGCTTGTTGCTTTATCAGTAAATTTAACATATAACAGGCAAGATCACTCATAACATCAAGGTCGCATCAAGTGTAATCACCCGTAACAGATGCTATGGGTGATGGCCCTTAATGACAGTCCTGCCGTGAATGAATTCTTGTACTCACTGAAAAATCAGAATTTGGTCGCCTACGGAAGCTTGCAAGATGCCAAAAGGAATAGCGGGTTTAGTACATGTGATAGAGTAAAACTAACGAATCTACAGTGCACGCAGTAAAATGTTGTTTCTCTTTTTAAAGACATCTGGCAATTAACTGCTGTTAAAAGATGAATAAATTTAACCTTACTCTGCAAGTTTCTCAGAGGTGGTCGCTTACAAGAGTTTAAAAATACAGATAAACCCAGTTCGTAAATTCTAAAGGTGGTTGCGGTCGCTTATGGAAGCTTTACAGAGTTTTGCTGAGAATGTAAACGTGGTTCACTGTGGAGAGCTGATCGCTTTGGAGAGTGGTGGCAAAAACAGCTTTAACTGTAGTTACTATAGTGAACTCAGCTCTCTCTAAGTCGGACACATTCAGGACACCCTCGGGACCAGCTCCAGGTGTCCGCCTTAGAGAGGTGTACACTTTACAAAGAGTTTAGTTACAGACATACAAGTGAAACTCGGCTGGGGCCAGCCAGCGAGTTATGTCCGCCTTACAGGGGTATCCGCTTTAAGAGAGGTGACTGTATTTCTATCTGTTGTTGTTTTCCATAGGGGAGTCACCAGATGACACCCCAGTGAAAACAGGGAAAGATTCTCTGGCGTTGGAGCTTGAACCGCTAGTTTCCAAACCGTCCCCTCAGCCCGTGCACTTGGATGTCCCCAGACCAAAGCGGGAGATCTCACAGGAGAGTGATACGGACTCCGACTACACTCCTCCAACAACTGTAAAAAAGCCTCCCAAGGGAACCACATTTGCTGAGGGTAAGAAGATGGGACATCACAAACAGCTGAGTTTGTACAGCTGGCTGTCATCACCCCCCACAACCTCCCCTCCTACAGCGTCACAATCTAAGGCTGCGTCCGAGGGACTTGAGACGAAGACAGGAGAGCTGACAAAAGGTGAGAAATATCAGACTTCTTTTTCGGCGGCACAACCTTCTCAGTTGCTTTCACTGAAGTAATTATAACATGGATTTCAAGTGTTTTTTTGTGTGCTTCATTGATTGTGTCCTTGAGAAAGAAAGGACGTACTTGAGAATTCAAACTCATTCTTTGAATTGTTTGTTAAGTAACGATCCGCATAAGAAGGATAGCACTGAACAGCAATGCACGATGGAATGTCAACTTTTTCCATTGTTACAACTAGTGATCTCATTGGCCTAGACTCAAAAACCGCTAAAAAGTTAAGGTTCAAGGTGCATTTTGTCTAATTTTTTTAAGGTTTCAAGTAATATGAGACCCAATCGCACAACATGCAATTTTTAAAAGATATTGTATTTGGGTTAGGTAACTTCATCAAAGAAGCAAAATTATTAGCTATTGTCTTCTGCTATTCTGATTGGTTAAGCACGAACATTTCCTAAAATTTATTGACGCAAATGGATTTTCTTTATTTTTATAACGAAATATAATTATTAACCATCAGCTCCTCCTCTATTCTTGAAATCAAAGATATTCTATGGGAAAGAGCGAATGCCGCAGAACAATGAAGTTTGCTATCGTTCTTATGTGGAGCATTACGTAAATATATAACAGTCGTAATATCACCTATTCAATAGAGCGGTTTGCACTTGATTGTTGTGAAACCAAAACCAAAGTAATCACTTTAGCCAATCACAGCAGTGAAAGACAATCCAATGAACCAATCAGAACTCGAATTGGTTTTGGTTACTTCTGATTAATTGATAAGGTAGCGCGCGATTTTTTAGCCAATCACAAAGCGTGGCAATGCAACCAAAGCATTTGCAAAAATTACTTTCGACACTCCGCTCTATTACATGCCATCATTAAATGAATTAAAATATCTTTTTCTTAAGACGCGTCAAAACCATCGTCTCCTGTGCATCCAGGCCTGTTCAGCGATATGGTGAGTGTGCCAACCAGCGGTAAACAGATCAAAGACGAGCGCGAGACATTCAAGAACTTCTTACAGGCCATTAATCTTATGCCAAGGGTTGCTAAGCAACAGGACACAGCCAGCACGTTCTCTGTGAGCACCAAGCTGAGGTACCTTCATGTGCATCTGGTGGATGGTGGATTTGATAACTTGGCTAAGAAAGGAAAAGGAAGGGGCAAAAACAGAGTGGAGGTGGAAGATAAGAGGAAGAAGCGTCGACAGGTACAACAAAGAAGTAACGCTTTAACCCTTCACAAGCTAAAAAACCCGTCTACGATACTATGGTGACGCGGAGAAATCCCTGATAAGGCTGCCAAATAGGCCATTTGCACGATGACGTCATTTGACTACTACTACCAGAATCCTTCAGTTTTTTGTTTTGTAGTGCAAATTAGGGCTATTGTTATTTAAACCGCACTGGGATTACAAAATTTAAATAAGAAAGGAAAAACGAAATGAATTCTGGTTGTAGTAGTCAAATGACGTCATCGTGCAAATGGCCTATACTCTAAGATTCCAGATACCACGCAGCTCTTAACAGCCTCTTATTTCATTGGACCTGGGTATCACGCAACTCTATTGTTTTCAGGGCTAGGGTCCATTGTTGTGTTGTTTGTTCTATTGTTTTTCTCAGCAAATCCGAGAAGACCTTGTAAGAGCTGCGTACTGCCCTTAAGATTCTTGGAGTATTTTTTAACTTTGTCCAGAAAGATTTCTTCGCGCCGCCATTTTTATCATTGAGAAACCTAAATACCATACTACAGCTTTCTTTCTGGTATTTTCCAGTCATGGAACACTGACCCACCGAAAGAACAAAATTTCGCTTACCTCGCCACATACCACCAAATACACTACTTAATTGGATAAAAAAGATTCTATAGAGCAAAACAGAAACCTTAGTTTGAAGATAAAGTGCAGGATTGCAAGGATCGAAGTGGTTGCAGTTCATCAAATTTGATTTTGTGACAGGAGGTCAAGATATCAAATTTGCCGTTTTTGTAGAATTTTGACGTCACTCTTGCAAATACATGGATGACACGCCCTTGCAAATATCAGGGGTCTGCTGTATTTACAATGTTGTACTTTTCTTGCAGGAGAGAGACCCAGTTTTCATCGCCAGAGACTTCGTTCTCAGATTTCTTCACGATGAAACCCCTTTAGACATAGCTCCTCCTAAAACCCCAATAAACAGTTTTCACTCGGAGGAAGAGAACAGCAAGCTAACCCAAATCAAGTTTACCGTGGGCTGCGGAAACATCACACAGCGAGTAAACCTCTCGTTTGTCCGCCTGACTCTTCAGGTTGTTGACATGCTAGATTTGCTGTCGGATTTTATTTCAAAGAACAGTGAATGTGAAAAGCCGTTACTTTCTCAAGATCCAAGTTTGATGTCGGCAGAGGATAGAACTGATGGCGTGCAGCCATCGAGATCCAAAGCATCACATGGTCATGTCAAGTGTTGGAGGATTATGTACCAAATAGTGGACCTCTATTCGTCATTACCTCGTGAGGCTAAAAATAAGGGCTTTATGAGAAGGAGCACAATTGGACGAGTTTTTGGAGGTAAGCTTAAAAGAAGAATTTTCCTTGTTAAGTTTTTCAACTCGTGAATACAAGTGCTTCTTTCCTTCCTTCCTTCCTTCCTTCCTTCCTTCCTTCCTTCCTTCCTTCCTTCCTTCCTTCCTTCCCTCCCTCCCTCCCTCCCTCCCTCCCTCCCTCCCTCCCTCCCTCCCTCCCTCCCTTCCTCCCTCCCTGCTTGCCTGCCTCATCCAATGCAGAATTAAACATTTCTATGTCTATTCTGTCCAAGTTCAAAAGGGATAAAAGATATCCCAACTTAAAAAGAAAATACGAAAACAAAGACACACACGGCACTATATTAAAGTGCCACTACGACGAAAATTTTTGTATTTCTTTTTCGCTTTTTTTAACGCAAATGTATCTAATAGGTTTAGACAATTGTGAACTGCTATAAATTAGATTGATATATTCTTACACAGCCGAGAAATAGCTGGCCGAAAACCCACGAAAATCACGTAAAATCCGTCCGCCATTACTCCGTTCATAAATCCGAGCCCACGTTCTACTGGTTTGCGATCACGTGACTTGATTTGTGACGTCAATGACGTCACAAAATCTTTAGGCCAACTCGATCCAACTCTCAGGGTTCAGTCCCAGTCATTTTTGAATTGAGTAATGGCGGAGGGCCGACTTCGAAATGTAAAGTTAAAATAATGGCACTTCCCGTGCGAGTTTTGACTTGAAACTTCGCAAGGTAAGTAACGAGTACTTATATTTTCAAAATACGAAGAGAACAGAAAATGTATATTTTTGATCATAGTGGCACTTTAAAGTTAGTTTTTTTGGACAGCTTTCAATTGAATGGTCAGACAAAAGGATTTCATCCACAGACGCAAAAGTTAGGTCCATATCTTTTGTCTATCATGGCTTTCATTTGTTTCCCACATTTTCTTTCATTTATTTGCGTTTCTCTTGTTAGCTGAGAGATTGTCTCCAGACAAACCCCGCGATGTTAAAATCGACATTGAAGATGGCTCGGTGGAAGATCGAAGAAGACGCCGCGTCCATAGTCCAGGCAGTCCAGACAAAAGAAAGTCAGCGGCCAGCCGCAGCACCACTGAAGCAACTACCATTACAGACCAGGAGGATGCGCAGAGTGTTATACCGCTGAGCACAGTTTTCGGTGTCGTGACGTTACCAAGAGTGAAACTGTTGGCCAGCATTGGCGGGCTCATTCTAGAGACGGAGATCAGAGAAATGAATGTTTCGTTCTCTCGCAAACAAGAGACTGAGAAGAATTGCGAAGGTTTGTAATAATTTCTTCTCTTGTGCAAGATTTCTTTATGTGAAACATAAACGGTGAATTTTTCTGTTTTTATTGCATTTAGGACACGTGAAGTCGTCTGTGACTGGACATCTAGGAAAAACAAAAGTGGATTTGAAAGAAACCTCGAAGTTTGTCACAGGGTAACGGAAGAAAGTTATAATCTTACTTAGTTTTACCGCATTTAAATCCGGAAGTGCTCTACCTGCTGTTTACTTGCTGCTCTTGAATAAGTTCCTTTTGTGGTACTGAGAACGCAGGGGCGGATCTAGGGGGAGGGTGCAGGGGTGCGCCCCCCCCCCCCCCCCCCCCCCCCCGAGATGACCTGCGGTTTTCTAATACAACTGGTATTTTGCAAAAAAAAAAACTATGTGAAAAAAAAAACATTCCCTAGTGGTGCACCCCCTCCTAAAAAAAAATCCTGGATCCGCCCCTGGAACGTCTGCCGTGTTATTAGCAACCCAAACTCTCTTATATGAGGTAGTTTACCCCCTTTTTGAATTTGCACTTTTCTGTGTTTGGAAGACATTTTTGCAACATATGAGATTAAATAATTCTTATGCCAGAGCGGCATAGGCTAGCCAGCTTTTCAGCCTTTCGACTTAAACTAATCCTATGTTTATCGACTTGTAATATGTTTTTCAAACAATTGCTTTTTAGAACGGTTGTGAGCTGCAGCTTGTCTCGATCGCATGCCCTCTACTCTTCCGTCACGCAAGGCACCGAGGCGAAGGGTAACGCACTCGTGACTTTGGGAATGATCGACATCGATATCCCGCAGCACCCTGTTGCGTTACACTCGATGATGACACGTAGTTCACGCACCATATCACGTCACATCTCAGAGATCCAGACTCAGAGATCAGTCATAAGGTGAATAATTCGTTTTTATGTCACAGTTGATTTGGTTTTGCATTGCTACGCTTTGTGATCGACCAATCCGAAGTAAAACCAAAACCAATCGTGACTTGCTCGCACGCGTTTTTCCGCGCTTGGCGCCGCCGACATGTAATTGCTTCGAGCTCTGATTGGTTCATTGGATTGTTTACGACTGCTGTGATTGGTCAGAGTAATTACTTTGGTTTTGGTTTTACGACACTCAATTGGAAACCTCTCGAATAGAGACTAGACTCTTTGATTTCCCACATTAAGTTTCATTTTATACAACGGCGTATAAGAAAAGTACTTCTCAATAGCTTTCATTGTATAATGATCAATAATAAATAGCACTGTAGGAATGCACTGTTCAGAAGCTTTCATTTAAATGGTCACAGTGATGCTGTAGGATTTCGTCCACTGACTCGAAAGTAAGAACCACCTTGTACAGCATAATAAACAGCACCACAGGAAAGTACTGCTCAGTAGCCTTCACTTGAATGGTCACACTTTAGGAATTCATTCACTGACTCAGAAGTAAGAACCACTTTGTGCAGCATAACAAACAGTGCCACAGGAATGTACTGCTCAACAGACTCGAAAGTTAGGAACACCTTGTGCAGCATAATAAACAGCACCACAGGAAAGTACTGCTCAGTAGCTTTCATTTGAATGGTCACACTTTAGGATTTCATCCACAAACTCAAAAGTTAGAATGACCTTGTACTGCACAATAAACAGTGCCACAGGAAAGTACTGCTCAGTAGCTTTCATTTGAATGGTCACACTTTAGGATTTCATCCACAGACTCAAAAGTTAGAATGACCTTGTACAGCACAATAAACAGTGCCACAGGAAAGTACTGCTCAATAGCTTTCATTTGAATGGTCACACTTTAGGATTTCATCCGCAGACTCAAAAGTTAGAACCACCTTGTACATCATAATAAACAGTACCACAGAAAAGTACTGCTCAGTAGCTTTCAATTGAATGGTCATACTTTAGGATTTCATCTACAGACTCAAAAGTTAGAACCACCTTGTGCATCATACAAAGAAAAGTACCGCTCAACAGCTTTCAACCACTTGCAGCATGATAAACAGAGGCGTTGGAAATACTTTTTTTCCATACGAGTTTAATTACTATGTCAGTTTACCGATTTGCAAATGACATGTCAATTGAAAGTCTTTCAAATGCTTTTTCTGTTTTCTCCTCCTCAGATCTATGGCAAGTTTTCACGATAGTACCCAGTCCCGTATGACACACGGGTTATCTTGTAATCCGTCGGAGATCTCAAGGTTTTCCCAGCTCATGTCCCCCTCTACTGTCAAACAGTTTGCGCCCTGGGATCGAGTTGATGGCTTTTCCCCAATCACCACCGTGTCCAGGATCTCTTTCACTTGTGTTTTAAAAGGGTTCGGTTTGGGAGCTGCGCTTTTGCCTTCTTTGAGAGCGGAATACAAGGTTAGGGAATGGTGATAAATACTTGCCTCTTTTAGACTAAAGCTACGGCTAAACATTCCAACATTAATTGTTGAAAATGGGTTGAAAAACGAGGCGCAGCTGAGTTTTTTAAATCCACTTCGAGGTGTTTAGATATCTGATGAAACACATTTTTGAATGTTTGATATAGCTTCTCAAACTGGTCATTAAATGCGGAGAAAACGAAGAAATAATATCGCCAAACTCTATGGAAATAGCCCATTTCCGAGTTACTCTTAGCCTCCTTTTCAAACCGAGGCCAAGTGCAAAACCATTCATATGGATATAAGTTTTGATTTGCATGTGAAAAGAACTAATTTTCAAATGAATGGTTTTGCACTTGGCCTCGGTTTGAAAAGGAGGCCAAGAACAACTCGGAATGGGCTATTCAGCCCGGGTATCAAACCTCCTTCATGGTGCTAATTTCCTGGTCACGAGTTATGAATTATTAATGGGGTTTTAGAATTACTTTTAAAGCTTGTAAAAACCAAGCGATTATAATTATTTTCTCTTGTAAGAACTTTGTCCTTTTTTTTTCACCTATTACATTCTTTGCAGTTATATTTGTAATTTTAGTTTAACTTACAGTTTTTCCTTTTGTCATGTCCATGGTACGTTTTTATGTTGTCTCAACATTTTTTTACTGTTGTAGTTTTTACATTTTTACGTATACGTTAGGACTTGTGACGCGATACAAGTAATACATTTTTATCAAATTTTATCAACATAATACACATACATGAATTCTCAAACCTTTCAATCATGAGATGCCGGAATTCCTACCTCATGGAGATGCTGTACCTATATCAAATTCCGAAAAAGAAATCGCTCGGCTAAAGGTAAACTTTGTTTGAAGTTGATATCACTGATTTTTTTGTTAGATGGGAAGGATAACAGGATCAGGCCGAACCGGAAAGAACAGTTATTTTAAGTTGGCCATGCCTGACCACAGTCTGAGTTTTACGTCCAAGGTACGTTCTATATATTCAGTTAATTCCTCAATTTCATTTGGCAGAATATCCAGAACTACTTGTAAAAGCTTTCATCAGTACCGTAGGATTGCAATCACAGACGCAAAAGTGCGGTTGGGTGGCCTAATAAACAACACCACAGGAAAATAATGCTCAGTAGCTTTCATTTAAATTAAATGATTTCATACACAGATTCAAAACTTAAAATCACCTTGTACACCACAATCGATAGCTTCACAGGAAAGTACTGCTCAACAACTTGCATTGGGGTGATTAGCTTTAGGATTTCATCAACGGACACAGAAGTTGAATAAAAATTTATACAATGTTGAGGCATGGCAATGATATTCCCAATTCCCTTTTGGGAACTCGAGGTAGTTATATTGCTCGTTTACATGCGGTTCGCCCATTGACGACACTAATTACAAGATGATTACTTTACCCGCCCTCCGCATGCTATTATTAGCTATTCCTTAACCTCCAGGGAAGGTATTTGACTAACACGCACTCGGTTTGGAGAACATGTTTCAGGGCATAGTCCGGTTTTTTGCTTCCGACTTGTAGTCGCATTGTTTCTTATATTTTTAGAGTCTTGCGGCTGGTAAATCTAGTTATTGTTTTACACCGTGGTTGTTATACTTATTGTAAAACGACAAGTGTTATTCATTCGCATGTTTTTTGTTCCTACAACATGTACGGTTGGTCGGCCTCTCGCTACATAGGGGATGTTTACATGGGAAAACTCGCACCAGCGCGAGTTTCATACCGGGATGACTTCGTGATTTCGTATCGCGTTTACATGATGACTGGGTCATTTCATACCATATTTACCTGAAAACTGAATCAAAATCGCAAACATGGCGTCTGTCGTCAATGACATGTTTTCCGCTACAGCTGCAGTAGCAGTTGTTTCAGCCATAAATTTGTCAAATTCGTTTATGAACCTTATGTTGAGCAAGCTTATCAACCGGAGAAACAACCTGGCGCGTCTATCAGTTCTAGAAAACTCGGCAATAACACGCTGCCGTCATAAGTCATTCTATACCTTCGCCAAGTTTTTGACGTTTATAATTTCGTACTGCTAGAAGCAACGCGTCAGTTTTTTCATCGTCCCACGTCCAACGTGTTGAAGCTGACGAAGCCATCTTGGATTGACAAAAATTACGCATGCGCTACCCGTTCTAGTGTACCTGCAAACCGATTTCACACCAAAACGAGTGGTCGTTTCACTTTTCATGATACCGTTGCGAAGTCTCGTACCGGAGTGAAACTGTCGCCCAGGTGCGACAACCAGGGTGAACTCACGCCGGGGCGACTCGCACCGGCATGACATTTTGTGGTGGTATCATGTAAACAAATGTAGAACCATAAGAGGGAACCGGAGTGAACTCGCCCCGGCGCGAAAGTCGCCCCGGTGTCATGTAAACACCCCCATAGTCGTATTCATGTAGCTTGTCACAGACATGTATTCTATTCGGCTGAACGCAGTGAAAGAGGAACAGGATTCTGGGAAGGAAAGAATAATGCTTTATGGTTATTTGACAACTCTACACATTCATTGAAATCTCGTTTCTTTTTCTCTGTAAGGTCCAATCCCTTGACGTCACTATCCCGCCTGCCACCGTTGTAGAACTACCTCCAGTCAATATGCATGGTGAACTAATTTCCAAGCTTCCTCGGGCTGTCAGAGCCCGGGGTGGCCCTGGGGAATCTGAAGAGAGTTTTCGGCGTCGTTCTTCATCCAAGACACATTTATATGTCTCGGCGGAAATCGGTTCTTTTCAACACAGCCTGACAACAGATCTACTCAACCATCTGGTGTTTGTACAGAAAAGTTTTATGAAGGTAAGCAGGCTCTTTCAATTATTCTTTTACCTCCTGCGAGAAGAAATAGAAGGATTTCGTCCTCAGACTTAAAAGTTAGAATCACCTTATATTATCTTGTACAGAACAGAGAACAGAGCCGGGGAAAGTACTGCTCAATAGCTTTTATTTGAATGGCCACATTGCCGGATTTCATGATCATCCACAGACTTAAAAGTTAGAATCACCTTTTACAGCATAATAAACAGTACCACAGGAAAGTACTGCTAAAGAACTTTTAGTTGAATGGTCACCCTGTAAGATTTCATCCACAGACGTAAGTTAGAACCACATTGTTCAGCATAATAAACAGTACCACAGGAAAGTACTGCTCTTTACATTTCATTTCAATGGTCACACTTCAGTATTGCATACACAGTGTCAAAATTTAGAACCACTCTGTACAGCATAATAAACAGTACCACAGGAAATGATCGAATATACTCGTTGGCTCAACAGTTGAAACTACATCACGTATCCCGCCAGCCACCGTTGTAGAACTACCTACAGTCAACATGATGATAACTCTTGGATTAAAAGACCGGGGTATGTTTCCGCCCATTGCAGTCAACCCTTTGTTTTACCTATGAAAGGGGAGCCATTTTACTTCGGATATTAATTTTCCCCTATGTTAGTGTGCGTCCTTTTTGATAGAATGGTGTTTTTGTAGAGAGACCCAGGTATTTCCAAAGCTATGTCTGTTGACACAGCCGACTGCTACTGATTGTTATGCAGCGCGTCACAAAATCGGGAACTGTAAGTACATCACGCAAAAGACAGTAACATTCTGGCGATGTTAAACTCACGAGTTTTCTAAATTTTTGTTGTTAGGAGGTGAACGACGTTCTTCAGCGTGTGTCGGGTGAAAGTCAACCAGTTCCATTGTGGAGAACAGCTTCCACCGAAGATCTGGACACAGTCAAAGAGAAAGAAGTTCCTCTTTTATATTCATTCCGCCTTAATCTTAAGGTAATCACTTGGAAGGCTTAGTAATCATAATCCTATTGCCATTTTAGCAATATGATAGTGTTACAAATATTCTTCATTATCTTCATGAATTGATGCCCTTCTGTTTGTCGTAAATTCTCTTACAAATAAAATTGGTTGTAGAAATAAGAGAAGGTATAGTTTTTATTCAGCGACGCGATTCCATGCGATTCATTGTCTTTTTGTACCTGTCAGGCACATGAAGCTTTTTACCGTTTGACGTATTTACATGAACATCTTCATTATTCTAATTTGTCTGTCCGCACTGTGAGTTACGGCTTCTTATTCCCCCCTCGCATTACTGGCCCGCCGCATGCTGCGCTTCCCCTGCGGGTTCCACTCAAGGGCTCTCTTGGCCACGTGTCCGTCTTGTCTCCTTAGTGTGTGGCCAATCCAACCGCACGGTCGTTGTTTTATCTACTCCTCTATCGGCCGCTGCTCTGTTTCCTTCCAAAGCTCCTCATTACGGATTCTTCTGGGCCACCAAATCCGCAAGATGCTCTTAGGATGCTCCTTAGGATGCTTTTGTTGATGAACACCTGCAACTTCTGCTTCGGTTCCTTGGTCAGCCTCCAAGTTTCCGAACAATACAAGTGCACGGCCTTCACATTTGACCCAAAGACTCACGCATGCACTCACGCTGTATGCTTAGGTTATAAATCCAATGAAGAAACTCCGTTCGTGGCTTACGGATGAGACTTCGAACTTAGCCAGTAAGAGCGCTGTTGCTAATGTTGGTTAGAAGCTGGTTTCGTACACACAAACATCTGGCGTTTTCTTATGGTGTTTTTTCGTCTTGTAGGGCATCCAAGTGACCGCCACAACTCCTTCATCGACTGCAGTAAGGCTGGAAACAGGTGTGGTGGCTTTAGAAGTGTCTAACTCGGCACCGTCATCCAACCTCTTGCCCGGCCAACTCAGAAGAAGTATGTCTTGATTGCATCTCACTTTGCAGTTTGAATTTGTCGAGACGTTGTTAATTAGAACGGTTTTCGATTGAGTGTTTAAAGGAATTTCGCTATTGCTTTAATTTTGCATGGCAACGCTTTATGATTGACTAGAATTTCTTGCACAACTTTCACAACCAGTCACAACCAGTCGTGACTTACTCGCATGCGTTTTCCCGCGCTTGGCGCCGGCGACATGTATTTGCTTCGAGCTCTGATTGGTTCCTTGAATTGTCTGCCTTAGTTTTGATTGGTCAGAGCAGTAAGTTTGGTTTTAGCTAAACGACACTCAAGGACAAACCGCTATAAAAGACAAACAAACAAATAAACAAACACAAAAAACATGAAAAATAAAACCAACAAACTCCTAAATCAGTTTAACTGACAAAAACTTCCAATGGTGAATTCATTATTAGTACATTGTAATAAGTAAGTCGTAACGGTATTATACATGTTTTACCTCTGGCAAATAATAAATATTAGAACTTAAACAGTCAGATTATGTACTAAACATCAGATGTATAGGGAAATATATGATAAGTAATACAAGTTTAGTAACAAGAGAAAACAAGTTTCTGACCTGAGAAATAACCTGGAACCTAACCCTAACCCTAACCCACTCGGCCCCACGAACCACAGGTAACCCACTCGGCCCCACGAGCCACAGGTAACCACTCGGCCCCACAAGCCACAGGTGGCCCACTCGGCCCCACGAGCCACAGGTGGCCCACTCGGCCCCACAAGCCACAGGTGGCCCACTTGGCCAGGTTGAGAGTCCAACACGCTAACCACCACGCCATCGCGAATCCAATCTTTACAAAGATAAGATAAAATTACTGTCCGTGATATCAAAAGTAATTGTTTTCCATATTTTATTTGTGCACAGGTAGCAGCTATGTGAAACTCTTTGGAAAAGCGCAAGTCGACGTCAATCTCTCCCTTGGACAATTTGTCAAGGTAAAAGCAAAATTGTTTTCTCTCTTTTTATGACTTAGAAATTTAGAAATTAATAAACACGGAAAGAGCGTTTTGCTAACAGTCCTCTTTCTCTTTCTCTCCTCAGAGCCGTAACATTGACAATGAATTCGATTTCCAACAATTGGCTTACTTCAAGACCAGAATCGGAGTCAGCAATTCATTTCAGGTATTAACGGTGAACTTTCAAACAAACCGTTTTCCCCTTTTTAATATTCTTTTTGGTCTTAACAAATGGATCGTTTTCATCTGCGTAAGAAGTTTGTTTTTCTGGCTTTGAGCGCAACAGCAGAGATAAGATGTTGCAGAGAAGGCCAGATTAAACGACTTGGCGAAATTTTGAAGGCCGGTGAGTTATAGGGAAAAATAATATTTAGAAAATTTGAGGACTTTGTATGAATCCGCCATTTGGTACAGCAACATGGCGGCTGAATTTGCATTTATAAGAAATTCTTAAAATACAGAAAATTTGAGAACTTTGTATGAATCATTTATAAGAAATTCTTAAAATACAGTACAGCTAAGTTATTAATTTCTTATTGTTTCTGTCCAGTTCAAAGATTCAAAAGACCTCTGATTTACATCCTCGGTTTAGAGAAGTCTAGAAGCTGAGTGAAAAAACACTTGTTTTTGTTTCGCCAAAAAATTTAATATGCTATATGCTATAAATTTCCAAAGCAATGTGATGTATTGACATGAAAATTTGCATGACGATTACTATTGCTGATATGAAGAACCTCATTAAAGTAGGGTCGTATAGAATAAGAATTTTGATGACGTCAAGTGAAAAGAAAGAATACAGGATTCACGATTATTTAAGGTTCTCAGGTGACGGCAAGAAAGGGAAGAGTTGTTCTATTTACATCATTTTAAACATACGACTTCAGTTTTGGATGATCAACCGTATCTGTCGGCGCAGTTGACCGTTAAAATTCATACTCGCTTATTGTCAAATTTCTCCCAAAAAGAATGTCCATCTTGTATATTCTTTCGTTCGGAAAAGTAAAGGTTGGTTTGCCTGTTTTTATACCACAGGACAGCAGATCGTTAGCTGGCACTGAGGACAAAGAAACCTTCCTAGTGACGCTGACAAAACCGTGTTTGTATGTACAGCAAGTGGCATTCGATAAAGGTGAACACATGTAAACGTAATCTAAGCTCACTTTGCGCGTTTTCTAATCCCATTCCACGCATTCAGGTCCAGGCTTTATGGTGAAAATTGGCTTTTGAGGACTCAGTGAACCTCTTTGTCTATGTCGATACTAAGGGTTAATCATATATGTATTCTTATTGGCATTTTGGACACGTAAGAAGCAGACAAATATTCTAACCATTTTTTGAGTGTTGATATACTTGCTCAAAAGTAAGAGCCCGGGATTCCTTTGCGAAATTTTGTGCGCAACATATGACACACCGGGCTGGGTGAAAGTTCATGCGCCATTATTTTTCGAATTGCAGACATTTTTAAGTGGTGGATGGTGGGTGCCTGGGACATCCAGGGGCTTCCACTGTGGCCAGCCAACCCCTAGATAAAATACTACCCCCATGGCTGGCAAATCTCCACAACCCAGCCATGGGCCCCCATTCCAGACACTCGTGACACTGATTGGATCAGTGGATGGATGAAAAAGAGGGGAGGGGTGGGAGGGGTAAGGAGCTCCACTAAAACGTGACCCACAGCTAAGAACCGCTAAGGGCTGGTTCCCACTAGCGACGTAATCGGAAGCGGAGTCGGAGTCGGAAGCGCAAGGAGCCTTATATTCTAGTGTCAATTTAAAAACGGAGTCGCAATCGGAATCGGAAGCTACAAGGAATCGGAATCGGAATCGGAATCGGAAGCTACAAGGAATCGGAATCGGAAAGATCAGAAGGTTTCCTTTTTCTTCCGCTTCTGCTTCCGTCGCTTACTATCCGCTTCCGTCGTTTTGATTTTCACCAGATCGTAAGCTTGTTACGATTCCGATTCTGCTTACGATTCTGCTTAATCGCTTTACGTCGCTAGTGGGAATCAAGCTTAAAACCACGCTAAACACTTGAGGACAAAAGCACCCCACCACGTGACGTGTTAACTGAGCCTGCACTAGTGAGCTGGACCGCTGATCGTTCAGACGAAGACCTGCTGACCGGAATAGGACTGCAAGCTGGTTGTTGTTAATAACTTAGTTAAATATTCATTTAACTGCATATCACGTAACTGTACGGTCCTTTCATTGATGAAGGTTTTTCTGTTTTCTACAGCTGTTCTAGTTTATTTGAATTACAAGAACGCATACGAACATTGGAATGAGCAACGACTTGCACTTAATAAAGAGGTACGTATTGTTTACACTTAGATATATATTTTTGAATCACTGTTAGGACATTTTGTGGTAGTCACAGAAAAGCATGTCACCTATTTTAGTAGTCGTTTTCCCTCGCTTTAGAGAATGCAGCTAAAGCCGCTATATGTTTGATGTCATCTCAAGTGTTGTATACAATGTGCTGCTTTATTTTACACCTTCCATTTGTTTTCGCATTTCCGTTTCCGCCGCAATTTTAATTGTTTTTCGTCCATTACGTCTTCCTTTTTTTTCCCACATTTTCTTTCATGTTGGCCTGGCATTGAGTTGATTTCCGCCCGATATATTTTTGTTTTTCGTCCACCACGTCTTACATTTGTTTCCCACATTTTCTTTCATGTTGGGCTGGCTTTGAAATGTTTTCGCCGAATTTTTTTTTGTTTTTTGTCCATCACGTCTTTCATTTATTTCCCACATTTTCTTTCCTGTTGGTCTGGCTTTGTATTGATTTCCGCCGAAACTTTTTTTGTTTTTCGTCCATCACGGCTTTCATTTGTTTCCCACATTTTCTTTCATGTTGGTCTGGCTCTGAATTGTTTTTGTTTTTCGCCGAAATTTGAGTTGTTCTTCGTCCATCGCGGCTTCCGTTTGTTTCCCGGAACAATGAGCCGGGTGACATCACAGCTTTTAAAGATTTCCCGCCATAATACACCGCGAACACTACAGCTTCAATTTTTTCCCCGGCAAGAAGGTTAAAAAGTCGTTCTATTCTAAACTATTCATTCGTGTGGTATTTTAAGGTTTATCACCGCAATGCATTACATTGTTGGCAGTATACTACAGTAGTAGTGACGAGTATTTTCTTACCTACAGAATCTGGAGGTGAATTACGCAAGTGATGTTAGTACTGATTTTGTGATTTTTATAACAGCCTGCGCTATCACCATGTTGAAAACCACATTTGCTCAAACAAACGTCGTTCGCTTAAATGTTTGTTACTCATATCATTACGCATTCATTTCTAACTGAAATATGGTTGACGCGGTCATTTGAGGCTCGCCTCTCACTGCTATGTCTGACAATTTGTTGCCTTTTCTTCAAGATGGGCACATAGACATTTTTTTTTGCCAGAAATGGGAGAAACAGTCGATAGCTATCTATGCAGGCGTGCATTGGGGCCTCAACACACACGCCGCGGAAGAAGAAAGATACTGCAAAAAGCCCAAAAGGCTGTACGATGCTGTATCGCCAGACCATTAATTGGCAAACCATTTAGGCGAAACGTTGAACATTTCACGAGTCAAACTAAATTGCAGTTTAAATTAATCTATCGGTTTGGAAGAACGCCTAATTTAATTCAGCCAAACATTGTCCATATACTATAACTAATTGCATTTTGTAACAAAAATTTAATTTCGCTCTGTACCTAACCTGTCAAACCAGCATAATATTTTTCGTGTTCTCTTTTCCTATCATGGTAAAATGACGTCATAGTTGAATAATAAACTTATTTACACTTTTTTTAGGCTGCAGTCATAACTGAGTCAGTTTTTAGTGGTATAATCTCGCTTACATTTTCACTTGTTTCAATAAATATTATTGTACACATACATGCACATGAGCTCGCCATCCAATTTTATTGGCTAATCGATTAATTTGGCTCAGCCAGATTGTCGCGGCGCCCGCACACGATGAGGAATTTGTCTCACGAGGCAAAAAATATCAAACACGACAGACATTTGCCTCACGACCTCGCGAGGCGAAAAACTCACAAAAGCTCCGGCGCACACTTGAGGGAACAGCTGAGCTAACTGCCTCGCGAGGAATTTTGCTCAGCACTTTCCTCAAGTATGCGGCAGGCTTTAAAGAGGGTGGTAAAGGGGGGGTCTGGATCACGTTTCACAAAAAATAAAATTGTCATTTCACGTTTCACGGAGAATGAAATGGCCATTTCACGGGAAAAAAAACATTCCTTTATTTTTGCTAATTAAATTGCATCCAAAGTACACCTTTGTTTGTTGTCTTCACCGACCGTTCACTCCTCGTTCTTCCTGATCTAAAAAGAAAGCTGAGTTCTTTGTTTTGCTTATGCTGTGTAAAATTACCTAACCTTGTAGAGTGACCTGGGGTCCAGAATGACGATCAGTCACGGTCATGCATTCGTCACGCAATTTACCATCGGCGTAGTTAAACGCTTACTGGATAATTTTTTGGGAGGAAGAAAGAATCACGGTTTACAGTAGCATTTCACGAGAAAAAAAACAACAGTCATTTTGCAGTGCTCATGAAAAAAAGTCGGTTTACGGGTATGTAACCAAATCACGTTTCACGAGGAAAAAAATAGCCATTTCATAATTCACGGGAAAAAAAAAGGCCTTTCACGAATCACGAAAAAACCCTTTAACACCCTCTTAAAAGCCACAATTTGTTTTTCACTTCTAATTAGACCAATCACGTGGCGTAGTGCGGCAAAACACGTAACAAGTAAACACGAATTACCTATGATACTCAATTAAAGATCGCTTTAATTAAGCATTATAAAAGTTGCTCATTTGTGTCGTCATTTATTCACAGTCAAGGAATTGGACAGTTAGTCAGCTAGTTGGTAGAAGGTTTAGTCGTCCGGTGAGTTAATGCGCGAGATAGCGAATACGTTATTAGTTAGTTAGGTTAGCTAGTTGATAGAAGACGTAGTTGATCGGTTAATCAGTGCGCAAGAGAGCTAAAATGTTTGCTTGTGGACAGTAAAATGCGTGCTAGCGATGACTGAGTTAGGGGAATTTATTGGTACGCTTGACTGGTCGCAATCCAGAGAAAACCGTAACCCAGTTGACCCTCTCATACGCGATCATCCTCAGGACAATGAAAAAAAAATACAGTTATTGACTTAAACATTTCTACTCCCTTGTTTCGAACGGGATTGCATAAAGATGGACATAGATGGTCGGTAAGTGGAATGATCGCTTATGAGATTGCTCGTTCAATGATAGTCAACTGTTCATACAATGAGAGGATGAACCGATCCTCGCAGTCATGAACGCAATTAATATAATTGCGTTTAAAAGCCCGACAAAATTCCGAGGCTTTGGACGAGATTCGAGCTTGTGACCTTCGTGTTTTCGGTGCGATGCTCTACCAACTGAACTACCAAGATCTCGTATGTTGGGAACGGTAAACCAGACGAAAATAAGATAGGGAATTAACATTGATCTCACTTAACTGTGTCTTAGTGTAACGAGTTATGCATTCACTTTAAGGTCGCCACACACGAGGCGACTAGGTCGTGGCGACCAAGTCACCTGTAGTTGTTTACATGAAGAGACTGGTTACAGCGACTGATTTGTTTTTGTTTTCTTTTTTCTTCTTTTATTTGGTTGCAGCGACTAGTTGCACGAGCAGTACACACGAGGAGATTGCCGTGAATCGACTGGTCCCTTCAATTTAAACCGACCGGATTTTTTTGCCGAAATTAGTTCGACTAGTCGCCCGGTGTATAGGGCGATCTTTGCTGACGTCATTGTTTACATTTTGCTTCATTAGCATACGAATTTACGTAGAGAAGGCACCGTGCTAAATACGAATTGACTTCAAAAGTTGAAAGAGCTTGTTGAACTTAGTAATCTGTGCAATTTTTAGCTTTTTTCATGCAATATTTAAGGAAATATCTGCTGTTAAAAACTGCAAAATTGTTGGGTGGCAAAAGCACTCATGAGCCCATACATTCTTTGTAAAATTTTGAGTTTTTAATACAGCATTGCATGAAGTGTATCTAGTATATCGGGCTCAAATTTTCAGAGAAAGCTAATTGTGCTATGCCCTTTCAATATTCAGAGTTTATTTTTTTGTAGGTAGGTTAGAAAACGAGGCGCATATGCTAATGAGGCAAAAATGGTAAACAAAGATTCCACTATACCGACCTTTAGAAAAAGAGCATATCGGAGTTTCAGTTTTGTAGCGTTACTTTAGTATATAAATGGAAAAATCTTCAGATAGACCAGTCGCCATTAACTGAACAATGTTTGCAGATAGCTTAGCAGAGACCCCATGAACCGCTTTGGTAGACGGGATCTGTATTTTTTTTTTATCTTTCTTCAACAAGTTGAGAATAACTATATGAAGTAAATATAACAACAATTTCCCTTCTCTCCCCTCTTCAGGTTCACTATGCCACGCAAGCTGTTTTGGATAAACTGCCTCAAAGGGCGCCTCCTTCTCAGCTTTCTGGATCTCTCTTCCTTCAACTTACAGTCGACCAACTGGGAGTTTGTATTCCACTCTACAATAGCAACCAGGTAAAAACAGATAGTAAAATATGGGTTAATTAAGTGGCCACCGTAAACAGATCACAAAGTTGTCGTTTTGACGCCTGAAACGTCAGGTTTTGAAACATTCAGTGGCTAATGGACGATGCATATATTTTCACCTGATGAGCGCGCCGACGCGTTATTCTTTCCTCGGTGAAAATAGCCTCCAGTTGGAGCAATCTAGTCTCCTCGCCATTCCTGATAAGACAAGTTTGTCACGCCAATCATCGAACTTTTCGGTGTGGTTTCAGCAGCGTCACCTAGAATCTTAATGTGCGAATTTTAGCCGGTACAATAGACCATTTCTTGATACGATAATTTCTTACATAGGGAGAACCAAACGTCCGAATCTCAGCTTTAGATTATATATTTAGTAGGCTCCGCGTGGTTTCAACATTCATTTTACCTTTCTTTATAAAATGATCAAGAACGTAAAGGGGCTATGTCGCGAGGATGGCGGGTGAGTACTGGGTACTAACAACTTGAAAAACGTCCGGTGGCTTTTTATCAAGTTGGCGGACATTACTGTCGAATTCGCTGCAATCCGTTCCATCCCGTCGTATTGCGTGGAAGGATAGATCTCAAGTTTACAAATTAGTTACAGTATTTACTTGGCTAGATTTTTTGGTAAATTATTTCTGCGATTTGTTAGTCGTATCTTCGAAAAATTCGATGTCTTCAGTAGTGGTGGAAGTTGGGGAGGAATTTAAAAGCGAAATCGATCGTGTGTTTGTTTACCTCGCGTGGTTCGACACGAGTGCAAGCGCGATAAAACTTGCCGCGATCCGGGAGGAAACAATAGAAATTTGACATGTGTGACGTCAGGTGACGTCACATGACAGGAACTCATTGCGCAGACTCACCTTGCGACATAGCCCCTTTGAATCCAACTAACGTTTTATTTTGTTATTTGTCAGGGTGTCGGTCTAGGGTTTCAAATGAGATATGCAGGTTAGTAGACAGAGGAATCTGTACGCTCTTAAACAAATGGATGGGAGTGCAGGGGCGGAGCCAGGATTTTTCTTAGGAGGGGGTCAGTGCACCTCTTAGGAATGACGTAACTGAAGGGTGACGTAAACAAGAATACTAGCTATATTAGAAAGATGCAGGTCATCTCAGGGGAGGGGGGGGGTGCGCACCCCCTGCACCCCTCCCCTAGATCCGCCCCTGGAGTGCTGGAATTTCAGTTGTTTGACTTTCGTTCTTGACTTGATCTTGTCGACTTTATCTGTCGCTGTCCACCCAAGTGAAAATGGGTATCAGTTTTAATAAAATTGTAGTCTTCTCGAGGCTGTCAATTACTTTTGGCAGACAACAGATTTCAGCTGTCAGTTTAACAAATCACGGCACTCCTTAGCTGAAAATCAAAATTTTAGTCAATTCTTAGCTATCAGTTAAATCCATCCAGTCCCTCTAAGGTGCTATGTCATGATGATTCTGAGGTTTTTGGGTCAAACTGCCTCAAATTAAAACTAAGTACCTTTGTCGTACACAAAATGTTTATAGAACGCGGAAAGGAAGATATCAAGTGAATTTTAGAATAAAAAATAAACCATAATCAGAGTTTTAGCGAGTTTTCCAAGAGAGAAGTGATAAACTTGAAAAAATGACCCCAATTTTTTCAAGTTGCAAACCATTTACATCGTGGCCATCTGCAGTCCAAGTCACTTATTTTTTTCTCTTAGAGCACTAGTAGAATAATTTTAAACAAAAGTGGACCGTTATTGTTGGGTTTTCACTGATATGAATGTCTTTTGGCTTTTTAAAGTAACACTTAAAATGTGACAGAGCCCCTTTAAATGATTAAATGAAGTGTGGCTGTGCAGAAGGGGACACTTTAGGTGTCCGTTTAGAGACTGCAATCGTTAATTATTCTGTTGCATCATATTAGATCAAGAGCCCGGCCCAGCCATGGTGTTACGAGTAGAACAGATGTTGTTGACGTGCTGTTCCAGCGTATCGTTTGTCAGTAAAGGGAAGTTCAGCAGCTTCTCGCTTTGGTTTGCTGACAAATTTGACACAGACACAGAAGACTGGAAACCTAACTTTGAAAGCGGACCAATGACCAGATGCAGCAGATGTAAGGAATCATTGCATATATGCTGTTGTTTGTCATACACCTTTCTCTTCTTACTAACTTAAATCATTATTTAACAATTTTTTGGATGAGGTTGAGCATGATAGCGGTAATTATCAAGGCCAAAGTTTGTGTTATCTGCCGAAGCCGAAGGCTGAGGCGGATAACACAAACTGAGGCCTTGATAATTATCGCTATCATGCGAAAACCGAATCCAATAATTGTTTTATTATGCATATTCCTGAGCTGCACTTGTAAAGACAAGAGCGCGCACAAAAAAGTGATCAATGCACAGCAGTCAACTTGTAAGTAAAAACAACTTACGTCACTTCTGCATGCATAAAACTATTGTCTGTAGGTATGACGTCACTTCTACATATATAAAATTCATTGTCTGTAGGTATGACGTAACAGAAACAGCTAGCAATAATTAGCTGCGTGCTTATAGCCAATCAAAATCGAGCTAGTGACACCCAATGTATAATAATCTTTCTTTCAGGTGTTGTTCCTGAAGGAACTTATGGGCTATGCTCAAGAACGCAGAGGTATCCTGTGATACCAGGTGAGGACAATGTTGGGCTGCCTGTGCGAAATGTTTTTGTAACAAGTCACTCGTATGAATGATTTAAATAACCTTCTATAGTTAGCTAAAAGTCGTAAAATGTTTTCAGAAATACTTCAAAATCCAATTTAGATTTACTGACAGATTTAACTGAAGTAATTATCGTTTTATTAAAATCAGTTCTCTACCTTTTGTTAGCCAATTTCTTTTACTTAATTTTCTCGATTCCATCGTACAGATAAAAAAATGCTAAGCGACAACACAGAAAAATGGAGCGGAAAAGAAAAAAACGAACATACAAAATTACAATTACAGTGAAAACCCGATATGACGTAATGTGCCAAGGGACTGGGAAAATGTGTTCGTTTTTACCGGAAGTTTGTTGTATCGGGGTTCTTTTCCATACATTTTACTATATCTGGGCTGAAGAATATCGTTTGTTATACCGGGGTCTTCGTTATATCGGGGTTCTTTTCCATACATTTTACTATATCTGGGCTGAAGAATATCGTTCGTTATACCGGGGTCTTCGTTATATCGGGGTTCTTTTCCATACATTTAACTATATCTGGGCTGAATAATATCGTTCGTTATACCGGGGTCTTCGTTTTATCGGGGTTCTTTTCCATACATTTTACTATGTCTGGGATGAAGAATATCGTTTGTTATACCGGGGTCTTCGTTATATCGGAGTTCTTTTCCATACATTTTACTATATCTGGGCTGAAGAATATCGTTCGTTATACCGGGGTCTTCGTTATATCGGGGTTCTTTTCCATACGTTTTACTATATGTGGGCTGAAGATTATCGCTCGTTATACCGGGGTCTTCGTTATATCGGAGTTCCACTGTACGCTGTTTTATGTGTTTAAAAAGCAATTTGATTTGATTTATTTTAATGTTAAACTTTCGCACAGTCAAATTTTGGTGACGTAACATATTTTCGCGCCATCAAATTTTCGCGATATTTTGAAAATCGCAGAAAAAAAATTCGATTCATGCGGTGAAGAAAGCACCTGTTAACGTAGGGTGCATGTAGACGACACCTATTTCCTTTGACTCATTTATTCTTCACTACCAGAAATCACTTTTGTAAATTAGTTACAGTTGCAAAACATTTATTTATTTATTTATTTATTTATTTATTTATTTATTTACAAACGATTTACAAGCTGTACGATGCGGTCATAAACCTATTAATGACCTGCTCGCCACTAGAGTTCCATAACTCAATGGTTAGAACGTCTGAGTAGAGAACGGAGCTCATGTGTTCAAATCTCATCTGGAGCTCAAAATTGTTTTCTGTGCTCTTTTTCTCCACACTGTTAATTGTTGTATTATTGTTCTACCAGACATGATCAAGGCAGGCAAGTGGGTGATGTCATTCCAGTGGCGTATGCGCGGTATTGAATTGTACTGTGACACTAACATTGGTAAGCACCTGTCATCTCTGGGGCAGACGCTGACCGCTTTGGCAGGTGAGCCGGACGTGGCTAACATAGACTCGGTGACGGATCTGCAAGACAGGGATCCCTCCATGGAAACTGTTAAGGATGGTAGAGACGAGGTGGATAGTCCGGCGGGGATGGGGGACAGGAAAATATCCAAAAATATGATTGAGAAGAACATGTGGGAACAGGCGCGCAAGGTCAATGAGCTCAGGTGAGAAGGAAAATAGCGTGTTTCCTTAGCTTGCTGCTCCTAGAGCAGCAACTTGAGTAATGTTACGAGCTTGTAACTGTTGAGATTGTTGATGAAGAGTTTTGTCCTCAAAGCAAACGCTTGTTCATAGTGTTTTTTTTTTTGCCAACTCTTCAAAATCAACAGCATCTGTACGAGAAAAAAGTACTGCTCAGTATCTTTTATTTGAATGGTCACACTTAAGGATTTCATTCATAGACTCAAATGTTACACCCACCTTGTACAACATAATAAACAGTACCACAGGAAAGTACTGCTCAGTAGCTTTCATTAGAATGGTCACACTTTAGGATTTCATCCACAGACCCAAAAGTTAGAACCACCTTGTACAGCATAATAAACAGAACCACAGGAAAGTACTGCTCAGTAGCTTTCATTTGAATGGTCACACTGTAGGATTTCATCCACAGACTCAAAAGTTAGAACCACCTTGTACAGCATAATAAACAGTACCGCAGGAAAGTACTACTCAATAGCTTTTATTTGAATGTTCATACTTTAGGATTTCATGCACAGAGTGTAAATTTAGAACCACCTCACGTGACTTAAGGTGGCCGAACACAGTTCCGCGGGCGGTCAGCGAGAATTCGCCTGACGGCACGGGTTTTTAGAAAGAATGCGAGACAGCTCCGTTTTGTAAACAATGTACACAAACGACAATTTCTCAAAATCCACTCATTAAAATTTCATGAAATTTGTCAAAATTCTTATTTTTATCGCATTTCAAATAATGAGAACTTTAAAACAGAAGTCTAACAAAGGAATTCTGTGACACGATCAATATTGACTGGGCAGCTATGTTCTTGAATATTTAAAAAACTGTTTGTTAAGATTTGGTCAATTTTAAACAATAGGAATTATTTATTTTAAGCTGTGTGCAAGATCACGAGATTTTACGTAAACCTTATAAAAGTGAAATTGTCAGGTTGTTTTCAATTATCCACTTTGCCATGGAAACAGTCCAAAGCGCAAATTTTAGCCGTTAATTAAAATCTTCCATCACTACATTTTCCTTTTGCCAAGTTTCAGCTTCGAAGCTGCAACCTTTCTCGCATAATGCCCTAACGAATGACATATACTCACAACCTATCAAAACTGTGTTCGGCCACCTTAATGTCTGTCTGAGAGGTCAAAGTCAACATATATCCATCATAATTCAACACATTGATACACTGCCCAAATATGGTCAAAAAGTTATCGATATACGCTATGTCTACATGACGTATATCCAACGATGGATGTAAATTTCGCATTTTGACAAGAGAATGCAAAAATGACGGACCGGACTCGATATTTTTTCTTCAAACTGTGCTTTGTTATCAATGTGTTGAACTATAAAACTATTATAAAACTATTATATCGCCTAATTCTTAGCCGACGACGCCGTAGGCCGAGTCGGCTAAAATTAGGCGATATCACGCAGTTCAGTAAAACAACTCCTGGTAATTTCTTTTTTTTTTTTCAGACGAAAAGCTGATGTGGAATCTTACATTGTGGAGCAGGAAACAAAGCGGCTGCAAGATCTTGAGAGCGCCGTGTTTAACGAGTTTCGAAAAGACGTGCGCAAGAAATTTCGGCGTCATTCTCGTTCAGGACGCCCCACAATGCCGAAAATATCAGAGTCGGACAGGTAGGCCTATTTTACTAGTTCGAGAACTCTGATTTTTTTTACTTGTGACAACCTGAATGCAAATGCTTAATATTTACCTTATTCCTTTTTACGATACGATACGATACGATATGATGCCATACGATACGATAGCGGTTTAAGGCGGCTATCGACAATAGTGATCCTAGCAGTATACAGAACGCACATGACTTATGAAACACTAAAATGACGTAGCTAGCGTTGAGTCTCCACGTTCTGCAATGCGGTGCAACATTGAAAAGGGGGAAAGGGGATGGGGGGAGTGGGAATGCTTTGGTGGAGGTGATATTTTAAGTATATATTCCTATTAGTAGTAATAAAATAGTGAGACAAGTCGTTTTTGTAAATTCTTTCAACTATTTTTGACGCCGATTGCAGCTGCGAATCTCCGAGAACCAGAGTTGTATGGATTCGTGGGTTTCACTTTTGTCCTGCCCGCGTGCTAGTACCAAAATTCAGTCATTCTACCTCTTGTTTACAGGTCAAACCTTCCCAATAGAAAGGTAAAGTCAGAGAAAGTGAGAGGATCCAGGACGCGGTCACGACTCAGACCACAACCGAGCAGCGATCTGGAAGAGATGGAGAGCGAAATGGTCGAGTTGCCATCCACGCCTCGTAAATCAGGAAAAGATTTCTTCTCGGGTGACGCTCCGTTAATAACGTGCGAGGACACGACGGAGGACGCGATTTTTGGACATCGATCACCGTCCCTTCCAGACATTTTAAACGTTGGTTATAAGGCAAGTAAATCAACGAACGACGAGCCGTTGTCGTTGCGAAGCTCTGCGCATAAGGATGCAGGAGGCGGGGAGCATGGAGGAGCAGGACCGAGAGTGACGTTCAGGACGGCTAGTGAATCTGACAGTGAGAGTGTGGCTTCACAGAAATCCTCCATCATGCAACAACAGCAACAGCAGAATCTTGATTTTGAGTTAGACGTAACTGTGGATATCGATAGTGGAAAATGCGTGTTTTATCCCGCCGACGACGGAGAGAAAGATGAAACAGCAGATTCCAAGTAGGTGCCAGTTACAATAGTATAATACTTGGGTGCCGAGATGTTAATTTTTTTCTGGTGTTCGAACTATTTTCTTATCTCCAACAACCATGTACGATTTGAAGTCAACTGTCAAAACTTTTGTAGTGTACACTTTCTATATGTTTTCCCGAGAAATTTCCGACCGTTTTCCGTGCCTTTACGATCGTTGTAAAAAAGTCTTTTAAACCGTTCCGATCAGCCGAAAATTCCAATTTACGGTTGGGTAACCCTGCTTTACGGGATCTTTTCATGTCACTTATATCGGGAAACGCTTCAAACTGCTTTCCGTTTCGCCCCCTGAAGGCCATATGTAAGGGAACGTGTCATAGGGGAGCGCGCTTACGGGAATGGTTGGACAGGAATTCAAGCTACTGCATCATCCGTGATAATTCGTGCGATGATGCAATAAGGTGGTCAGACACGAGGGGTCATGTAGCAAGGACTGTAGCGGGTACACGAAGCAGGGAAGAAATCATAGCGCTTGCACACCACATGAAAATGTCGCGGGGACTTGTCTCAGGGACATGTTGCAGCGACACGTCCCCTCGTGTGAACTGATGCTATCATAATTGCGCAACACCAATTTTGGGGACATTTTGTCCCCGCGACGTGTCCCATGAAGTTCAGCAAGTTGAACTCCGTGAGACATGTCGCGAGGACAAAATGTCCCCAAGATTGGTGTTGCATAATTATGATCGGTATCAGTTCACACGAGGGGACATGTCGCTGCAACATGTCCGTGAGATATGTCCCCGCGACATTTTCATGTGGTGTGCAAGCGCTTTGATTTTTTCCCTGCCACATGTCCCCGCTACACTTCCTGCTACATGTCCTTCAGTGTGTACTACACAAATTTTTGTCCCTGCTACATGACCCCTCGTGTCTGACCACCTATAGTCCTATTTGAATCATAACAATTTAAAATATGATTTGATATGTACCCAAAGCATCATGGAATGATTTTATTTCTCTCTGGATCATCACCAATTGCTTATGGAAGCTTTTACCAGTACATAGTTTTACAAAGAATATAAACGGAGTTTTGTGAGGGTAGCTGGTCGTTTACAAGAGTGGTCGCAAGAACAGCTTCAACTGTAGTACCCTCGCTCATTTAAAATGCTCCTTTAACATCAAAGAAATGATTCCAAATGATTTCTCGAAGGAAGAACAAACGATAAATATTTTTTAGCGTTTTATTTTATTTTATTTCAAGACGCTACGCTAAAACCTGAAAACGTTGGTCCAACTTTTTCAAGTTGCAATTTTTATCCTGGCATCCTTAACAGAAATAAATACTATCCAATAGTTATAAGTTTTACCAGTAGTTGCTTTGAGGAGGAGTGAGCAATTTTCTCTTTCTATGTGTTTTGCTCGCTTTAGGACTGGCGCTAGTGACGCATGCGCGTAATATCAATCAATCAAACTTTATTTATAGAGGGTAACTTCTGATAGTTAGACAACTGATAAACTTGTGGACCTCTTAAAAACTTAAAAACAATTAATAATATATTGTAAGTAAAACCTAATTAAATGTTAATTAAAAACTAAGCTAAAGGAATATACATATTACTTACATTACACGATCTAGAAATAATTTTCTAAACAGGGAGTAAGAATAAAAAATACGTCTTCTTGTTCCATGCACTGCCGCCATGTTGAACCGATCGAATCCGCTGACCCCTATAGTCTGCAGATCAGTGCCCTTAGCAACAGCCTTGTAGTTAAGATTTTTCCCCCGTAATGTATAAGGTAAGCAGTCCCCATTAATAGCTTTTTCTCTCCTGTTTATTTAGAATCTCTGGTAAACGTTTCCCGCTCTTCGATCCTACTCGCGGTAAATTATCAACACCCGTATTTCAGTCAGGAGCACAAAAGCGAAACAAGCAAGGCGCACAGGAGAAACCTCAACCTGAAGACACTAAACTGCTGTTACCGGCCGTTGATGTACGAGTCCACTACCAATCTAACATTGACTCTGAAAGCGTAAGTCACCCGAGCACGCCTGGTACACCTGGAACTCCTTGGGGTGCTGAGCAATCCACCGACGGTGAACAATCAACAATTATTTACTCCGAGACGCCGGATCCGGGGGATGCTAACATAGAGTCTTCACCGCACCTCAACACCACCAGTAACAGGAAGATTGTCAAGAAAGCGGGGCTATATGCCTGGGTTCTGTTTCAGGCTTTGCCTCAGGAGATGGTGTTAAAACCACGTTTATTAGATTTCATAGAACAAGCATTACAACCAATCAGCGTGCCGGGCGAAGAGGAAGTGACAGATGGCGGGGGTTTAACTTCCGGTGACACTGATAGCGATACTGAGGGGGAGGTAGGAGGCTCCATGGTGTCGTCCTCGATGTCGGAGAATTCTTCATTCCCGGTGGATGTAGTGGTTGTGTTCCGCGTACAGCCGTCTGACATTCGCTTCAGCTGCCTACCAGTTTCTCGGGTAGAATGTATGCTGCGTCTTCCTGCTTTAGATGTGGTGTTTTCGTCCAACTCTAGCCCGAACAAGTCGCTTCTGCAGACTCCGTCCTTGCGTCCAGGCAGTTTGGATCATTCCCGCGTAAAGTTCGATCCACTAGACAGCACCTTGACTCCTCCCACGCTGACGTTCGATAGCGGCGGCATCAGCTTTACCGTGTGTCTCTCTCGCTTCTCCTTCTGTATCTTTCATCCGTACGGAAAACAACACACTGGGCTTGGACGTACATCTAGTTCGCCCTCAGATCACGAAGAAAGTGCCGAGGAAAACCGACCGAGATTTCGTTTCGCTCAATCTCAGCCACTGTCAGGAAAGAAAGACTCGCTAAGTTTGAACGTAGAGTTTGTGAAGTTTAATCTGTCACGCAGACGGGTCGGTTCTTCTGGCGCCGTGACGGAAGATAAAAGCAAGGCACCTTCACCTGATCTTCTCGCCGGGACGGGGACTGGATCTTCAACGGTTGTCAAGGTTTCCGGTAAGCTGATTTTCCTTCACAAAATCTGTTTTTGGGTGGTAGTGGTAATCGTTGTAAGCTTTCATTGGCTTTGCAACCCAGTCCTAACTGGTGATGTCTTGAGTAAGTTTGAAGGGCGATGTAATCATCTTGATTGATGTCCGCTTACCTGGCATCTCGCACAGTACAAGTTATTGTAAAACTTGCATCTTTTTTTATTTCCCATGCTTATCTCAGTGACAGCTTTCTTTTACGCATGAAATTGTATCGCAAAAAACACGTGAAAAACAAAGCCTTTCATTAATTACAACATGCAATAAGTGAATTAAGTTCATAAAAAGTTAATATAATGTCACCTTGTAACATGAAAATGTTTGGAACCACCACACAAACTTCCCCTTTCATGCCGTTATATTCAAGCCTCACGTGAAATTGTGGTTGGGGGAGGAGTGGGGAGCAATTGGAGGGGGGGGGGGGGGGGGGGGGGAGATGTGCTAAGAGGTCTATCCCGAAAGATTAAGAATGATTCCAATCTAATTAGAATCTGATCAGTATCTCGTTTTTCATTCCAATTTCGCGTTTGTTCCACTCTTTAATTGTTGTATAAAAGGGGTGAGACTGTTTACAGTCTGTAAATCCTTTCACTCTCATAGCCAAGCCTAATCCTACAGTGTTGCAAAGTGTGGTCATTCAAATGAGATACCTTCAGCAGTACTTTCCTACGAAACTGTTTGTCTATTAGTATTTTAATGGGAATTTTTCTTGAATTTTGATTTTTGACCTTTCCTTGGTAATAAAAGGATTAAAAGACTAAAGCTTTT
The DNA here is from genome assembly GCA_022457155.1 of Cladopsammia gracilis. Classification (NCBI taxonomy): domain Eukaryota; kingdom Metazoa; phylum Cnidaria; class Anthozoa; order Scleractinia; family Dendrophylliidae; genus Cladopsammia; species Cladopsammia gracilis. The sequence goes on along the minus strand of JAJGOT010000223.1, from coordinate 475,367 downwards.
ATCGAACTAATGCATCTGTTCTATAACTAGGTATTTGCGACATTGGCTCGGCAACCTTTAACTACGATATGCGGCGCTTGAACGAGATCTTAGACTTTCCAAAAGCCTGGTACAAAAGAGGGCTTGTACAGCGGTTGTTCCTAGGAAAAGAGGGATCTTACGCAACAACGACGTCAGCCGCGGGGTCAGATCAGGTCCCGGACGAGCCTACTCCTACCAAACCAACAGACGATGAAATGAAACGAAGGTAAGTACTGACAGCCACATTGTTACATTCTTGAGGATAGTTATTAGGCCCGTGATAGTTCAGAAGTGCTTGCGTTACACGGCGCTTTTCTAACTGTGTTCCTTTTTTTCTTGCCAAACGCGGGAAGATTTGAAGTTGTGCCAAGCGCGGGAAAATCGTGCAACCTGTGCCAAGCGCGGGAAAATCGTGCAACCGGTGTCAAGCGCGGGAAAACATGCAACCAGTGCCAAGCGCAAGAAAACGTGCAACTGGGAAAAAAAATCGTGCTGCCGATGCCACGCACTGTGCACCGGATTGGTTTAAAAAACACGAATATTTTGCTGGTTCGATTTTAGGTCCCAGCAAACGGAAACTGCGAAATATTCTTATTCTTGCCCTGCACGTCGTGTTACTCGAAACGTAAGAGGACGTCATGTTAACAATTGTGTTTGTGATCGTTTTACAGATCATCGTCTCTTAATGAAAAAGAGGTCGGGACAGTTATCCCACTCTCGACAAAGCGTCGGTCACACTCGCTCTTTCGGTCCATGTCTGAATCGCACGAAGAGCCAGTACCGTCTACACCAGTCAAATCACCAGCCAGCAAACATAAACCAGGTTAGTTCGGTTGAATCTGCAAGTGTGAACTTGGGTTAGATCTCCTTCACTTTCTCTGCGATGAACTAGCATCCGATCGAGGAAGAGCAGTTATAATTTCAAGTTATGCTAAGCGCAGTCGTGATAAATTTTATCGCCACAATTCGGAAAAGCACTTACTCGCAAGAAAATGGACTCGCAAAAGTAAAATGGAGGATTGGAATTCCGAAACTAATCTTTATTCCAGTTTATTTATTTTTTCTCAAAATAATCTGCTGAAACACGATTCAGTTTCAAGTCCGGTTATTTGACAGTGCGGAGTAATTCCCGCTTACCGCCAGTATACAACATCAAACCTCAACAAACATCTTGTTCTTTTTTGCTCCAAAATTGCACTTTAGCTTGCATTTTGGATGATTTAATCTTCCTGGCCTATTTTAGACGATTTTCTCGTTCAAAATTTTGGCTTTGACATAAAATTCTCACCACATCGAGAACACAGCATTAGAAAGTTTAATGTATTTTTGAGCGATCTTTTTTCTTTTCACACTGTAGTTCTCCTTCTTCACACTGCTGTTGTTTTATTTTCAGGGCATCGTAAAGTGGCGTCATCGGGCAGCAGTTTTTTCGGCTTCCTTCCTACATCGCCCAGTCTTTTTCGTTCCATGACTATGAGCGGGTCTAGGCATGGCCTACTCAGTCCCACGGTGGCCTCGCCTCCCAGTACCAGAAGACGGGCCACTCTGTCGGGTAAACCACAGTGATTAATGACATTAATTGTTTTGTTGTTGTTGTCTTTGAGAGGAATGTGGTCAAATTCGTGACAGTAACAGATCTGATCTCACCTCTCATTTATTGTGTCCATTCAAATAAAAGCTATTAAGCAGTACTTTCCTGTGGTACTGGTTATTATGCTGTACAAGGTGGTTCTAACGTTTGAGTCTGTGGATGAAATCCTAAAGTGTGACCATTTAAATGAAAGCTATTAAGCAGTACTTTCCTGTGGTACTGTTTATTATGCTGGACAAGGTGGTCCTAACGTTTGAGTCTGTGGATGAAATCCTAAAGTGTGACCATTCAAATGAAAGCTATTAAGCAGTACTTTCCTGTGGTACTGTTTATTATGCTGTACAAGGTGGTTCTAACGTTTGAGTCTGTGGATGAAATCCTAAAGTGTGACCATTTAACTGAAAGCTATGGAGCAGTACTTTCCTGTGGTACTGTTTATTATGCTGTACAAGGTGGTTCTAACGTTTGAGTCTGTGGATGAAATCCTAAAGTGTGACCATTTAAATGAAACCTATTGAGCAGTATTTTTCCGTTTGCTGTTTTATAAACTTGCCATAAAGTGAAAAACATCTTGATGTTTCGATTCAGGTGACAGCAAGATAAAACGTCCACCACTAAAAGTCATCGAAAGTTCCTCTGAAACGGAAGTTGATGGTCCTCTAAGCCATTCCTCGTCGTCCAGTCTCGCAGGGACTAGGTCCAAGTGGGAGACAGTGGTCGTTGTGGCGGTAAATCTGTCGCGACTTGATATGTCGACAAACATGGGCAGCGTTATGGGCCAGACACTGTAAGAGCATGCGTGTTGATGTTTACCTCTTAGTTATTTTTTGAGTTTATTTAGATATTCTTACGGTATTTATTTTCATTTACAGTCTTATCTTAGACCCTCCCCCTCCCCCTCCCCCTCCCCCCCAAAAAAAAAGAAAAGAAAAAAACGTTTTTATATTGTGAGAACATTTCCGCTGAATCAATGCATGTGTTTCCTGTTTTGCCGGTTTTTGCCCATTGTAGCATATATGTAGCAGTCAGCCAGTCACAATGTTGAAATACCTTGATTGTACTTGATTGAATGTAACCTTATCAGCTCCTGTGTCTTTACCATTTCACCATTTTTACAGTCATTAAACCGCTCATTTTCATTTTCTTTGGTTTTTACCCAGCTGGAGCACAAGTGACCTTCGTTCCCAGTGTCACGTGACTCTTACTAACACGGGACGGCGAGAGCTGAAGGGATCAGTGAGTGTACGACAGGCGTTATATGAAGCACGGAGTGGGATTGTCGGTGGACATATTGAAATTCAGGAGCTCAAGATGCGGGGTACGATAAAAATCGCATTGTTAATCCTTTAGTTCACTCTTAAGAGCTGCCAACACCAAAATTCAAGAAAATTGTTAAATTTCATTTTGTAAAATAATGAAAAACACACAGCACCACCGGAAAGAACTGCTGTAGAGCTTTTATTTGAATGGTTACATCACAGGGTTTCATCCACAGGCAAAAAAATGTCTAAAAAATACCAGAGCTGTTCAACAGCAGACCCAATACTTAACGATCAAACGGTGCAAAATGAAATTTGATATTTTTTCTTCATTTTGGAAGAATAAACTAATGTTCAAGCCATTATTAACTCTCCACAGCTGATATTAACGAGGAACGTGGCTGCAACCCTCAGCATCTGATTCACCTGGGATTACGCTACGCTGAGGCGCGCATTGATTACATGGGTACATGTATACTGATGGGAAATCTGTCCAAGTTTAAAACGGACTTGCGTGACGAGTGGACGCTACAAGAAACCACCAGCCCTTCTACTGGTGAGTAATAACCACAAGCAGTTTATGAAAGCAGTTTTCAATTGAATGTCGTAAGACCAAAACCAAAGTGATCACGCTGATCTGTCACCATTGGTTTTGGCTTCGCATATGATTGGTTGAGAATGTTGCGCGAGCGGATTTTAACCAATCACAAAGCGCAGCAATGGAAATTCAAAACAAAGGCGAATTAATTGGTGACACTAAGTTGTAAAGCGTTTTTCATGGCTCGCTAGTCAGATTCCTTGTTTCCTTACCCGTTCCTTTCGCATTTATAAGTGTTAACCAGGCCTACGGTTGGTAAGATAAACCAAATGAAAGCAAACATTTGTATAAGAGTATCTAAATTGATAGGGAGATTTATGCGAAAAAAAAAAACAATTAAAACTTGATGCACACTGTACAAATAACCTGTCCGAACAAATATAAATTATCCACGATAATACAAGTTAACATGATAGGAATCTTGTAGCTGAGTCGTGGGCCCTGACACAGTATGTGGTAAAGGTAAAGTTGCATCCGAGCCACAGGCTAAGCCTAACGCGTTAATCGCTGGCCTCCACAGTATGTCTGAAACCTCCACTAACACTTTCACTCAAGGAGTGAATTCTAAGTTATGTCATGCGATTCTTACTTTTGAGTCCGTGGCCTGTTGTGTAGATTCGTTTAAATGTTTTGAATGGAATTTTCTAACTTTTCTTCATCTTACTTTTTTTTTTCAGATAACCTCTTTGAACAGGAGCGTGACCCGGTGAACGCCAAAATCTACATGCACGGTGACTTAGCGTGGAATGATTTTAAGATCATGATTTGTCGTTCCACTACCCCTGACTTGGTGAAGATGATTGCTAAGATTCAGGAGTTTCTCGCGCAGCAACATAGGAACAGCATACGGGCTCTTTCATCTCTTAGACCCCAGGCTCCGATCATCATGGGGGATGTGATGTCATCATTGTCCTCCCCAGTCTCCACGGGATCCCAAGTCGCCGGCAAAGAAGAAAATAAAGATGGTCAGTGTTGGTTTGGTTTTCTTAGAGAGTATATTTTCTTAAAACAATGGTAACATTAAAACCAATCACGAGAATCACGAGTGCCGTTAATGCCGTGAATAGTAGTGAGAGTAAAAAAATAATTATATAACCGAAGTAAATCATACGTCAGAACTCGAAGCAAGAACATGTATCGAGTGCGAAAAAATAGGTAACAGGTTGAAAGACTGCGAATGTGTATATCCTCTACAGGGCGCGGACAGATGTTATATCCGCTAGAAAGCGCGGGAAAATATATATCCGGAACAGAACGTGGGAAAAGTCACTTGAGCCAAACTCAATTTTTTTTTCTCACAGCAATTAGCTTGTTGCAATAAGTTTTTGAATCATTTTGCAGAACCCGTCAAATAGAAAAAAAAAACTTAATAGGTAATTAATTTTAAAAGTGCAAATCTGTGTAGGTGTACACAGTAGGTGTACTACTTTCGGAAAATCTTGACTCATTAACTGTTGTTATTATACATTGGTGTCACTAGCTCGATTTTGATTGGCTATAAGCACGCAGCTAATTATTGCTTGCTGTTTCTGTTACGTCATACCTACAGACAATAGTTTTATGCATGCAGAATGACGTCATACCTACAGACAATAGTTTTAAACATGCAGAAGTGCGCACTCTTGTCTTTACAAGTGCAGCTCAGGAATATGCATATTCGGTATTCGTTTGTGTTATCCGCCTCAGCCTTCGGCTTCGGCAGATAACACAAACTTTGGCTTTGATAATTATCGCTATCATGCTCAACCTCATCCAATAATTGTTAATTATCCACAGGTCTTAAATATCAACACTGGGGTAAGGTGTTAAATGCGGTCAGGGGACTAAAACTGAGCGTCCTTAGCAGCGCCCTGCCAGAGAGGGGTGTGTTACTGGGCGGAAGCCTCACCTTGCACGGCAAGGCCTTTGCCCTCGCCTGTTTCCACGGAGTCAACTTCCGCTCGCAGTCCTGGGTGCTGTTTACGCTTCAGAGACCTTACATGACATTTTCGAGCAAGGTATGTACGGTGGAGAAGAGCTGTCAAGTGAGGCGCGTTAAAGCTGTGCAGGATCTCTCGCTCAAGCTCGGGCACGGCGCGGACGACACGCTCAGTGGTAAACTGTCACCTTCTTCAGGTAAGGAGACCGTGCGAGATAATTAAGCATGTACTGCGAATTTATCGTGTATCGCGCAAGGTAATCACCCATCAACCACTCTTCAATCATTTAAGTAATGATCCACATAAGAAGGAAAGTGCTAACGGCAATGCACGATGGAATGCCAACTTTTTTCATTGTTACAACTAGTGATCTCATTGGCCTAGACTCAAAAACCGCTAAAAAGTTAGGTTTCAAGGTGCATTTTGTTTGATTTTTTAAAGGTTTCATGTAATTTAAGACCAAATCGCAAAACATGCAAATTTTTAAAGAAATTTTATTTGGGGAACTTCATCAAAGAAGCAAAATTATTAGCCATTGTCTTCTGCCATTCTGATTGGTTAAGCACGAACATTTCCTATAATTTATCTGACGCAAATGGATATTCTTTATTTTTATCCTGAAATATAGTTATAAACCATTAGCTCCTCCCCTATTCTTGAAATCAAAGACATTCTATGTGAGAAAGAGCCAATGCCGCAGAACAATGAAATTTACTGTAGTTCTTTTGTGGAGCGTTACTTAAACAACAATAAAATATTAATCATTTCATATATCGTAAAATGCCGCTTATTGCCCCCCCCCCCCTCAATCTATCTGAAACAAAAAATATTTCGGTTATTTTTCGTTTGTTTATGTACACTTTTACAGAACGCCGTACAACTTCAAATGGCAAATTAGGGAAGTATAACTGGCATGTAGAGTGCATAACAAGAAGTGTGATTATAGCTTTGTTGCTATTTCATCGAGTATTAACGGAACTGTTCAATGTTCTTCTGTTGTATTAATAAGAGGCTGCAACAGTTATTAAAAGCCGGTATGCAGAGCATCTCTTCAATAGGCTCCAACTTTGCGCAGCATGTATTTGTCAATATAACGGAGACAGTAAATGACCCCCCCCCCCGGATATAAGCTCCCCGTTTATAAGCCCACCAAGACCCCCTTATGAAGTTGTATTAGCCCACGGCTTAAAACCGGCATTTTACGGTATATACATGTCTCTTTTTCTCGTCTTTCTGCGTAAATGACTTATTTGCGTCCATCAACAACAATGCTTGTGTGGTGATCCGTTTAAAACGCTTTGTTTGCAGAACCATTTCTTTCAGCACATTGGTCACTTCCTTGAATCGTTTTAGTTTCATTGATTCTATCCAGCATATTTGTTTAAATTTTAATTTACATACATTTTCACAGCCCACGTGGGAATCATCCAAAAAGTCGCTCGTGGCAGGAGGAACCCCCCGTCTATGGGCAGTACTGTACAGGATTGGCTCAACTATGTCTGTGCGACCGGGGGGGACCTCAGTCCTACAGAAGGCTCTGCGCCCGTTAGTTTCGATAAACCTCGCTCGGAAACCGTTGTAGGAGCAGGGAAAACTCCATCTAAGGAAAGACGGTCAAGTTACACTGGCGGATTACGATATGAACACGACACAGAGGCGATATTCGCTATTCCCAAGTTTGAGGTGGAATTCCGGTCTGAACACGACATGCCAATGACTTCCATCGCTTCCAAGTGGGTTCGAAAACAAAATAGGTGAGATTTAATATTTGAATCCTTATTGCGGCTCAGGTCAAAACGTAAAGAAATGTGCACTGAAAGAACTGCTAAATAGAAGTACAGTCAAACTCTGTTAATACTGGCACCAAAATGACCAAGGAAACTCAGTCCGTATTAAGCGGGTTCACACTAATAATGCAATTGAAGCATTTTATTGCTTTTAAGGAACATACAGTAAACTACCATATCTGACCCCACTGCGAGAGTAAAAAAAAATACGATTAGACGAAAGCTTGAAGCTTTCTTTCAACCATACTGATAGCATATGTGTAGCTGCCTGACGTAGCGCATTTGAAAAAAAGTTAATACGAAGAATTGTCCGTATTGACGAGGTTAATTTGTTAGTTTTGTTGATTTTTTAAGCCGTCAAATTTTAGAGAAAATGTATGGGCTTTGGGTCTGGTCCAAGGAAACTGTCTGTATTTAACGAGGCGACCGTATTGGTGGATGTCTCACTGTAAAGCGGGGAAAACAATCCAGTGATCAAGGACTTACTTGAGCGACTCTAACAACAGTTCTTAAGAATTATTCTCGCTTAGACAACGACACCGGACAAACAATTCCCCTAAAGGCGTTTTTACACGCAAACTGAAGTGGGCAAACTCCTAAACGTTGGTGTGTTTTCACACGACAAACGTCCACGATTGTGACTGGAATGGACACTCCAAAATTAGGTATGGACCAGCGGTTTTAGTGAAAACATTGGATTGGTGGGGGGTTCTCATTCTCGCGGGCTCAGAAACCTGATTTTGGAGTAGCCATTTAAGTCACAATCAAACTTTCCACACACCTCAACTTCGTTCTCAGGCTGCTTTTTTCTCGGATCTTTTCGAAGGAGAAAGGGCGAGGAGCCTGTAAAACGAGATTGCTCATACAGAAGTTATTGCGAACATGCACATGTCAAATGCGAGTTTGCTAACTCTAAAAAGTGGGCGAAAAAAGTTGGCAAGGATAGAAAGAAGTTCTGTTTGCCGTCAACAGTTTGCCAGCTTGTTTGCCAATTGTTGATGGCACGTTCACACACGCCAACTTAAGTTTGTCAATTGTTGATGGCACGTTCACACACGCCAACTTAAGTTTCCCAATTGTTGATGCAACGTTCACACACGCCAACTTAGTTTGCCAATTGTTGATGGCACGTTCACACACGCCAACTTAAGTTTGCCAATTGTTGATGGCACGTTCACACGCCAACTTAAGTTTGCCAATTGTTGATAGCACGTTCACACTCGCCAACTTAAGTTTGCCAAGTGTTGATGGCACGTTCACACACGCCAACTTAAGTTTGCCAATTGTTGATGGCACGTTCACACACGCCAACCTAAGTTTGCCAATTGTTGATAGCACGTTCACACACGCCAACTTAAGTTTGCCAATTGTTGATGGCACGTTCACACACGCCAACTTAAGTTTGCCAATTGTTGATGGCACGTTCACACACGCCAACTTAGTTTGCCAATTGTTGATAGCACGTTCACACTCGCCAACTTAAGTTTGCCAATTGTTGATAGCACGTTCACACACGCCAACTTAAGTTTGCCAATTGTTGATAGCACGTTCACACTCGCCAACTTAAGTTTGCCAATTGTTGATAGCACGTTCACACTCACCAACTTAAGTTTGCCAATTGTTGATGGAACGTTCACACACGCCAACTTAAGTTTGCCAATTGTCGATGGCACGTTCACACACGCCAACTTAAGTTTGCAAATTGTCGATGGCACGTTCACGCACGCCAACTTAAGTTTGCCAATTGTTGATGGCACGTTCACGCACGCCAACTTAAGTTTGCCAATTTTAGTTTGCAGTTAAAAGGCGCCTGAAAGTTTGTATTACAAATACCGATCATACACTTACCAGATAGCTACAATCGGCGACAAAACTGTCGAGACACTTTCATTTTAAGGTGCGTTTTTGGTGACAAATACAACCCCACTCTCTCTCTATCCCCTCCAACTAATGTTGAATTTTGTTCCCCACAGATTACTTGACCAGTGGTACATTGAATAGGGGAGTGGGGGGCAGATTATGTTTTTAACATGTATTTGTGAAAGCCCGTGATTTCAAACGAGCTAGTTTCCTTCCCAGCTGTTATTTTGACCATCATACAATTCTCCTACAGTAATGTGCAAAAGTAACGTAAACCAATTTCGACGATATTCGCATTTTATTGCGAAATTTGGAGAAAATGTCGTCAAATTTTCGGGAGGCTTCGAAAAGGCTCAACATGAAAATTCATCTAGTGTCAAGATATGCTCTTTTCTATTAAAGGTGGAGTGTACGTGACAGTATGTTGAAGCATTGCGTAAAAACCAAAGGTACGCCATGCTGTGAAGGAAGCTCAAAGTTCTTATGACGATCTAATCTTTTGACTGAGTATAAATGTGTTTTATTTCGTTAGCAGTGTACCTTCCATTACGCTACTGCCCATGACACCAGCGAGTCCACATGTGGTGGAGACGAGTCTAACCTCAACCTTTGATGATGGGCTGTGCGTGACAGTGGATGTGGGACTTTTGTTCTTTTTACATGACGTAGTGCAGACGTATATTAAGGAAAATGAGACCTCCCCTTCAGGTGAGCAGACAAAAGTTATTTAATCCTCTCTTATTTTTTACTGGGCGTTAGATTTCATTGTTGGCTTAGACCTTGACAGTTTCCCTTCCAACTTTCCAACTTATATTTAACCTTAAAATGTCGGACTTTCAAGTAATATATCAAACACGAGGAAGAGTGTTTCATCAGGATAACAAAACACCGAGAAGTGGGTTGAAAAACAGGGGGGGGGAGTAATATATCAAACACGAGGAAGAGTGTTTCATCAGGATCTCAAAACACCGACAAGTGGGTCGCAGCCGTGATTTTTTAACCGGCTTCAAGGTGTTTGGATACCTGATGAAACACTCTTTCGAGTGTTTGATATAGCTTCTCAAACTGATCATTTAAAACACAGTAAAAACCAATCTATGCTAAGTAAGATCAGGTTTCCAAACCCAAACCATCGTCACACTTATGATTAAAGCTTGTAAAAGCAGTGTTAAACTACATGAAGTTTGTTGGTGAAACCGCTTTAGCGAGCTTTAAATCGACAAAACAATCACAACAACAAATTTCAACATCGTATTTATATTTTAAAAGCGTTTTTATTTCGTTTTACTCTGTTTAAAAAGCCCTAAATATCACATTTAGAAAAGGCTAAATTTATAACCGATGCATCCATCTAAAAGCACAGTCCACCTCACTAATAGAGGATGGTAATCCTGTGGTCTAACGCCGTGTTTTTGGCATCTTCCAGGTTCCATTCCTCGCGGCATGTCACCCCCAACGCACGTCCGTAAAGAGCGCATGGCAGAGAAAGAAGACAGAGAAAAAGCCCCCAAACCGGAAGCCAAGAGAATACGACAGTTCCGGAGCAAGCACTGGAAACTAGAGCCTCGAGTTCGTTTCTTGTCCTGGGCGGGAAAAAACATGGACCCGGTCAACATTGATTGGGTTCTGCAGAAACTGGGTTTCTCGCATGCGCAGTTGACTATCCCCAAATGGGCCCAACGAGGCGCCATGGATCCGATGGACGCGTTCCTATCGCTGCTAGTCGACAGACTTTTGGCGGGAATGCAGGAGAGCGCAAGTTACATAGGCGACGAGGAATAAACAGCCCGCGCTGATCGACAGACTTGGCGTAAAATCATTGGAGTGCACGTTACCACAAGGTGTCAAGGAATAAATAAGATCTGTCGAAATAGTATCGAAAGGAGTTTATGCAAACTGCGAGCCAATAGCAAAGAGAGCGTCGATAAACAAACGGTTTAATGAAAAGTGTAATGGTTTTATCGTTTGATCTACAACTTGGTACATTTCTTAGCCGTCCTCTGAAAACAACGTGAAATGACCATTAGAAAGCTTTTAACAGAGCGTAATTCAGGACGACAATTTAAAATGCTTCATACTTAATTCGCTTTCCTTTCTTCTTACTGTTAAATATATATCGTGTAACTTATATGTTAAATTCTTTTTTCAATGCTTTTTTATGTATGTTTTCTATGTAATCTGCTTTTTATTATAAACAATATTATTTTTACGACTCTTAATTTCGGCATAAAATATTTGAGTGACAAATATTAGAAAGGCACTCAATGGCCACATTAAGTTATGCTAGAAATTAAAACGTTTCGTTGTGAAGTACATCATTTACTTGTACGTTTTCTAGTTACGCTTCAATTTTGTCATTTTTTCTTTCGTGCAAATTGTCTCCAAAGAAATTTCGCTGCCAAAATAATAGGAGAATAATTATGAGTCGTAAATGCTTGGGTATAAGAGCGGTTTTCAATTGAGTGTCGTAAAACCAAAACCAAAGTAATTTCTCTGGCCAATCACAACAGACGGAGACAATCCGTTGAACCAATCAATCTGACTGGCTGAGAAGGTGGCACGAGAGTTTTTAGGCAATCACAAAGTGTCCAAAGCAATCGCGAATTACTTTCGACATTCAATAGCCCTTCAACTTCAAACAAAAGACATCACTACGAGGCTTAGGGGAATAAATCGTATAAGCCTCGTAGTGATGTTTATTGTTTCAAGTTGAATTTCAATATATCGAAATTGGGCTATTGAAAACTGTTCTAAGAAATAATGAAATTAAATAATTAATATCGTGTCCCATGAATTGTTTTCAGATCTAATTTTTGCAATTTGGAAAGATGTATATTTTCTGGATATTTTCAGAGGGATTAATTTTTACGATTCCAGAAAGTTATCCATCTTAAGGTAAACTCTTGAAAAAATTACCTCTTTCAACACATGATTTCTATTACTTAAGTAAAATTTATGCTGAAAATCAGAATAATGTTGCCATACGGTAAGCTGTAAATACTGTTATTTATATTTCAATTTAAATATGAAAATATGTATGCTTGTCAAAAATTCATCGCGCCTGGAAAATTTAGCCGGGTTTTGAATTATATTGGGGGATTTGCTGTTTTTAACTCTTAAGAAAGAAGTTTGAAAACAAGTGCTATAATTTTGGAAAAATTTTAACAATGCAACTGAACTATAACGATCAGATTTATTAGCCAAATGGTTCAATTTTATACAGTGATTTCTCCTGTAGCTTTTCTTAAGGTGGTAATAAAATATAACCACGTACTTCAAGTATCAAGCCTGGTTTTCTCTAGCATAAACATAATATATAAGCTGAAGATAAACACTTAATGACTGCAGGGATCGTGCTACTCCTTGAAGTCCTTGAAAAGCGCCCGAAAAGCCCTGGAATTTATTTTTATCTCGTTAAAGCGCATGCGCGCAAACGAGATATAGGAGTCACTAGAATATAGGGACAAAAGTTGTTAACAAATTTTTGTGGACTTTTGTCCGGGGGTGGGGGGAGTGGTTAGTTCTTTCTTCTTTATAGAAGCTATATTAGGGCATTGAGGATATGGTTGGTTAAACCGGTTAGGAATTCAAGAAGGGCGTCACATACTGCTCCTAAAATTTTTGGGGAGCACCCCCGGACCTATTGTTAATTTCTCTTGGGTATCGGGATGTCAAAACTTGCCATGAACTTGTCATATCTCACATTACGTTACCGCAAAGATATTAAGTTTTTCTTAAGTTTCGATATCTCACGTTACCTATCAGTTTCAATCATTTGTCGTAAAGCCATAAGGGTAAAAATAGGTCAAATGCGTTTTTTTTTTTTGGCAAACGCAGTTTGAGAATTTCACGGTGTATTTTTACGAATGGAGGAGACGTTTTAAGAAAGTTAAATGGGACGGGAAAGTTTGTGTTTTAATATGAGCGATATGGCAGAGCAAAATTGCGTTTGTTCTATTTTGAATCATTGCTATTACGGTTTGATTATGCAATAGTATGGGAAAGACGTCATAGTTTTGTTGATTTAGCTACCGTGCACAAGGATATTTTGCGGATTGTCCGACTGAATTTGTTTTGCGGGAGGATATTTTTGCGGGTCGCGGAGACAGCTGAAATTTGCTGGAAGGAAATGCTTGCGGATTTCTGGTCAAGTATAAATAAAATCCAAGGCATCGGTATTAAACTGCAATTTTACTTCCTGACCGGAGGTTTGTATAGTTCCCATAGTTATGGTTGCTGTTCTGGCGCCAAAATGAACATAAACAACGAGAAAACTAGTGAATGAATTATTGTACGTTGTTGTAAAAACGTATCAGTATTATGATAACAGTCTCTGTTTTTTTTGAGGACGTGTCTGCGTTGAATCGAGAATACAAATGACTGTTGTGCCGGTCGTCTCGGAGTTCACTGTTATGAGAGTTATGAGTTATGAGAGTTCACCGTTAAAAAGTTCCTGTTATTAAAACCGATATACATCATATACATATACATCATTAAAACAAGTTTGAAATTACTGTTAAACTAGAAATACGTGTCTCGCAGAACCTCGCGAAGCTCGGGGGAGGGTGCACCGCGGGTCGAAACTTTGGTGGCGTCTCGATTTGCGTATGAGGCTTTTCGCCAGATCCACTTCGTCTTCTTTTAAACCAAAAGGTTGGTAAAAGGTCCTTTCGATGGTTCGCGTACCGTTTACCGTCCACCATCTTTGTTTACCGTGCTCCTATATAGGCTTACATGAAGTAGTACCGCTGTCTGATGTCATCAAGCTTTGTTGCGCTGTTGCCAGGCAACTGCAGGACATCTTCAACTATATATACAGCTGTTTGATTAAACGTTGTCATTGATCGGTCTCATCCCTACGCGACCAGACCGAAAAGGATTATGGGGAGAAATCAATTCACATTCAATAACTGCACATTATCAAAATACGGAACGTCCTTATCGAAGCGACTCTGGTTGTCTTTGCGTAACACGCGAAGACAAACATGAGTTTTGTTCTCCGTTGTAAACGCGATATAGAATAATTAATCATGCATTTTAATTCACCCATACTCCCTTTCGGTCTGGTCGCGTAGGGGTAAGACCGATCAGTGACAACGTTTAATCAAACAGCTGTATATATATAATATATATGAATATAAATATATTTTTCGCTCGAATTCGGGCGGCTTGGATCCCGAGGCACGACAAATTTATTAACCTCGCTACGCTCGGGCCTTCGGCCCTCGCTTCGCGAGGAATGACTGTTTTCCTCAAAAATCTCGACAAACTATCAACACATACACACAAAAAAATATATTTTAGGAACAAAATTTTCCTGCTAAACGAATCCAATACGTATATTTAACTAAACACACAAATTTACTCTGCAATCTCCGCGAGAATTAAACGTGACATCACCTACTTATACTTTACAATCTGTCGAATCTCCCAAAAGTGTTGAATAAATTGGATATTATATTTCGTTATTACAAAAAAAATTGACATTCGAAGAGTGTGAGGTCACCTTCGCATTTCTCCTGGTCTTCAGATGCCAGAGTTTTATTCAGTTGGTCGAAAAGCCAGCCTTGGCTAGATAAATAAACTTGTTCAGCCGAATGGAGGTTACGATAAAAATCGCGACATTCGCGAAGAATATTTTTATCGGAAGTCACGGTTGAATTGTTGGCACGTAACTCTGAAATTGAGTCGCGTGTTTGTCGCTGATTTTCAAGCTGGTAGAAATACTTGGCCGGTTTTTCCCCCAGCCCTATCCACTGTTTTTTACTGCGAATGATGGCGTTTTTAGGAGATCTATGACCTCCGCCAAACGCGTGTGATCATGTTGTATTTAAATTTACCACGAGACAGGATGTTGCCAAACTCGCTTTAAAGATTAAATTTCTCACGCTTACGCTCACGGCATCGGTAGTAGGGGGTGGCCGGCAGTTTCTGGAGAAGGGTCGCGCGGAGGTTCATTTTTTTGTTTTGTAGTGCAAATTAGGGCCTTTGTTATTTAAACCTCACTGGGATTACAAAATTTAAATAAGAAAGGAAATACGAAATGAGTTCTGGTAGTTGTAGTCAAATGACGACATCGTGCAAATGGCCTATTGTGGTTACAGGGGGAGTGTCGTTGCTGGTTGCAGTAGGGGGGGGGGCCTCTGGTGCCCCCCCTCCGGGCGCTGGAGCCTGGCGGTTCGCCTCGCGGCGTTTCGCCTTCGGGGAGTCCTTAACAACGTGCTCGGAAGACTGGCACCGTTAGCATAGTGGCTGGCCCGTGTACTTAAAAAATAACTCGAGCCCTTGAGTGACTAATTTGCGTGGCACTGCCTTTTGTAAACGTGTGAATTCTACGACACGGATGCCGTTCTCGATGTGCTTGTAGCCCGTGGCTTTGAAGCAAAGCCGGCGGACTGCTCGCGCTTTGAGGTCGCCGTATTGTTCCACGAGTTGTAGCAGGTTTTCATCGGGGAATTCAACGGGAATGAAGCATGACACGTGTAGTGCTTTTTGCCCTAAAAGGCGTAAAGGGATTACGCGGCTTTCGCAGTCAAAGCCCGATGCCGCCAACCGCGTGGCCGATTCTGTAGATCGGAGGGTGATGTCGAAGCACTTTCCTCCGTATAGGGGTACAATCCCAACGATTTCTTCCTTAAAGTTCGGTAACGACTGCGCTATACTGAGCGAGTCAAGATCCAGGTTTTCCTCCGCTATCAAGCGGACAGTAAGTTCTAGTGTGGGCGAACGGCTGGTGTACGGGACGCGCGGCCATCTCCACGTAACGCGAGGGCGAGAAAACTCGCGAGACCAAAACCAAAACCACAAAATTGAAAAGCACGCACTCACTAAAGCGAAGACAGATGGTTACCAGACGCTTTCTTGCTTGTGGTAAAGAAAAAACGCTCTCCTTAGTCGTCGAAGTTGAGGACTATTCTGGCTTTTGGTCTTGAAAAAGTGGAGCACTGATGAGAACAGATCCCCCAATGCTGTACAGAGAAGTTGTTAGCAGAGGGGCACGGGTTCCCCTCCTTTTGCAAAAAAAAAATAATAATAATAATGATAAGGCCCAGCCTATAACATTTTCTAAACACGTCTATTGTATAACCAAATAATAGGACCCCATTTTAGTCACTAGCGTGAAAATGTAAATAACTTCTGTAAAAATGCAAGGACCACTAGAACAAACAGTAGCAAAATATAGCTGGACCGTTACTTGTTTATTAGCCTATCGTGTGCCAGCAATTTATCTTAGCCCATTTTAAATATTGTAACCGTTTGTTTCCATCTTCACTAAGCTTTCCTAGCCCCTGATGAAGGTTAGTTTTGTCTAACCGAAATATCGGGCATATCTTATTAAAAGAAATCGAACAAATTTGCTGTCTGATCAGCCTTGCATGTTAAAGTTTTTTTTTTTTTGAAAATGTAAACTACGCCCATTTCGTGAACATAAATTTCTATTGGCTGATTTGCATCATGTGATGTTTTCATGTACATACTTTAAGTAGACTTAATCTAAAGGTGCGCTACAATGGCATCTTTACCATATTCACTATCAATTCTTCTATTTTGTTTTTATTAACCTCACGTTCTAACGCTTTAACGAGATGGCTTTAAGAGCCCTTTGATTAGATTTCAAGGGCGCTTGAAAAGCCCTTGAAAAGAAGAATTTTTGCTGAAAGTGCTTGAAAATAATGAAAATTCCTTTGAATTTTTGCATCCCTGTTTGTGAATTATTACAGATTTGATAATAAATCAGTAGATTTAATATGTTCTATTTGTGGTTGTCTCTTAAAGGGAACCTCCATTGTTATAACAAATTGACGTTAAATTGTTGGAAATAAAGTCTAAATTCAAAATTTATAAAAAGCAGGTGCAAATATAATTTGAGTGTACAAAAAAATGGATATGAATATCGCCTATTTTCGCTTTCTTTTTTTTTTGGGGGGGGGGGGATAACAAACACCTCCTCCATTTTTATATGGGAGTTCCCGCCCCAGGGGAAGGGGATTTAAGTGCTGGATTTTAAAGAAAAAAACCGTTATCTAGTTTTATCTAGTTTTTAAATATCTTTCTGTATTTTTTTGAATGTTGAGTATTTATCTGTTTTTAATCAAACAAGAGGCTCCAAGAAGCCTATACTCATGCGCATGCGTAAGAAAGTTTTATGATCTATTTTAAACATGATAAGAAGATGTCCGACATGGGGAAGAGTACCCCTTTCATTCAGTCATCGTTCCTGCAAACCACGTCGTTTACTATTGATTGTTTTGGAAATGAAGGCTGTACCACAATGAAGCCAGTGATTCTTCTAAGTCTTATATATTCCAAACGTGAACATCACTAATGAAAGTAGGTTTTAGGAGACGCTGTCGTGACACTTAAGTTACGCTCTTTTACCGGAAGTGAGAGTAGCCGGAAGTCACTAAACAGGAAGTGTAGTGGTAAAGCTATGAACCGGAAGTGCAGAATTTAAAATATGCGTGACAAAAAATAATAATAACAAGAAAAACGGAGCCGAAACCTTACCTCATGCCGCTACGCGCATGAGTAAAAATGCTTTGGTGAAAGTAAACGGCCTGTTTCCTGAGTTATGACGCATTGCACGCGCACAGACATCCCAACACATGGTCAGAAATCGTCCATTTGTTCTGTCCAAAGTATATGATGGCTTCCTTTAACAAACAAAACAACATAGCCATTTATTAAAAAGTAAAGAGGTATTTTTCGGTAAATTTGGATGGAAAGGGAGGTTGGGGGGGGGGGATGTGGGGGCATTGGGTCTCACGGAGACATTTCATAAACGTTTAGCAGCTTCCCCCCCCCCCTCCTTCTGCAGTATAAAGCGGCTGAGAGCGAGGAAATGCTGCTGTATTCGTACATATATAGATAGCCTATTTAGAACAAGTCTTGTGAGACCGTGTCAAGTTGAGTACGTGCTTATTAGTCAAGGGTATCTGCGATTACAGCTTTTAAATATATAGCTAAAAAGTTTGGCGGGAAATTATTTCCATCTTTTCGTGTTTGCCTTCCTTTAAAAGGTGGGAACAAAAGCGAAAAAATGGCGAGAACAAAACCTCAAGCTTTTAAAACTGTGCACTTTTTTTCTAAATCTTATCTACATGGAAACATGTTTTTCTGGATAATTGCTTCCAACTGTTGGAAATTTTTTAAAAAATAAATTCTTATTTTAATTGCAAATAGTGAATTAATTAATTATTCAATGTTCATTTTTTTTCTTCGCACCTTCGCCACGACGAGAGCGAAGGAAACTGAAGGAGTTATTTTCATCCTGACAGAACTCTAGATTGCAAACGAAACTTTAATAACTTTAATGTTGTTCGAGATGAGGAACAAAGTTTTCTGCCTCAAAATACAGACCAGTACATTGTTTCTGAAGCGAGCATTTGTCAACACGTGGATGAATGACGATAACTTTGATTCTACAAGGACGTTGTTCAGGTAAGACAAATATTATATAGATTTCTCGCAGCATTTATTGAGGGTTGTTATATGAAGCAATGGCTTAATATATGAACGGTCAGATGGTCCAACTCACAATCGACGCAAACAAGAATCTACATAACCAGTCTGCAACTAACATTTCAGCCGCCATAACTGTGCATTACACAACCGTTGTATATGCATGAGAGACACATAGACTGGACGCTATATACATCAGTTTTATTCTGGTCAATTTACACTGGACGCTGATAAGATACTACTTAGTTATTCCGCAAATAAAATTTCAGCTTCTATTTTTGTCAATTGCCTCCAATCGACTCGTGTACATCAAATAATTAGCGGCAGGGGTAATTTGCCGAACGCCAAACGCCGAACATTGTTTCTCGCTCACAACAGTAAATACTGAAAAGCTAACCAATTTGAATCAGTGCTTAACCCTAAATACTGTAGGACTGATTTACAGTATATTTAGGGTTAAGCACTGATTCAAATTGGTTAGCTTTCATTTACAATAAGTAGTGTTTATGGTTTGAGATGCACAGAATCCGGGCTGACTCGATATACAGCAATTTTGTGACAAAGTATTTGATGTGTTGCTAATGTAAAAGGAAAGGCAAAATAAATCGCAGTTTGTTATTTATAATTTTACTTTTAACAAACGGCTTTTAAAAATTTTAAGTCATTTTTTTGTGTGGTTTTAGCCCACTGGGTCAGCACGAACGTTGTTGTTGTTGTTGCTGACGCGATATACAGCAGTTTTGTTCAGCGTACACAGTATTTGATGTGTTGCTAATGTAAAAGAAAAGGCAAAATAAATCGCAGTTTGTTATTTATAATTTTACTTTTAACAAACGGCTTTTAAAAATTTTAAGTCATTTTCTTGTGTGGCTTTAGCCCACTGGGTCAGCACGAGTGTTGTTGTTGTTGTTGTTTTTAAAATAGTTTAAATCCCTATTTCCTTTTGTATCGTTCCTTTAGGTAGCATGCAAGCGCAAGTTTGATTTAGAAAGAGCGAGTTCTGAACATCAAGACTCTACGGTCTTTCACCTTGTGATTCTTCACGCACACGTTTCCTGAGGTACGTATTAATTATAAGAATAATCGCTTTTCTTATTTCTTTTCTTTTTTCCCGATATTGCTTCATATTTTGGAACAGCAAAAGTGCAAAGCTGTTCTTGTGCTCCTATTACACGGACAAGTAAGGAGCGGGAGCTTGGTACCCACTAGCGACATAACGATCTTAATCATAAGCGCCGTTGTGTTTTATTTATTTTTAGTGCAATCTGCAAGGCTTTGTAATTGTAATAGTATCAGGTTTTTGATTTTATTAGATGATTTGTGTTATTCATGTACTTGTTTTGCCCCGCCACGATTAGCTTTCCAGCTATTTGCAGGGTAGACCAAACCGCACCATCTAACTTTTGTGTTATTGTACAAAGAATAAACTGCTGTTGTTGTTGTTGTTGTTGGCTTATGTTTCAGAGAAAATGACCTAACAACGAAATAAAAATAATCACAATAACAATAATTCATCTCTCTCTCCCTCGATCTCCAGGTAAATGTCAGACGTGGAATGGAAGAATGTGGCAGATACCATCAACTTCATCATTTATTGCTTCAGGAGGTGAGATTTCGAAAACTCTTCATGATCAGATGTAGACCTTATTGGTTCCTGTCTTAAAAAGACAACAAATAGTTTCGTATTATTTTCAGGGATAGTCGAGCGAGCAAAACACGCGACAGCGCGAAAAAAATCGCCTGTCCCGAAATGATGCGACTCACGCGCGTGTTTTACTCGCACGACTTTCGATGGGTAAAGAATTGACCACAACTCTCCTTCTAAAATCGCCTCCAACGAGAAGATGCGACTCATGCGCGTGTTTCAGCCTCGCGACTATCCCTGAGAAACGAGAGACTAATAGTAGTCTGCAAAAATGTGTAAAAAACCATATATTTTGTCCCAGTAAATATCAGTGTTTAAGATCAAGGCCACAAATTTCCCTTGAAAGAAATTTGGAAGGGGGTATAGTGTGGCTGGGGACTTTAGTCCTGTTTAGCTTTGGCCTGCGAATCTTTAGACACATTACCCAGCGAATACGTATACTAAGATGATAATTTTCTTTTGTTAAGTTAAACACAGAAATGAGGAAACACAGCAGAGCTGCCATTAAACTTCGACATGATAATGTTTGAAAAGGTGAGTTGATTTATAAACTTTAACTTCCGTTTTATTTTTTGGGTTTTGTTAACGAACAAAACAGTTCTCGGGCTAAAAGTAAAACACGGTGTATACAAGATGTGCTGTCTTAAATGGTATAGATTCTTCGCAGAAGTATTGATTTTTGCGACTTCTTTCGCGCATGGGCTTCAAAGGCACATATCTCACAAAATAAACTTAACTTGTCTGTCGTTTAGTAGGAAGACTTAAAGATGTACCCGCTTTATCCTCTTGATAAAAAAGGGTTATTTTCTAAAGAAACTATGGTGATGCAGTGGAGGAGTGAAAAACGAAAATGTGTTTGAACTTTTATTAAGGTGGCTCCCAACAGTTTCCAGCACTTTTTAAGACTTAGAATTTGATGGGTCATTAAAACCACTCTTTATCAGTTGATGCTATAATCATGACATCAAACGAATGCCCAATGATTGGTGAACACGTTGTTATCATTTTTGTGTACAATATGTTACTATAGCAACAGAATAACGTGCTAAAAACACCCTTAATTTTAGCTTTAAGTGTTAATTACTCAACAATGACTCGGTGAACCCCATTTTTTATTGTCTAATTTTGATCAGTAGGATAAGATGCAACTTTTGGCAAAGTTTAAAAAAATTCTGTAGGTGGAGTTCAGAGCCACCTTAAATTTTCGAAAATGTAAGGTGGTCTGAACCCCACCTACAGAATTTTTTTAAACTTTGTCAAAAGTTGCATCTTATCCTACTGATCAAATTTCGACAATAAAAAATGGGGTTCACCGAGTCATTTTTGAGTTATTAAAACTTAAAGCTAAAATTAAGGGTGTTTTCAGCACGTTATACTGTTGCTATAGTAACATATTGTGTCACAAAAATGATAACAACGTGTTCACCAATCATTGGGCATTCGTTTGATATCATGATTGTAGCACCAACTGATAAAGAGTGCGGGTTTTAATGACCCATCAAAATGTAAGTCTTGGAAAGTGCTGGAAACTGTTGGGAACCACCTTAACTGCGATGATAAGATAAATTGGCCACCGGCAAGAGATTCAAAAGATCGAGCCGGCTATAGTAGCTACGTTATTCGCTCTGACGAAACCCTCAGCTTCTTGATTCGCATTAATTCCTTATCATTCGTAAAGCGCCAACCATTATGATTAACTCTGACGAAGGGCTAGCGCTCGGAAGGCTTAATCAAGAAAACCCCATTTTTGTGTCTACCTTTTCGATAGTCAAAACGTAATGGCCTTCATTGATATATTTTATATTTTATTTCTATGCAGGATGCAGTGTACAAGAAAACTTGATGTCAGAATCAAGCAAGGAAGAAAGAAAGACAACCAACTTAAACAGGGAAGAGGTAGAGAAACTTAGTTTTACTTTAAGCGCAGCAATTTTTTTCATCGCTACCAAATTTGAAAAGAATTTTCTTATTTCAGTCGAGATAAAGTGCAACACAGATATAACAAACTTCGCCGCCGTGTATAACGAGCAAACTCTGGTGCCATCTGATAAATGCCGGATAGAACGAAGGGAATGAAAGCTGGAAATCGAATAACTGCATTGTTCGTCCATACATCAGTTAAGAGAATATCAACGCTATATAAATATTTAGGAGCCAGTTAGGCAATTAAGAATTAATATTAAAAGTAGCGTCGTAAACTCTCAGTGTTTGAACGTTGTCAGTAAGGTCGTTAATAAATTAAATCGAGGCGAGACGACACTAATAGTTTTTTCACGGTTTTCACTAAGAATTTAAGTAGGAGTATAAGCAAGACTCATTTTACTGTTTACACTCGTGTTAAGGCATGGCTCATTCCTTGTTTAAGACCTCTCCCAAGTTCAATATATTTCTTTATAAATGTAATGTTCTTTTTGCTCTAACAATGCAAAAAATAAATAGTCAATAAGGAATGTATTTATGGAGCAATTTATTCGTGAATATCGAATCCCTGTTAAGTTTTTCTGTAAAATGGTAACCTTTTTTTGCTATGTCGGGATTTTCAGTTAAGACTAGATTTCAATGGTTTTAAACGATTGGTCAGTAATAGCCGTTAGGATATGCAATTGAACATGGCTTGCCAGTGTTTAGAAAAGAATTTTACGTTACAAAACGATTTCTCAGAGGAAATTGACAAGAAGGGAGTTTTTTGTGTCTTCAATAAGGGATGTCTCGGTGAATATCATGAACCATTTGTGTGTCTTAGGAAAAATGTCTCTGCTTTCATGAGGTAGCAGACCATTTTGTTCGATTTATTTGTGACACTGGGGATTACAAGTTACAGTAAACAAAACGAATTTTTGGTAAAAATTTTAAGGTGTGTTTATTTGTGTTAATTTTTCAAACTAGGGCGTAACATGTTAAGTCAGATCACGAATGAAACATGTTTGACTATGACAAGTGTTCATCAGGCGGCGCATGCATTGCGCGAATCATGATCGAAATATGTTTACTCTGAGCAGTTTTTGAAAGGTTGTTGCACTGGTATTCACATACCGTGTTAGAAACAGCTTTGTAGGATGTATAGTTCAGATTTTTTAATTTTTATGACGTCATGTAAAAAGCAAGAATAGACTTGGTACAATCAACAACACGAGAGACTTGACGAAATAACATCACAACAGACTAGGTATTTCAACATCACCCGTACATTTTGTAATTTTGTAGCGTGTAAAAACTTTCAGATCAAAACAGACATTTTCCTCATTTAAGGTGGCTCCCAACAGTTTCCAGCACTTTTCAAGACTTACAATTTGATGGGTCAACCACTCATTATCAGTTGATGCTACAATCATGATATCAAACGAATGCCCAATGATTGGTGAACACGTTGTTATCATTTTTGTGACACAATATGATACTATAGCAACAGTATAACGTGCTGAAAACACCCTTAATTTTAGCTTTAAGTGTCAATAACTCAAAAATGATTTGGTGAACCCCATTTTTTATTGTCAAATTTTGATCAGTAGGATAAGATGCAACTTTTGGAAAGTTTAATAAAATTCTGTAGGTGGGGTTTAGAGCCACCTAACATTCTCGAAAGGTAAGGTGGCTTTGAACCCCACCTACAGAATTTTTTTAAACTTTGCCAAAAGTTGCATCTTATCCTACTGATCAAAATTCGACAATAAAAAATGGGGTTCACCGAGTCATTTTTGAGTTATTGACACTTAAAAGCTAAAATTAAGGGTGTTTTCAGCACGTTATTCTGTTGCTATAGTAACATATTGTGACACAAAAATGATTACAACGTGTTCACCAATCATTGGGCATTCGTTTGATATCATGATTGTAGCATCAACTGATAAAGTCAATAAAGAGTGGTTTTAATGACCCATCAAAATCTAAGTCTTGGAAAGTGCTGGAAACTGTTGGGAGCCACCTTAAGGAGGCTTGTTGTTCTAAACAATGTCGGTTTTTCTCAACTTCATAATGAAACTTTCACATTTTGTAGTAGTCAGGTGTCACTAGTTGCAGACGAAGTATCAAGAAAATTAATATGACGGTTTTCGAGTAAATCAAAAACAGAATCATTTTAAGGACATGACAGGCAAAACAGCAGTAAAGCTTAAAGAAAAATATTTCCAAAATGCCGTTACATATTTTTTAAAGGGGCCATGTCAGCTATTTTTAGTATCACGTTGAAAAGAAAAATAAAACATATTTGTTTCAATATAAACCTAAAAATAATGGTTCAGTTTTGTTAACAAATACCCTAATGGTGCACAGAAGCTAGAATTTGTTATCTTTGGCTACAGATGGCCAGGAAAAAATTGGCCAATTTTTTCAAGTTCTTCCCAAGTGTCGTGGAACTAAATCGTAGAAGAACTTATTGTGGTTTGTTCTTCCTTGAAGTGGCTGAATTAAGTCCCATTTGACACAAGTAAAAGTCATATTTGCATTGTTTTAAGATTACGCAATAATTTTCAATGTCTGTCACGCTTTTAGTCAAGCTGGAAGCCACATCACACAAAATCGAGAGTAAAACACAAAATATCTGAAGCCACTATCAGTGTTGAACAGCGGTTTACTTTTATTATACTTGGTAGCCTCCCAAACAGGAAAATATGGCGACCAAACAAGTCCGATTTTTAAGGAAAACTGTCGAAATAAAGGTAGCCTGATTTCGGCTACCTCAACGTTCAAATTGGTTAATTTGTGCACCTGAACAATCGCTGCATTTCACAAGCTGAACGAGCTAATTTTTCAGCCAACAACAGTCTTAAAATGGATGGGAAAACGAAGTTAAATATTCTACGAGACGATTATTAAGACGAATTAAGACGTCGGGAAACTGGACAAGTCAAGTCGCAGTGAACTTAATTTTGGTTCGAAATCAGGGAATCAGACGATATTACAGACAATTATATGAAAGTATACAAAACATGGACCCGGGTCCATGGACCACCTCTGTGGACCTGCTCCATGGACCACCTGATGGACCACCTTTAAGTTTCGTCAATTTTAATATTTTTTTTCTGAATTTTTCTGTCAATATAAAAGATGGACTGCGGACTGGGAACAGGGTATAAAAAATAGTCTTCAGTTTAAATAAATGTGGCGTTCAACATCGAGTAGCAACATCAAGATGCAAGTAGAACAAGAAGGACTGGACCAAGTCCCAAGCTACTATAATTATGGGATGCAGACAATCCCATGTGCTTTTCTTTTGGATTTGTTGTGCATGTGCAGTCAAGAAAATACTGATAAAACTAAGCCTGGTGGAGTATAAACAAACACGATACGCAAGCCACCATAATGATGAAAAGTGTCGGAACAAGATAAAGATTGGTTTTGTTTGTTATTGTTTCTAGATGCTTTGTGGAGGCTCGCCAACAGCAGTGTTTAAGGTGGCTCCATTGTTATTTCGGGCGCACTCATCTGTTACAAACTTTGGGTCATAACATTTCCGGCTCTAAATCAATGCTTCTAAAACTTTGCGAATACTTGCAGCTATTATTTGGCAATAATATGGTAAAATTCAATTTTACTGGGGAAATAATATTTTAAGTGATAATCAGGCTTAATGAACCCCATGTTTTGAACAAAATCGCACCCTGTGAAACATTTTGCTGTTATATCTGTGTTATATGTTCAGATGGGGAGCAGCTTATAATCCCAACAACTGTTTCTCAAATTGAAAGCCCTTCTAAGCTAAAATCAATCGATGCAACATTATTGCAGTGCCTTGAAATTCATGTGGAAGGAGTTTGACACCAAACTGCTGGATAATTTTCAAAAAATAATGGAAAACACAGCATTAGAGATTTTGGAGCATATTATAATATTTACACAACTAGTGAGAACTTTTTAACGGTTTGCATGATTTGCAATCGGCTTAGAATTTAGATTTAGCAAGCATTGGGAAGACTTTTCCCAGAAATTTGGGTTTGTAGATTGTTTTGTCAAAGAGCCTCGAGTTTTTTAAATTTCAAGAGAATTTTAGGGCTAAATTTTGATGGCCTTAATACTTCTGCACTTCTGCTCTAACGATTTTGCTGAAACTTGGTAAGGGTTTGTATTAAGTCAATGTAAGCTGATTCCAGAAATTTAACACAAATATAACAGCAAAGGTTATCACAGGGTGTGATTTTGTTAAAATCGTGTGGTCCATTTAGGCCTGATTCTCACTAGAAATATTTTTTCCCAGTGAAATCAAATTCTATCATATTTCTATCGCATGATTTGCAATCGGCTTAGAATTTAGATTTAGCAAGCATTGGGAAGACTTTTCCCAGAAATTTGGGTTCGTACATTGTTTTGTCAAAGAGCCTCGAGTTTTTTAAATTTCAAGAGAATTTTAGGGCTAAATTTTGATGGCCTTAATACTTCTGCACTTCTGCTCTAACGATTTTGCTGAAACTTGGTAAGGGTTTGTATTAAGTCAATGTAAGCTGATTCCAGAAATTTAACACAAATATAACAGCAAAGGTTATCACAGGGTGTGATTTTGTTAAAATCGTGTGGTCCATTTAGGCCTGATTCTCACTAGAAATATTTTTTCCCAGTGAAATCAAATTCTATCATATTTCTATCGCATGATTTGCAATCGGCTTAGAATTTAGATTTAGCAAGCATTGGGAAGACTTTTCCCAGAAATTTGGGTTCGTACATTGTTTTGTCAAAGAGCCTCAAGTTTTTTAAATTTCAAGAGAATTTTAGGGCTAAATTTTGATGGCCTTAATACTTCCGCACTTCTGCTCCAACGATTTTGCTGAAACTTGGTAAGGGTTTGTATTAAGTCAATGTAAGCTGATTCCAGAAATTTAACACAAATATAACAGCAAAGTTTATCACAGGGTGCGATTTTGTTAAAATCGTGTGGTCCATTTAGGCCCGATTCTCACTAGAAATATTTTTCCCCAGTGAAATCGAATTCTATCATATTTCTATTGCATGATTTGCAATCGGCTTAGAATTTAGATTTAGCAAGCATTGGGAAGACTTTTCCCAGAAATTTGGGTTCGTAGATTGTTTTGTCAAAGAGTCTCAAGTTTTTTTAAATTTCAAGAGAATTTTAGGGCTAAATTTTGATGGCCTCAATACTTCTGCACTTCTGCTCTAACGATTTTGCTGAAACTTGGTAAGGGTATGTATTAAGTCAATGTAAGCTGATTCCAGAAATTTAACACAAATATAACAGCAAAATTTATCACAGGGTGCGATTTTGTTAAAATCGTGGGGTCCATTTAGGCCTGATTTTCACTAGAAATATTTTTTCCCAGTGAAATTGAATTATATCATATTATTGCTAAATAATATGATAGAATTTGATTTCACTGGGAAATCGAATTCTATCATATTATTGCTAAATAATAGCTGAAAGGTTTGCAAAGGTTTATAAGCATTGCTTTAGAGCTGGAAAAGTTATGACCCAAAGTTTGTCATAGACGAGTGCGCCCGAAATAACCACGGAGCAACCTTAAGGTTCCAACCTTGCCTCACTTTCCCTCTTCCCTACCCCCCCCCCCCCCTTCCCTCACCAAGAACTGAAAATGAAAACACTGCTCTTTGCAAGTATTCATGAAGCACCTAGAAACAATGAAAACAATCAGCATGGTGGCTTTGGCATGCGTTTGTTTATACTCCACTAAGCTTTTGTTTTATCCAAATCCAAAAAAAAGGAAATAGGATTGTCTGCATCCCATAATAATAGTACATGTAGCTTGGGACTTGGTCCAGTCTTTCTTGTTCTTCATGCGTCGAATCAAATCTGTGGGGATAGCACTAAAACGTCACATGCTCCTGCTCTAACATTACCAGCCAGGAATTGGACTGCATACCACCGCCTGGATAGCTCAGTTAATAGAGCGCCGGTCTGCTGAGTGGGAGCTCGTGGGTTCAAACCCCGACCGGACCACCAACCAGGGTCTTTAAATAACTGGTAAGATCATGCTGGCTGTGATTAACACCTTGTTTCAGTTCAGATGATAGCGTCATTGGGCAGTGACATTGGCCATTGGCCTTGTCTCCATCATTCCTTGTCAATTGAAGGGGACATAAAAGAACCCATAGCCGATGTCATGAATGTCATATTTATTTAAACTCAAGACTGTGTTTTATACCTGTCCTAAGCCCACAGTCCATCCTTTTTACTGACAGAAAATTCGAGAAAAAAAATTAGAATTAATGAAAATTAGGGGTGGTCCACGACGTGGTCCATGGACCCGGGTCCGTGTTTTGTATATGTCCCAATCATATTAGCCCGAAATCAATTTTCTTGCATGCCTAGCGAACCTTTTTAGCTTCTTTGACAGTAAGATAAAAATGTTCCTGGTGAAGTTGGGACCATTTTACGATAATACAGACGTACATGTAGGGAAGTTGAGTGTTTTAAGTTGCTGTCGGCAGAAATTTGAAATTTATGTATTTCCATACAAAACCTATATAGAGCCATTTTTAAAGTCCAAATGAAAGACTTTACACATGCTTGGCCACCATGTTGTCCCTCATTTCTGCCCATGCTTTAATGCTGTTTTGCCTATCGTGCTCTAAAAATGAATTTTGATTTACTTCAAAACCATCTTATAAATTTTCTTGATACTTCGTCTGCTGCTAGTGATACATGAGTACTACAAATTTAAAAGTTTCATTTTGAAGTGTCTGACTAAATTTTGAGAAAAACGACATTGTTTAAAACAAAGGGAAATAAGCTGGTATTGCTATGGTAACTACCGTCAATTGACAACCAGTGAAACATAAAACTTTAACCACAATTTATAAACTTGGTGAAGTATGAAAGCAATCAAATCATTTCTTTCTTGCAAAAGTCTGATTTCAAAACATACATCCCACATCCAAAAAACCGAGTCGAGCCTCCTTAAGGCGTTTAAAGAAAAGTCTAAGGTTGAGATAGGGAATAATTAGTTTTTAGCCCAGTCCACATTTATTTATATGTTATTTTTAAATCAGTTAGGCTTTTAAGGTTGACAATTTTCTAGTCAATTTGTAAAATGTAACAGTCATTGGTCTGTTTTGACTATTTTGACGCCCTCACACACGTTTTCAGTTAAGATATTGCATCATATTTATTGTCTTTAGTTCACATTTTGACTCTGTCACACAGCAATTCATTAGTGAAAATAGTAGGCCTTTCGCAGCCGTTTTTCAGAGAAACTTGTAGATCATTTTCTTGATTCAAAATTAATGAAGGTTGCTAAGAAAATACAACAATTTCCCAGTGAACAGTGTTGGCCATTTTGTCTTAATTTTGTATATATCACTTGTAGCAAGGATTTATATGTTACAACACCATTACGTAGTAAAAATGGAAGGCCCCTTGGCTGTAAGGAAACCCATGATTGAGAATTGTTGGCTTAATTTTGTCATCTCCTTCCAATAAACATTCTCTGGTAGTGAATCATAGGTAAATTTTGTCTCCTACGGGTTTACAAATTTCAAACAATTTCTACGTAAACATGAAGCAATGCCATCTGTTTTCCCTTTTTCATTGTCTTTTTTATCATTTTATAACTGATCAGTTTTCAGTTATTCCTTTACAGTGAAGCGTGAGCCTCTACGCTTGCAAAAACTGTTAGATATTCGTTGGGTTTCCTGTGCACTATTTTGAGCATGTGACCTGTTGACCATGTACAGTTGTACACAAGGTTTGATTTATAAAATAGAGCTATATATCAGTTGTTCTGTCATCTTCATGTGGTTTCATTTGGTTCGTTGAAAATACACAACAAAAACAATTTTTATTAAAAATCTGGCCAATTTTTAATCCTACTTTGCCTGGGCTTCCTGCGCTTGGGTGGAGGCACAATGAATGGACTGTATCAAGGTCTAGCCTGTATCAAGATCTAGCCTGTATCAAGATCTAGAAGATTGTGAAATATACGCACAACTGATATCAACCTAACGTTCAAAGACAAAATGTCTGAACATTATTTGCGTTTTGTCTACAAAATATGAGTTTTGAGTAAAGGTTTTTACGTTGAAAAGAAATCCTAATTACGAAATAATTAAGACCGTTCTTAAAACGTCTAAAAAATATCTCAGTGAAACTTTTACGTCAATTTTCGTTTACTTTTCGAGATTAAGAAGGGACAGAAATTACTCAGTTCTCGATGAAAATTATAGGCCCCAATTTTGTCTGTTTGAATTAACCTTTTTCGCACTTTTGGTGATTTAGTTGTCAGTTACAACGTCTTTTCGTCTCGTTTTTTCCCCGTTTTTTCTTTTTCTTTTCCTTTTCCTTTTCCTTTTCCTTAATTTCAATAAAGCTTTTAAGAAACGCCATTTTGCCTATAGATTTACTCTGTCTTCAGCTAATTATCGTCTCAAGTCACTTCTTTTGTTTGGCATTTTCTCAGTTTTCTTTTTTAAACTTGATTCTGGCTGTTGGTGAAGTCTTCAGAAACGTGCTTAAGGCAACGAATGGATTGATTATTGGAAATCGAGCTCATTTAGTTTCTTTTTCGTTTCTTATTTTCAACTATCAACATGTTATTTATCAGGCTTATAGCTTTTAAATACAGCTAAAATAAATTGTTTCCATCTTTCTGTGTCTCCCTTCCTTAGAAGTGGAAGAACGATGGGGAATAGGGTGAGAACTTAAACCACAAGCTATTGTTAGAACTGTTATCGTTTTAAAACATTTTTGTAGAGAAAAACGTGTCAGTTCTAGATAGTTGCTTCCACGTTTTGTTCCTTCCACGTTTTGTTCCAATTGATTCATCTTTACTTTAATTTTACTTTTAGTTTTTCCACTTAATTTAGCAAGGGGTTAAGGCTACGAATCGATTGATTATTGCCAATTGTCAAAAACAGTGTCAATTCATGTAGTTCGTATTGATTTTTTCTTTGTTACTGTGGACTTTCAACTTTCAACTTTCAACTTTCAACAAAAATCGTAGTAAAAATCAATGATAACGATCATGATCAAGTTTTAAGGCTATTTTTTTATGTTCAGCAGTTTTCAATAGCAATTTCTCAATGTAAATGTTCCGTTCATATTATAGTTTTGCTTGTTAGTTTGCAGTGTGAAATATGAAATATGAAATATGAAATTAGCATTTTCTTTATACTTTGATTCTGCCTGTTAAATTGTCAAGCTTTCTGTAAGATGTTTCAGGCTACGAATAGAGTGTTTTCACTGACGTCATATCAAAATTCAGAAGCAGTTTTCGATTCTAAAATGTTTATGGAATTGTAGAGAGTTTAAAACTACACATCTGGACCAAATTTTGAGGCGCAAGAGCACTTCATTCAAGAGTTCTAGGTGAACGAGTATAGACATTTTTAGTAAGAAATGTGTGGAGCGGCCATAATTTAAATTTAAAGACTTTAAAGTCTTAATAACACCAACAATCTCATCGCAAAATATTGTATTCACTATAAGAGGCATGAAATCGGCTTATAAGCATCTATAATTCATTAATAACTTTCAACTAGTTCAATTTTGTTTATTTTCACGGCTTATCTGAAATAGCGTGACGAATTGCGTGACACATTTATAACCTTTATAAATCGAAAACGAAACATCGTTAAAACCTGAAACTTTTTGTGAAAGATTATAACACTGGTATCCACATACCATGTTAGAAACAGCTTTGTAGGACGTATACTTTAGATTTTTTAATTTTTATGACGTCATGTGAAAACACTATAGATTTTTAATTTAAAATAGTAGTTTATTTCGTTAGATTTGAAATCAATGAGAATAATCATAATCAACTGTGAGCAGTTTTTTTTCCCATCTGTTATCAATGTTATTAATGTTATTAATGTTGCCTCATTAATATGTGCAGTTCATTCTCTAATCAAGATACCAAAAAATCAACTCCGAATATTGAAAGGGCATAGCAAATTAAGCTTGCTAAGAAAATTTTAGCCCGATATACTAGATAGTCTACGTGCAATGCTGTTTTAAGAACTCAAAAGTCCACAAAGAATGTATACTTATTTGCGCTTTTGCCAGCTGATACTTCCTAAAACATTACATGAAAATGCCTAAGTTTAACAAGCTCTTTCAACGTTTGAAATGAATTCATGTTTAGCAGGATGCCTTCTCTGCATAGATTAGTATGTTAATTAATGAAACAAAATGTAAACAATGACATTCGCCTATGCAAGCCAGAATATTGCTAGAATTACGCCGAGTATAACCAATTTCACTAATAAGTTCCAAGGTTGGGATGTGGTTCTGAGTTTTAACTGTTCGTTAACATTTGACTAGATTTCTCAGTGTAAATACTAGGCCGTTGTTAAGGACTTTTAATACAACTCCTCGTTATTGTGGTTTGCAGATTAGGATTATCAATGAATATGCTGCCAGGGTCTCATGTTTAGGATTTATCAGATTTCACTTGTACTTGTCATTTACGATCAGTAATAGTTTTCATTGACTTTGTCTGCAGATAAAGTTCTACACTGATTTTGCGTTCAATCACATTTGTTATATCTGTATTGCACTGTCTCAGTACTTTAAGGCAATTTACACGGTACAAGTTTGCTTACAACAGAGTTTTATAAATCAAAGTGCCAAAATCGTAGGTATTTCTGATGGATTTACGATTGTTTAAAATCAATGTTTCCAAATCCACGAAAAATTCTAATGTTGTCTGTAGCAGTCAAAGATTTTCAAGAACAGAGCAAATACTCAATTTATACCTCGGAAAACAAATCTGTAACTATTCAGTACAATTCTGAAACTGATTAAAAAGCTTTCTATACTCAACTCAGTGTTCAATTTATTTTTTGCATGTACAATGTTTTGGCGTGGTAAACGCTGTTCAAATTTCTACAATTTTCCCGCCAAAAGACTTAGAAAAATACGGGGCGCTCAAAATACGCATGCGCGGTTTTTTTTTTTTAATTTTTTTCATCATTCATAATAATTAACATCTGTTTAAAAATCTACAATTTTCCCGCCGGGCGCCCAAAATACGCATGCCCCGGTTTTTTTTCTAATTTTTCTAAAGCTACTATTTAATATTCAGTGATGTTGTATTGTATTTAATAAATAACTACAAGTCAACAATAAAAGCTTAAACAGTTGTTTCAGTTTTATTCTCTCTTCTTACATTTATATTTTACAATGCTTTTCAATATCTTAATTAAATAAGTAAAAATCATTTAACTAATTAAAGGTGTGACAAACTTTTTCTTCAAAAATATACTAAGTCTTTTGGCGGGAAAATTGGAAAAAATTTGCACAGCGTTTCCCCTGACAACAATTTAGAACAAAAATAATTAAGGGGCACCCTTTGAAAATTTTTAGATAAAAAGATCTTCAAGGAGTACAAATTTAAACCCGCCAAAAAAGTGTGCAAAACGCCTCAAATTTAACGCTGGTTTTCACAAGCGACAGAAGTATAAGCACAAATACCGAAGAAAAACGAACAAACGCGTTCTTCTTATGCTGTCCTCAATACGAATTGATGCGACATAAACATAATCACAAGAAAAAACACCAAGTTTTTTTACTTGTGCCTATGTTTAAACCGTGTCAATTCTTTCGAAGACAGAATAAGAAGAACAAGTGTGTTCATTCTTCATATGTTTGTACTAATACTTCAATCACCTGTGAAAACCAGCCTTAAATCTTCAAAATTCGTGCACGAAACAGTGTATACATCGAGGATATTAGAAGAAACATGGCAAGCTCGTGAAAATTGTTTATATACAAAATAAAACGTTTTGAATAGCGAAAATTAAAGCTTATTAAGTTCTTTTATAGTAAAATATATAGAATGCGTTCTCTGGTAAAAACTTATTAAAAAGTATGAGCTATCGACAGAAAAAATGTGCGATGAAATGAGATGTAAAAAGAATGTTATATTGTCTCTGGAACGGGCAAGAGTTGTTGTCCGCCTCAACACTTTTGGCCGTGTGCCATGATTCCAGTGTCTTTCTGGTACGATTGTTTCCTTTGTCAATGATCGAACTTTGACAACTCTACGATCATTGGCAAAGAAAACAATCGTACCAGAAAGACACTGGAATCATGGCACAAGGCCAAAACTGTTGAGGCGGACAGCAACTCATGCCCGCTCCCGAGACAATGTAACATTAATTTTAGCACTTATTCATGCGAATTGGCCACCTCATTTCATCACACATTTTTATCTGTCGAAAGCTCACAGTTTTTAATATTTTTTTACCAGAGAACGCATTTTATATTTTACTATGATGAATCCTCCTGGTAACGGATTTTCGATATTTCTAAGTTCTCTCATTGTTTATCTAATAACAAATGTTTGCTTCTGAATCTATTCGATGCCAGACATTTTTAGATTTTTCATAGCTTGCCATGTTGCCTATTTAATAACAAGACCTTTTTACTGTTGGCTAGTTTTCTTTGTAGCACAAATACAATTGACTGAAAGTACGTAGACTAAGCACCAAAATGACCTTTTGCTAAGATTGGAGCCAGTAAAATAATTTAGAGCATTCAACAAACAATTGCTTGGCTCCATTTCCTTTTCTAGAGATCAAATTTTACATGAGCCAAGTTTGGAGCAACTGAAACAATTTAGAACATTTAACAGACAAATGCTTGGCTCCATTTGCTTTGTAGAAATCAGTTTGCTAAAATTGGAGCAAGTTAAATAATTTGGCAGATTCAACATACAATTGCTTGGCTCCATTTCCTTTTCTAGAGATCAAATTTTACATGAGCCAAGTTTGGAGCAACTGAAACAATTTAGAAGATTTAACAGACAAATGCTTGGCTCCATTTGCTTTGTAGAAATCAGTTTGCTAATATTGGAGCAAGTTAAATAATTTGGCAGATTCAACATACAATTGCTTGGCTCCATTTTCTTTCCGAGAGATCTTGCACGAGACAAATTAACCAAATCAAACTGAAATATTTCATTCTGTGCTACATCGAGTGCCAACAGAAAATGGTCTTTTCCTCGACTTAATAACTAAATGATAAAGAGCCCATTTATAATACCCAATGTCTGGTCTTAAGCTTTACCCTAAACACATTTCTTTTTGACAATTGAAATTTATTCCAAAAAAGAAACAAATATAAATGCCCAAAATCAAATCAAGGTTATACAGACTATGATAATAATAAACGGAACCAAAGTTGCTCTTTTTGCATTCGCATTTTCAAACACTTTTATACACTAAGTGAACGCCACATTTGCATAAATAACTGTGCGACTGAATTCATTATATTTTGTTTAGTGTCCAACTTGTTCAAACAAACAATAATGCACGAGTCTGTTGTTTGTGATCGTCCGGGTGAGTGTAGTTCTGAAAAGAACTGTTGTTGTTGACAATGACTGACGTTTCGACAACCTGAGCGGAAGTCATCTTCAGAGTCATGTGAATTGTGAATGGTCAGTTGATGTTATATACGTCTGGTTATAACTGTTATTGGCTGTAGAGACTCAAGTCAGTGATAGGTGCGTTTCGATCCGTGTATTGTTAGGCAAATTTGTCAGTGAGTTCAGTCTATTGTTCGTCTGTTTTGTTGGCAAGTCGTTTGTAAGCCGCAGGTAGCTGTTGGCATCTGTTCAGTGGTGTCTGTTCTAAGTTAGTAAACCAACTTTCTAGAGTGAGTCGTTTGTAGTAGTCCGTACTGTAGGTAACG
Organism: Cladopsammia gracilis; assembly: GCA_022457155.1. Classification (NCBI taxonomy): domain Eukaryota; kingdom Metazoa; phylum Cnidaria; class Anthozoa; order Scleractinia; family Dendrophylliidae; genus Cladopsammia; species Cladopsammia gracilis. Next base: position 439,630 of record JAJGOT010000223.1, on the reverse strand, counting down.
CATTCGGCAGAGTCCCAGTCAATTCTGTGATTCGTGCGTAAATGGTGTTCAGCAATGTGATTGTTCATGTCACCATTTTTTGTCGCCCGTTTGTGTTCAGTCAGTCGTATGTTCAGATTCCTGGCAGTCGCAGCATTTGATCTTGTATACTGTTCCTTGTCGTTAGGTTCGTCCTTGTCTTTAACGTTTGCGAGAAGCTGTCGTAAAGTAGTAATGGGTTTGTGAGCGACACGGATGTTGTAAGGTTGTAAGATCCGTGCAATAGTCTCAGAAGTACCCTTGATGTAGGGTATCGTCGCTGTGGTGACAGGTTTTGCGTTAGTTGTGTCAGATTCGTTGTTTTTGTAAACATTGCGTTTAACAAAGTCTCGGTTGTAGTTGTTCTTACTGAAAACGTTGTCAAAGTACTTGGTTTCGTCGGTTAAGCTGTCAGTTAAATCGCAAACTAGTTGTGCTCGTCTTGTCAAAGTTCGTATGGTCGTCGCTTTGTGAGATGTAGGGTTGCGCGATGACTGGTCTAGTAATCTGTCGGTACGAGTCGGTTTCCTGTAGTTTGTTGTCATTTCGGCTTACTAGACAGTTTAGAAAAGGAATCATACCATACACGAGTTCACGTTTTCACCGAATGTTTTACAATCAGGAATTGAGATCACGAGAAAAACAGTTGAAAGTAGTTTGAGAGCTTTAAAGATATAAAACATCCATTGCAAAAACACAGAAGACCACTCAAATAGAGGATGGTAAGCCTGTGGCATAGTTGTTGATTTTTTGAATTCCTGTTGTAATGGTTTGAGAATTTGAATCGAGCAACTAAGCATAAAATTTTGGTGAAAAAAGGTTAACTAAACTGTAAATTATTTGTTTGAAGTGTTCACGCAGTTGACTTCGAAACATTATCTGTTTTTGTTTTTTCCTTTGGTCTGTATAACCCTGAGGTCTATTTTGCAGTCCGGGTTAGTGTAGTTCTGAAAAGAACTGTTGTTGTTGACATTGACTGACGCTTCGACAACCTGAGCAGAAGTCATCTTCAGCGCCATGTGAATTGTGAACTGTCAGTTGATGGTATTAACGTCTGGCTGTCGAGACTCAAGTCAGTGATTGGTGCGTTTCGATCCGTGGATTGATAGTGTAATTTTGGTCGGTGTTTCTGTTGGCATTGGTTGGTTTTTGTTCTAGAGTGAGTCGTTTGTAGTAGTCCGTAGTCCGTACTGTAGGTAACGCATCCAGCAGAGTCCCAGTAAATTCTGTGATTGTTGACATCACCATTTTTCGTCGCTCGTATGTTCAAATTCCTGGCAGTCGCAGCATGTGATCTTGTATACTGCTCCTTATCTGTCGCTAGGTTTGTCCGCGTGAAGTAGTATGGGTAATACTTTACAATTCACATTGCTCTGAAGATGTCTTCCGCTCAGGTTGTAAAAATTTCAGTCATTGTCAACAACAACTTTTTTTCAGAACTACACTAACCCGGACGATTATACTCGACAGACTATTGACAATCGAAAATACCGGCGGCTTTCCTCAAAACCAGACATCAAGGCTTTATAAACTGAGCTCCCAAATATACATACGATATCAGTTGATGTAGGGAACGTGTGAATAATTGTAAGCAGGCACTGACAGGCAACAAGACAAGAGTCTTTAAATATTCCCGACAGACGGGTTCACGATCATAGTCGCATCATGGGTAATCAGGACAAGATGGCGGTAATTTCAAAGATTTGCATTGGAATTCAAAGCCATCTAATTCTTCCCGAATTCATATATTTGACACTTTCTCTTTGAAAAGTGTAACTTATGAATTCAAAGACACAATAAGCTGAATCTGGAGTGCATAATAGTCCAAGATCAGTTTTTAGAAAATCTCAATTTTCCAATACATTTTCTGTAATTTTGATATTGTCGAATTACAGAAAATGTATGGAGAAATCAAGGTTTTCTAAAAACTGATCACGGACTTCTTTGCACTCCAGATTTAGTGTATTGTTTCTCTGAATTCGTACGTTACACTTTACAAAGAGAAAGTGTCAAATATATTTATTCAGGAAGAAATAGATGGCTTTGAATTCCAATACAAATCTTTGAAATTCCCACCATCTTGCCCTGATTACCCATGATGCAACTATGAGCGTGAACCCGTCTATTGATCACATGACTAATTCAATAAAATTTGACTTCTAAATTAACTGAAATAATTTTAGAAATGAAAGAAGGTTATTTTATAACAGCCAATTTCACCTTAGAAAAAAATTAATTTGACGTGCCCATTTTCGTTTTAGTGAAAGATCGAATCATGCACAAGCCAAATTGTGGAGCAAGTAAAATAATTTTAAGTTTTCAACATACAATTGCTTGGCTCCATTTTCAACACATTGCCGAACTTTGGTTAAATTGAACAGGCTAACTTAAATAATTTTGAAAATGAAAGTTATTTTGAAACAGCCAATTTCACCATAGAAAAAAATTATTTGGCGTGTGGATTTTCGTTCTAGTGAAGATCGATTTCGTGGAGCAAGTGAAATAATTTCAGTTACAGTGTAATATACAATTGCTTAGCTCCATTTTTAACGCCATGTCAGACTTTTGTTAAATTGAACAGGCTAATTCTACAAAATTTGCCTTCTAAAATAACTGAAATAATGTTGAAAATGAAAGTTATTTTATTACAGCCAATTTCACCATAGAAAAAAAAAATTGACGTGTCCATTTTCGTTCTAGTGAAAAATTGAATTGTGCACGAGCCCAATTTCGGAGCAAGTAAAATAATTCAGAGTTTCTTGTTTCTGGGAAACTCACGAATTTGTGGAAAATATTTCAGTTTGAGAATTTAGTTTATACCAAATCGTACTTAATTTCAAAATATAAAAATTATCGAGGAAAAAAGAAAACAGTATTTGGAAAAGGAAGTTATTTTATAACAGCCAATGTGACCATGGAAACAAATAATCTGATGTTGATACCTGTCAGTGCCACCTTAAAATACCCACCACATCAACTGAGGTTATAAATGTAACGTTTATACCTACACGCTGAGCGATCGATCAAACAAAATCGTATTTCCTTTGCAAGGGAAATTTCGTAAGCAATTTTATCACATTTTTACATCTGTTTTGCATAAAGATATGTTCACCGAAACGAAACAAACAAATCCAAGCCGTAAACTGAATCGTCAAAATATCAACTGTATAAATCAACTGTATAAATCAAACGATCGCTCAACGCCCAAATGGTGGCTGAGATTAAAATTCTCAGAAGTTAATTTTACCTAAGACCTACCTTCCATTGTAAAACCTATGCTGATTTATTGGTTCAGACAATTAGCAGCCAGTACGCGACCCAGCAAAATAAATAAACTTCAATACTGCCCCCCCCCCCCCCCCCTCCCGGTTCTTCATGTCAGTTTGATGAGAAGATTAAGTCAATTATCAGTCAGATCCAAATTCGCTCTTCCTCAGAATCAATACATTTGATACTAATACAAACAAAAGTATTTGCCCATGTTCAGCCACCATTTGTACAAAAATATATACGAAATAACAAAGTTCTCATCTTTGAAGAGTTCCTTCCTGCTTCATCCATTCCAGTTTGTCCTCTTCACTTGTTTCCAAGTTTCAGTTCTCCATTTTCCTGTTGTTCATATTCCTTGAAGTTCCTGAAAATACAAATGAACGATTGATAAGATAAATGTTCAATTTTTATTTTACAGACGACTAGGGTTTAAATTTTAGACGCACTGGACATAATTTCATCATAAGTTAACTGTCCGCATTGAAAGAATACAATATTTCTAAACAAAATTTCAAAATCTTGTTTCAGCAATAGCTCCTGGTTAAAGTATATAATTTTTATTTTCAAAATATATGCAGCATGGACGAAGTTAACCAGCCAAATATTTTTTGAAGGCCAACTCCTTCGCTTATTGCACGACAAACAAAATACCAGAACGCAGAGAAGACGTTGTAAGACGAACACAAACTTAACGCACGTGTTCACTTCTCCGAGCAAAATTTTATACTCTGTCACTGAACAAATGTAACTTTTTTGACAAGCGGTTCTTACCTTCGGTTGTACTTGTGGGGCGACTGTTTTCTTGGCGGTACGTGTTCCCAGAGTCTTCAAAGTTGCCTCTAGAGCGCCAAAACGTTTCCAAACTTGCGACACATCTTCACAGCAACACGACCTGCTTCATTTGCGGCGAGGGCGACGATTTTTTCATGAATATTGATAAGAGACTTAAGCCAATCGCTGACAAATACGTCAAAGGTTTTGGGGTGGCAACGTTTGCACGCTTTTCAGTCATGAAAAAAAATGATAACAAAGTTTACATTCAACAAGATTTTTTTCTGAAGGATGTGCCAAGCAACGGAAAACCAGATATATATATTTTTTAAGCGGCTTCGATACGTTAGTGCGATTAGCTTTTGCACTGACCGGGGGTGGGGGGGGAGGCGTGTGGGGGGGTGGGGGAGGAGGGGAGAATATTCATTAACCCAAGGGCGTTAAACAAAAGGGGTGGATGCCACCCCCTCTCAACTTTTTTTAAATTCAGTTGTTAGCAACTTTTATTTTGTTGAGTTCTCTTTACTATTAAATTAATCTCTTCCGGTAAGTTTCTTTGGTATCTGCACTTTTCCAGTCTATTCATGTGAAAATATCAAAGTTAAGGGGTTCAATTTATCATGTAAATTACTGCAACGGGCTACCTATTATAAAAATCAAAGGTTTCTTCAAGCCAACCCGTGAATACGAAATGCTAACGGTAAGGAAATATTGCGGGTTTTTTTTTTCTGAAAAAAAAGAAAAAGAATAGAAAAGCAACTTTCATTTCGAAGAAAAAAAAAAAGAAAGAAGAAAAAAATCCGTCCTAAGCGAGAATCGAACTCACGTCCTTGGGTTGCCTCTGGCTTTATAGTCCTTTCACTTATGCACAGGGCTCCAAGGATTTGACTGATTAGTAAAGTCAAATTTTGTTATTTCAACGTAGATATGAGGAAAAAGTTTACATCTGAGTGATGGATCGAGCAAGTGAGTGAGTGAGTGAGTGAATTGGCCGCCGTTACCGATAACCCGTTCATTACTCATGCGTGTATTCACGGGTTAAAAAACGAGGTTTAAACATCGTAACACAGAAAAAACCCAAGGAGTGTTCCTTTCTCCGCTCTTGTACCACTCTTGATATAAATTTAAAAATCACCTTGGGGATAAGCAACAAATTTCAGAATACTTTTTTTTATTAGGCTTCACTTTGACAAAAGACAAATTTACTCGCACCGATACAATAGTAACAGGGGGAAATAATTTAATCAAACATTATAAAAAGCATCGAAACCAGAACAGCTGGTTCTGGGGGAGGGGGTGGGGATGAGGAGAACTACGACATTACATCTCAGGCAGCTCAAAGCGATGTACCCTAGGTACCATAGGCTTTTCTTGCGCTCTCTCTCTCTTGCCACGTACGTCTCTTATGTCTCTTATTACAGGCTGTTCAAAAGGTGGTTAACGCTATTCAATGGATAAATCTCCATTCAGTGCATAACGCAACTGTCCACTATCCGCTGGATGAGGATCCTGTGGATAAAGGGTCCTGGTAAGAAATTTCATAAGGAATCCGATCTCTATCAAAGGCTCCTTAGAGCCAACCCGTGAATAAGAAATGGTAACGCGTAACGCAATATGGCGGTAAGCTTATGTTTTCACACTGATACGCTTCGATGTATTTTTAAAATTAAACGTAAGGATTTTTGACGAACACACACACACACACACACACACACACACACATACCCACCTAAGGTGGTTTGTGGGGACCGGTCCTAGAACCGACGTTATGGGGACCACCCGAAATACTTATGCTACTGGGTCACTCTTGTGTCTGCTTGTACACTGGGCACTAACCATTCAAATTTTACTGTAATATCGGAGACAACGCCATTTTTAAAATTTGGTGTTATAACACACTGGTTTACAAGGACCAAAAAAACCAACCTCTCAGGTTGGTTCCACACCAACATTGCGAAGACCAACCGGTCATATGACACGTTTCCAATAGAAAATCCAAACCGTTCCCTTATTTTGTCAAACTAACCACATGATGTGCTACATGAGCCTGCTAGGCTGTGTTAACTATCCAGGCACTGTGTTTACACACCTACTTTACGAGGACCAGACCTTCAGTTTGCGTGGAATATCTAAATCATGCATGTCTTCTTAACCTGTAAACAGTTGTTCTAGTTGGGACCCGTTCACAACCCGTTTAATGTCTTCCCAAAAAGCGCACGAACTGAGGCAGCGCAAACAAGGGTTGTGATAGACCTTGGAATGTGTGACGCAAACTCACAACACAAGAGATCTGGTAGCATTTCCATCCATTACTGGATTTCCATACATTACTAGCATTTCCATCCATCACTGGAGAACAGCGATACTGATCATTAATATTGTTTCGGAAGCAAATTTTGTCTCCGTGATTCGTGATTTACCTTCTATCTTCTGCATGGAAACTCCCTTTTTTTCGTCAGAATTTATACACTCGATGTATTAGTCATTCACGTGGGAAAACCCGGAAGATTAGCGATAATAGCTCAGGACAGAGTTTCCTGTCAGAACATTGTGAAGGCCTCGTGTGCCACACAGGCATTGAGAGGATATTAGATTTCTGACATGTTCCCTTTAAGCCTAAGAAAACAGGCGATCTTCGCGGCGCTACTACTGGCTCACCGGTCCCCGCGAAAATAAAATTTATTTATATCGACGCAAGTGCCCTTTTAAGATATAAAGGACAACTCTTAAGCATGAGCTTTGCTTTAATTCTCAGTAGTTTGCCGAGGAACGAGAAACCCAGAACACAGAAAATTGTGTTGGATAACTCTGACCACGTTTGTGGCGCCGGCAGGTTTAGTGAAATCAATGGAGTGAAATCAATGCGTTGCTAAGCTCTTGAATAAAAATGGCGCGAAAACAATCGGCCATTATGGTAATAAAACAACTGAATAAGAAGCAATAATTCGTTGGCTGGTGAAAAAGGGAAGGAGGAGGGGAAGATGGAACAATAGTTTGGAGGCCGTAGTCTGAAGTGTCAGACTTCCCCCTGTGGGGGTAGCTAAGGGCGAGAAAGCGTCTAACACTTCAGACAAGGAAACCGTGCATATATCCGAGCTTGGAACAGCCCTCTAACTTCCGTGGTTAAATTTAATTGTACTGTAGCGAAATTAGTAAACTATAGTTGTTATGCGCGAGCTAGCAGAAGACAGTTATTGTTGTCGTAGTAGATGTCGTGAGTGACATACGTATGGATAGAGTATAAAAGGAAACTACGCGTTGTAACTGTGGGAGAACATGGAGCTAGTGTTAAATAAAGACTGTTGGTTGTGGTTTACATTTGTGGTCATCGCATCCCGTTACATTTGGTGTCCAGGTTCCGCGCGGCCAGCTTGCACGTTGTCCGAAAGATGCCATATTTTGTTGTTCAATTCATCGATTTGTGCTTGAAAATAATCACTCATTCGTCGCTCCATGTCTTCACTGTTACTCTGAAGCGTTCGGCCCAACTCTTGAATAGCCGTAACAACCAGTGCCGGCGATTCCTGAAGTCCCGGGCAAGATAAATCATCTTCTCGACTCTCTAAACGCCGATGATCCGCCGATAAATCCTGAAGTCCCGGTTCCTGAAGTTCGCTGTAGCTGTCTTTTGCAGTTGCCATCCTAAATCCTATCCAATATCACTAAGAACTATCACAACTACAACACAGCTAAATCACAATGCAAAAATAACGGTCGCCTGATCACGCAAGCAACAACTAAACTACAACGGCAACCAACTACAACAAGGATTCAAAGGTAAACAAAGTAGATTGAACTACTTTTAAGAACTACAATAACAACTGAAGTGTGATAACTCAACTTTAACGTGCACAAATCAACTACACAGTTTTTCACCCTTATCTTCAGCCCTCGGAATAAATCTCAGTTTTCAACATCAACTCAATATGAAACGATCTAACCTTCCAGTTGCAGTCGTTGTGGATGATCGAAGAACACGCGGAGGTTCCGATGCGATGAGCCGAATCCCACTTCTGACACCAAATGTAACGGGATGCGATGACCACAAATGTAAACCACAACCAACAGTCTTTATTTAACACTAGCTCCGTGTTCTCCCACAGTTACAACGCGTAGTTTCCTTTTATACTCTATCCATACGTATGTCACTCACGACATCTACTACGACAACAATAACTGTCTTCTGCTAGCTCGCGCATAACAACTATAGTTTACTAATTTCGCTACAGTACTCATCGTAATGGGAACAATGAAACCCCCATTGATTATCAAGTGGACAGCATGCCTCGACATAAATGACTTTATGTTTAATTTGTCCATATGTCTGCTTTTATATCGACGCAAGTGCCTTCTTAGGTTATTGAGTATAGAAAACTGTGTTAGATAAATCTGGCCACGTTTGTGGCCGGTTGAATGAAATCGGTGAGCTAAAATTCACAACAGCGCTAAACTCAAGCTTTTGAATAAAAATGGGGTGACAAAAATCCGCCACAAGCCACACCAATGTGGCTGAACCCCGTAAAAGAGCGGCAAACTTGAGCTCGTGTTTAAATCGATTTCATACCAATGTAAATCAATATTTGGACAATAATAAATCACAGCCTGTGTCTGTACAGTCATTGAAATTATAATCCGGTTATAAAAACAGCAATATAACTAGGTTATCTTAAAGATAGTGATTGCTGCGCACGTAGGTGATTTGGCCTGGATAAATTGTGCTCATAAAATGGTTTATCCTGTCTGCCGGCAAGGCTTGTAAAAATTGCTCATTCTGCTCGTACACCTAAATTCTGCTCGAATTCTGCTCGGTACTCGAAACATTTTCGGTCCTTCTGGCCTTATGTATTTTCGCAAATATGGAAGCCCTAAACAACTGTATTAGCGCGCGCTAAAATGGAGAATTAATGTCGTCAAATTCCGTCAGCAAAGTACAAATTAAAGTTCAAAAATGAAAAAAATCAAACTTGAAAAGTTAAAATAGAACGAAATGTCACTCAAAAATTGCGCAAACACAAAATGTCACATTACCGACATATGTAGTTGCTCTTCATCAGGTTTCTTCTTTCGACCATGCAATTGCTGACCCGAGAGAAATTACTAAGTTTAGCAACTCGAAAATATTCATCGTTTTCTCTCAGAATGACAATTTTACTCGCCATGTGATCGCGACATTAATTCGTTATTTTAGCGCGCGCTACTGAATACAGTTGTTTTTCGCTATATAGCGCGGCACCCCTAAAAGTAACCAAAACTGAGTTTTCTAAATATTTCTCAAAAACTACTGATAACAAGAAAGAAACAGTCAATAAAATATTTCTTACAAAGTAAATGCACATTCAAAAATGTCATTTCCTTTACCATAGCTTTTCAATAATTCTTGAAAATTCTTAGAAAAGTCTGCAGATTGTGAATTCTGAAGCAAGACATGCTCTCACTTTGTGATAAATCTGGATAAATGTATCCTGACAGGGGCGTAGCTACCTGTACGCACGTACGCACGTGCGTACCTGAAAAAGTCGAAAAAATAAATAAAAATGAATAAAGTATAGGACCTTGATTTGGTGATGGTGCGTGCCTGTGAAAAAGTCCTGGCTACGCCCATGGCTGATCCTCAAAAGACGATTTAATCGCTTTCAGCTCTCTTGCCTACTAATATACCAAGTGTAAAGAATACTCACCTTCAGAAGCGATCGAGGTCCGACAATATAAAATACTGTTTGCATGTGTTTAACGGAAAGCGAATGACACAAATAAAGGCACGCATCAGCATGACGCACGCAAAGAGTTGTCGGACAGCGTTTCCTAGGAAACCATTGCATCTTCAGCATGGCTCGCAAAGGATTGTGGTAAAAAAACAGCGATTCCAGATTTTTTCTGCCTTTCTGGATTATGAACTGCTGCTCCGCTCACTTCGTTCGCTGCGCAGCAACAACCCTCGTCTGACTGCTCGCACCAAATAACATAACAGTATATACAAAAAAAAAAACAGTCAAACCTCTATTAAGCGGTCACCCTCGGGAAATAGTCAACTGGCCGCTTTATAGAGGTCTTCTAAAAGTTAGCGTGTACTGTGGCAAAAAAGGAACTATTGTAGAATGCAAAGTTATTGCATGTTATTGCATGTAATTGCATATTCAAGGAAGTAATAATGTTGAAGCGTCTATTGTCATCAGTTTACCCATCACATTCAACATCAAACTTATGACTGACATAAAAATCAGTTTGGTTGTCTGGAGGTGCTTCGCTTATCGTTGTGTCAAAATGCCTATTGGGAAGTCCAAACAGTGACCGCATCCGTTTAATTGAGAGCGACCGCTCAATAGAGGATTGACTGCAAGCAGAAGTCCAATGTCTGACTACCTTGACAGGCACCAAATAACTCAAAATAATATACTACAAGGCTACCGTAGTGACCCGTAGTGGGAAAAATTACAAAATAATTTTAGAAACGGCTAAAATAACAAGTTGAAAAGGTGTTGATACCCGCCAAGTAGCAGCCCGTTGTCTGACCTAGTAATCATGACGCACAACACCCAATTTGAAAAAAAAAAAAAAAAAACCGAACAAATGGGGTAGTACAGTCAACTCTCTCTATTAAAGACGGACACCGTCGGGACCGGCCCCAACTGTCCGTCTTAAAGAGGTGTCCGGCTTTTAGAGAGTCGAGGTAACGTGATACCAGTAATTCTGAGACAATGAAGCTGAATCTATGCACAATAAATACAGAGAAATCGACGATCTTAGGTTATGGGGCGCCATTTTTAAATAATGTCATCAGTTATGAACTGTGGCACTATATATAGGGCCAATATTAATTTAGAGAAATCATAATTGCTTTTATAATATTCTAAGCCTGGCATGGATTAGTAGAGCTTCGCTGGCTATAGACTGCTGGTAGTTCCTCGCTGGATTGTCGAGCGAGCGAGCTAGCGAGCGAAAAGTAATGCGAACCGAGGGAGCTCTGGGGAAGAGGAGGGAAGGGAACAGAACCAAGAAATTCCATTCCTTGATGTCTCTATCCAACGCCATTACAATTCCTTTTCAACATTCATCTGCCGCAAGAAAACTTTCACTGGACTTTATACTAAATGGGACTCATTCACACCTCGAAAGTACAAGATTAACCTCATCCGAACACTCACTTATCGCTGTCTCCGCATCTGTTCCTCACCCCCTTTGTTGCAGTCTGCCCTGGATGATCTGAAGAATCTTTTGTCACGCAATGGCTACCCCGGAGTATAAACGCCGGGGGGCGTTCAATTGAGAAAATACGGTACAAGCAGTCACTGCGGTTATAAACATGCAACATGACAAAACAGCATCTCTTTTGAGTACCGTAGTGACAGGATCGTTTATGTTGTAAGTAATAATAAAAACAATGAACTGCAAGGCTGATCTGACCACGTAAAAAAGTACAGATCAGCCTTGCAGTTCATTGTTTCTGTTCATTCATTTTTTCGGGCTGGTTAGCTCTCTCGTAGATCCTACGTATCATTAGCAGCATTATCGTTTGCGGTCTCCTGCAGTTTACTTCTAAGTAATAATTTCAAACTTGGCCAAGTGGACCCGGCGTTTCTTTGAATCAGCAGTTTTTTCTCGCCCGCCGTTTTTTAAGAAAGGGTTATTATTCGTTTTTCTTGCCAGCGGTGTACCTTGCCCTTAAATCTTAAGTTTATTATACCACAAAATAAACGTTTGAGGGGCTTACTTACAACTTCCTCTATTATACCCGGCGTTTATTCGGGGCCCGGCGTTTAATCGAGAAAATCTGTTAAAGCTTAGAAGGTCCTGGGGACGAGGTTGGGGCGCATTGTTTCATGGGATTGCGATTCATGACGTCACTATTTTCGAGATGGCTTCGATATGGCTTGAGAAGCGTGCTTTGAAAGATGGACCGAGAATCCAAATTACGCTTTGTAATCTGTTGACATCAGATTAACTACAGATCATCTCAATGGAAATGTATGCCCGTAGATTCTTTTTCGGTGGAAATTTGCAATATCCCAGTGAAGCGATGTTAAATCGGTAAGTATTAATCTATTAACGCATTCAGTCATTTGGCGTTTTACGGGTTAACTTGTCATATTTTAGCCTTATGCAGAAAGGAGTTCTGTTGATTTTTTTTATTGCACAAATTATCATGACCGACTCGTTCTGAAGTGTCAGCCTCTTTATCTCTTGCTGTGATACTGTTTTGAAGATATCTCTTCTCTCCCTAGCTGTTTTTCCCCTCGCCGTTCGTTTTTTATATTGCCAAGCGTTATGGAGAGCTTTTTTTTAAATTAAGGTGGCTTAACACAGTTTCACTGTACCTAGTATGCATCATTCATTGTCATTTTAAAACTACTAACGTCTGGGCGCCCAAAATTGGTGAGGCAACACGGTGGATTGTTTATCAGCCTGCAATATTAATTTTGGTTTCGTTTATTTTCAGAAAATCTTGTCGTTAGATTTTGTCCATCATTTGTCTCCAGTAAACTCGTAAAAATATTTGCATGTTGACACTGGTCTTGTGTAATTTTAACAGAGGGATCTTCGTAATTTGTGGTTTAATGTGTTTGCGTTTTGTAAAAATCTCCTCTGTTAGATTTCAAATTTCTGATGGCAGGTGAGTTCGGTATATTTGGAACTATTATTGTGCCAAATTTCATGAAATTCTAATGAGTGGTTCCGTAGAAATCAGCACATTTCTGAGGAAAGTCACTAAACTATCCAGTCACAATTTTTTGGTCAACTGTGGATGTGTTGCATTTGACTGGGTTCTTGATCCAAAAGACAAAAACAACCAAAAAGGCAGTGCATTTCTTCAATGGTTCTATCAATTATATATTGATTTAACAAACATTTTTATGGACAAATTGTTTGATTTTAAGCCAAAAAACAACACTTTCGCGATCCACGCTGAGCAAAATAAAATGAATGCTGAATGGGCGCCGCGATTGTTTTTCTCAAAACTCTGCATGTGCTGACTCATGTAAGCAGCTGAAATTAAAGAGCGCATGCAAACTGTGTTCAGCCACCTTAAGTTAAGCTTATTTGTCATAAAGAAGTTTCTGCGAAATTCCTTTTTCAGTGTGTTTTTCTTCGTGGGATGATTGTACATAAAAATTGGATCTACAAGGGAAATAGCCCATGTCCAAGTTGCTCTTAGTCTCCTTTTCAAACTGGGGCTACTGGTTTTTCTTTCAAGACATACTGCATGCAAATAAATCCAGATGGTTTTGCACTTGGCCTTGGTTTGAAAAGGAGGCTAAGAACAAATCGGAAATGGGCTATTGATTATTTTTTTTATGACATTGCCCGTGGTTACAAGGACTGTACAGTACTGTTCAAATATAAGTTGACACTCGATTCTCGCGATAATCGAGGATGGAGTCTCGGCATCCCAACTACAACAAACCAAAGACCTTCGCTGCCTTCCTACTTTGAATTGATGTCCTGGAGTTTGCTGAGCAAAACCAAATCAACCGATTACTCTGACCCAAAGTTGTCTGAAAGCAAATCAACCAAGCCATTGTGCTTTGACCCAGAGCGGTCAAATAACCACGTTTTCTTAACTCAAGTACAGTCCATTTGTTTGATTGCTTTCTCGAAAATCGGCCAAGTGAAAAGCCCATTACACTGTGCAGTTCTTGATCCTCGATGCTCAGTCAAGCGACAAGCTCGTTACTTTCTGGATTCTCGCAAGTCTCAATTCTCGACTCGAAAGACTCCAAGCACGGCTCGATCCTCGACTTGAAAGAGACTGTCAACTTACATTTGAACAGTACTGTAATATGTTTACACACTGACAAAAACGTTGTGAGGATCAATACCTGGTCCTAAATTGTAGAGAAACATGTCTATGACTATTTTCGTGGTAGTCCCACTTTAATATTTTAAACTGCACACACCATGTAGTGGTCTGCTCAATGTTGGTCTGTTTTCACATTCACTTGAAAACATTGAACAATTAGTTAACCTAGATGTATTTTTTTTTTGCATACATGTATGAAATATTATACATTATTATACATGAAATATTATACATGAAATATTGAACATGAAATATTGAACATTTTGTATAAAAAGTAAAATACCTGCTTTCAGTGTGCGGTTGCTGGATAACAGTAAACATAAATAAATGAGTAGATTTGTACGGACAGATCGCAGTTATTTCTAAGAAAATTGCTATTTTGTCCATGCGACTTTTGCTGTTGAGTTGAAAAATCGGGAGCAAACTGCAGTGAATTATTCGTTAGAAGAAAGAAGGAATAATACCTTTCTCTGTTTTGAATATTAATGTTAACATTCTTCTTTTGAGAGTTCTATTTTTGATTGCATGTCAAAATTTGTTATCCTCCTGTCACCTGTGCGACTGTGATGCATCTAAGGGCCTGTTGACAAGGGGGGAGGGTGACCCGGGTACCAGGGTCACCCTCCCAGCCGGGCTAAAACATAGCCCGCCTTTATATGGGCAGGCTCTCATATGGGAGTAGCTAATGGTCATGGGAAAAATATCGTGGGTCGTGGGTAAAAAGTCATGGGTAAAAATAGTCGTGGGTAAAAAGTTGCGGGTCGTGGATAAAAAGTTGTGTGTCGTGGGTTTAAGAAAGAAAAAATATAAGAAAATTAAATGAAGGAATGAACAAAAGCAATTTTAAACATTAAGCATCTTTTGAGAGACAAACAACATTGTACACTGTATTCCATTTTTTTTATTCGAGTAAATGCTGGATTTTCTATCTAATTATTATGTTTTGTTTTTCATAGTAAAATAACGACCTCTTTGGCAAGTTGCCTACCAAATATTTCTTATTCAATACTTAATGATAATAAATTATTCTCTCTTTGTCATGTAAGGCAGCTGTTGTGGTCACCCTGCCATAACTCAGTAGTTGTTTTTTTTTTGTCATTTTGTTTGTTATTTATTTGATGGCGAAGTCTAATAAAATAAAATAAAAAAAAATAATCAAGAATAATGACATGTCGAAATTTAGAGCAAAATGAACCACACTGTAAGTTACAGGAATTATAGCTGCTTGTGTATGCATCACATTTATCTGCCTGTTTTGCTGTATTTTTCTTTATTTTTTCTTTATACATGTATATATTTTTTTGCTGTAAACCTTTTGCATTACCATTTGCATGCAACTAAATAAATAAATAAATGAAAATATTGTATTCCATGATGAGAGACGATTCGGATACCAATTGAGTGTGATATTTTTAACTTTCTTAGATAAGATAGCCAGAAAAACAGGAAAGAAAAAAAGCCAACGCAGTGGCCTTTAATTCTCGGTATTAGAATTTGAGACATCATTTTTGATTTGCCGTATGTATATATGTACATTGTTATATTAGCACATCACGGTGAACTCATAGCCAGGAGCAGACTCAGAGCTGAGTCTTGACAATCTTAGGAGAAAACATTTTTTTGTGAAAGCCTCTTGCTCTAATTTAAAATAATTTAGTGGAGTGGATAGGAGTGGTGTATTTTATTAATACTCCAGTACTCCAATAGGGTCCTCTTCCTATTTTTAAAACATTCCTGTCAAAAACAGGCTTATTTAATGGTCAAAAAATGATTTTATTTGTTAGAAATTTGCGGATGGGGAGGAATTATTTACAGTACCTCTCAAAAGTAAGTTACCGTCGTCACGCACTACGCGATTCGCATTCTGCGCTGCGCGAATTGCGTCCTGCACTACGCGAATCGCATGCGAAGCTTAAACAGCTTGTACAACTTCTTGCGCGATTCCAATTTAAAAATATCTGATTTCCTGGGGCGTTTGAAGATGAAGATGCGACCAAGTGAACCACCGATCGCGCTAAGCGCATGCAAGGCGACCAAACTTTGGTTCGATAGACGGTGTTTGCTGAACTCTGTATATTTTAAAACAGATTGCGAACACAGCGAATAATTATCCATTGCAAAGTTTATCACGAACTTCGTTTCCATTTGCTTGGTTTAAGCATCTTTTTACGGCTTTTTCTTGCCGTTGCCAAGCACGTGATAAATATCTTCCCCCGATTTCACGTCGCGTAAACAAGTCTTTGGAAACATTTTGCCGACTCAGGAAATAATTGCGCTGGATGATCTTCCATAATAAAACAGCTAGTTTTTCTCTCCCAGAAATGTCATCGAGCATCTGTTTGGCCAAACACAAGCGAGATTCAAGCCAGACAACAGTCTCGCTCTTAAAACGAGCAAGAATCAAGCGACAAATGTTTTTCTCGCTTAGACGGAGATCACGTGGATGGATCGATGAAACGCTCGCGAAACCAAATGCGCATTATGTTTATTCGCAGCCCGAAGACACTCCAAACTTTCTGTGATGTTTTAGCGCGGTGGAATACTTGGAAATGAAGAAAGAAAACAGAGAATTTGTAGAAGTTTATATAAATACTTGTGATTTTCGCTTGTGCCAGCGTGTTTTCAGATTTGAAATTACCGTTTTGACATATGCAAATTCGGTGCATTTTTACCACTTTTCCCAAGGGACCGCCAAGCACTTTTTTACCGACAAACAAACTTCAAAGGGTTTAATTTTTATTTTGCTACCAAACTTTCCCTACCGTCTTTAATTTCGATTATAATTTTTAGTTCCATTCAAGATTTATTTTAATAATAAGTAAACATGAAGTGCAGAAATAATTTTACACATGAATTTTGCATGACTACTGCACTTGGGACTCTGGGCCGCTTGTTTACATTCCATGAGCAAGCAGCGACAAAAGAATTAATGTTTTGTTCTGACATCGTAGAGTTTGTGGAATACTGCAAGGTAACCAAACCAAGTACTTTCAATTCAGAAATCCGGCAACTGACAGCAAGATTGAAATAAGAACTTGCTCGCGAAAGTTGCAACTTGCTCGCACAACTTCAAACTATTTATTTATTTACTACGTAAGTCTTCACTCAATGATGAGCATTTGCTCGAAGCAAACTGTCAATCAAAATACCAATGTTGCGGCGGAAGTTTGCAAAGTTGCCGTGAAAAGAACATCCGGTTTGACTGTAATGTTATACCTATTTTCATTATTATCTCAATCTAGGAGGAATTACAGCAAACTGATCCTAACCGCAAGAAGAAAAGATAGAGACAGAAGTGAAATTAAAAAATAATAAACAGTTGATTATTATTATGTTTATTATTTTTTTTATTTCACTTCTGTCGCTATCTTTTCTTCCTGTTTAAGGATCAGTTTGCTGTTATTAGGACTCGTCACGCAACGCTCCTCCCTCCCGGTCTACGATAGATCCGGTACTCTTTCTCTATTGGTTTGTTGTTGTGGTTTTACCGTTATTATAGTTTAGGGCCCCATCTTAAAAACTTTATTTTCGGATCAATTTACTTGTCAGCTCGCAGCTCGCATTTTTTTGCTCGCATCTTCCCCAGATCCGTCTGATAAAAGAAATCACGTTTATCATTCCCTGGCCTTTAAGTCAAAACCTTGCTCGAAAAGCGCTAAAAGTGTTGCGTTCCCTGAATGTCGAAGAAATTATAGATATAGCGTAGCGCTTGCATCAAACGAAAAACTTCAAAACACATTCGCAATCGATCTCTTTACGGTTAAATGTCGCTCGCAAACAAAAAAACGCCATTTGATTTACATGTTTAGTTTAGAATCTAGTCGCTGTAATAAACAAAAACTAACAAACACAATTGTTTTGTTTGTGGTGAACTAAAAGGAAAAATACCTTGCTCGTGAAATACTGGGCCATCCAAACCACAATGTCTGTCGATGACAAATACAAAGTAATTTAGCATAACGTGTCGCTTGCGTAAAAAATTAACGAAAACTACAAGTACAAAAACTTTCGAAACTGATTCAATTCGCATGATTTGTTGAGGACAGACTGAAACATTTCCGTCGAGGAAAACACGAAACGCATTGAATCCCGTGATACTTTTTGCCTTCCGTTTTCCTGACAACCATCCAGTTGCAGTTAGATGCCGACCTTTGCGCGAAATTAATCGGTTTTGCGCAAGATAAACTTTTCGTACAGTGTAATTATTGCCGCTTCGGTGACTCTGGCGCTACGCGATTCGCGTCCGGCGCTACGCGAATCGCGTAGCGTGCGAAACGCTTTGCGACAGGTAACTTTTGAGAGGTACTGTAGACTATATCACTACACTGTACTTTTAGAATACTGACCGATTTCCCCCATCATGTTTCCTGGTTTCCAATTAATTTTCACAGATTTTTTTACACCTTCAGTGCAGCTCAGATATAAGCGAACCAAAATGTTCCCGCATAACACATCGGATAAATGCGCGCACATGCGTCTGTGGATTACGTCGCACGAAATGCGCGCATTCAGCAAGCTCAGTATGTATGAGCTAGATCATTGATTTCCTATTGTTGGCATTTCATTGTTATTTTGAATGGCCTGACAGGTAGCTTTGAGATGAATTTAGTAAAAGATTACGTTGCTCTTGATTCTTTATCGGTCCTTTTGTGGACAAAAACTGTTTTGTGACGGTACCGGCGCTAGTAAATAAAAAATATGGGCCTAATTATTTACCGGAAACCGCTATATATTTTCTCGACTCAATGAACCAAGATATAAATACCTGTAAACTTATTTTCTTACCTGATGCTCACTCGGGTCCGGTTTTATGAAAAGCGGCTGAAAATCGAGCCCTAACGCTTAACGCTTTTTTCTACCATGATGATACATAAAACAGGTAAAACAAACAAAACTTGTGAACTTTCACTTGCAAAGAAATAACTCAATAGTATTCGGCGCATCATAGAATTCGATTCATGAATTTGCCTTTAAAGACATTGTATTTTACCGTTCAATCACTTCTTTGCACTTAATAGAACCGGAAAAATCACTTTTTCATGTTTGTTATGACGGGACAAATTAAGCTTAACCCCTGATGCAAATTGGCGCCTGTTTAGTAATTTAGATGAGAACAGAGCTTTGTTAATTTTTTCTTGTAAAGAAATAGCTCAATAGTTTCAGAAAACATTTTGCCTTTAGAAATGCAGTATTTCACCGTTCAAAGAGGTAAATATATTTTGGATTGGCAAGAATCAGCAAATACATAGAAAGTCAGTGAAATATTCTGACTCCCGTACGAATAGCAAATCGATTTTTACTGCGCTTTAACCGCCTCAGACAAAGTAGGTGGCAGACCAATAGAAAATAAAAAATGTGTCATTGACAAAATTGCAAATCTCTCCTCCCTCTATTCGTTACAAGACGTATGGCGTGAAATGAATGTCTGTAAGAAGCAATTTACCTGGAGTGACAAGGCATAGAAAGTGCAGTGCAGACTAGACTACTTTTTAACATCTAAAAAACTTACTAATATCACTCGAAATTGCGATATCATTCATGCACCAAGTTCTGATCACTGCGCAGTTAAGCTATTTACCCAATCCGAAGTTCTAAACAAAAAACCTGGGCCTGGCTTCTAGAAGTTTAACGGTTCGCTTCTTGAGGACGAAGTGTATACTGAGGAGATTAAAAACAACATTAAAACCTATAGAGACAAATATGATTATTTGGCAGATAAAAGTTTGAAGTGGGACCTTATAAAAAATGGAACTGCGTGGCTTCACGATTGCCTACGCTAAAGAGAAAGCCAAAAAGAACAGAGACACAGAAAGAGAGCTACAAGAACAATTAAATGACCTTTTGACACAGGCTGAACAGTGTAAAAACAACCCTTTGCTCAGAACAAATATACAAATTTTACAAACGCGTTTAAAACGAATAACAGAACAAAAAGTAAAAGGCGCGATGATACGAAGCAAAGCAAGGTGGGTTGAACATGGTGAAAAAAATACTAGATACTTTCTCAATCTAGAAAGATGAAAAGCCGAAAAGAAAAGGATCGTTAAGTTAAAAAAAGATGATGGCTCCGAAACAGAAGACCGAGATGTCATATTAAAAGAGGCAGAGAACTTTTACAAGTCTCTTTATAAGTCAGGAAAAATTAACACAGAAAGTCCAGAAAGTGAAGCTTTCTTTAAAAATAAACTAATTAGGCCACTAAGCTCTGAAAAAGCGGATATATGCGAAGGCAAAATAACTAAAGAAGAGTGCCGACAAGCTCTGAAGGAAATGCAAAATGGCAAGTCACCAGGGTCAGACGGTTTTACTTCCGAGTTTTACAAAGCTTTTTGGGATGAAATTGGCGAGGATGTAGTACAAAGCATCAACCACGCCTATGACAAAGAAGAATTATGGTGGCCCAGCATTCTCATAGCAATATTGCACAAAAATATTACACGGAAGAGCAAATACCAACTGATTTTGTAAAAAAAATTAATTAATTAAAAGGAAATATTTCTATATTTTACTTTATTTTTTAAATAAAATTTTTTATTATTATTATTTTTTTTTTATATTAAAAAATGGACAAAAAAAATTAAATTAAAAATTAAGTAATTAAAACCTAAAAATTAAAAAAAATAAATTACAATAAATAAAAAATAAAAAATAAAATGAAAAACGACTTGTGAAATCTAAGGAAAAAAATAAAAACTGTAAAAATTAAAAAAAAATTACAATAAATTAAAAATAAAAAATAAAATAAAAAACGACATGTGAAATCTAAAGAAAAAAATCGACATGAAAAAAAATCAAATAAATAAAAAACGACATGTGAAATCTAAGAAAAAATTCGACATAAAAAAATAAAATAAAAAACGACATGTGAAATCTAAGAATTAAAATTCGACATGAAAAAAAAATAAATAAATAAAAAAAAATAAAAACAAAAAAAATCACAACATTTCATTTTCAATTTCATTTTGAGTTTGCTATGAGAACGATGGGCCGTCAAATGGAAAATCAAGAAACAAATTGAAAATTCGATGTTGCCTTGGACCAGCGTTCTCGTAGCCCGAGATTCCTTTGGTCGGCAGGGTTTGCTGCAAAGTCGTAAACCAAAAAAAAAATCACAACATTTGATTTTCAATTTCATTTTGAGTTTACTATGAGAACGATGGGCCGTCAAATGGAAAATCGAGATAGACCAGCGTTCTCGTAGCCCGAGATGTCGTTGGTCAGAGGGGCTTGCTGCAGGTAGACAATCCAAGATGGCGGCAAACCCTGTGTTTTAGTCCGAGCTATCACACGTTTTACAAACTTAAAATTAACAGTATTAGACTGAATCCGGTTTGAGAGACTGACAAGGACTTAAAAGGTGACATCCAGCGATATGTTCTCCAGGGCCTCAGCCGCAGTGAGCTGTTAGACTTTGTGAAATGCGATTATCCTCAGTATGCTTGGAGTCTTGGAACGCTCAGTAGAAATGGCCCACTTCGGCATAAAGTATATTGAATACGAAACAAATGTGCAAGCAGTTAAACAAGCTGTACAATTAAAGATAAAAATGATGGACTCGGGCAACTGCTGGGGTATACATGAAGGTCCATGCATAAAAACAATCACGGGAGCAGCACCAAACTGAACTTTGAAAAGAAACTAGAAGACCTTCAAAAAATTCTAAATTCATGGAAAAGAAGGAAGTTAACACTCCTGGGAAGAATTAATATTGTTAAGACGTTGGGCCTCTCTAAACTCATATATGTGACCCTCCACAGGAAAACAGTGAACGCTTCGCACGCTTCGCACGCTTCTGACACAACACGCTTATCGTGCGATATGCAAACTAAAATAATTGATTTCAAGTAACGTGCTTGTGGCCTTTGTCTGCATTTTGTTAACATGGTTCGACACGGTAGAGCTTTGTAGTTTAACACGGTAGGTTGACACGGTTAAAAAATTTCTTTGTTTCTTAACACGCTAGTCGTGACACGGTAGATTTATTTTTCATGTTACTTACCAGACTACATCACCAGGTCGGAGAATAGTTATTGTGCTCTTATTATTACTGCATTTACAGTTTAGCAGATAAATGAATAACTTAAATAAGTAAGTCTTGTACGTTTCTCTAACAGAGGTGCAAGAGTGCCTCCGATCGAAGAATACTTGAAATAAAACTTGTTGTTCTTCTTGAATACGCATCTAGCACGTACACGTGTAATGCACGAACATGAGCGTTGTGGTCATAAACTGTAAAATTGAACCTCAAATTGTCAAAATACCTGTGTTGAAAAGTGCTGGCTATGTTTGTCGGACATTTTGAAGCTTTTGTAATGTAAACAAGCGGCCGTCTTGGTTAACCTTAGTAACCAGGCTAAATAAAACATTGGCACGTGACGTGCCACAGTAAACAAAATGGCGTCTGTCGAAATTCGCAAAATGCGATGGCTAAATGCAATAATACAATCACAGTATTTGTTCTAACAATTTCCAAATAATAACAGCATTTAATAAAGTTTTAGTTTACGAGGAAAAATCACCTGTAAAATAGCTTTATTTTGAACAAACGAAACGATCTGTTTCCTTTGCGGTACGCATCCTGCATACAAACTCAAATTCTAACTTCGAACTCGTACTGAAATTCGAATTTGGCAGTGTCTATGACAGATAGATACAATATTCTTAGCCTCAGAGGTGTTTAAGTCGAACACTTTTGCGCCCTTTTTCCAAATTACTGTTATCAGCTGAGTACTTCGCGGGAGTAAGAAATACTAGGGCCAGATGCACGGACATGGCACATTATGGAAACCAGGCTAAAACTCTATCTCACTTCTTGAACTGAGTGCAATCGAAGTTGACACGGTCATCGTGTTAATACGTGCAAAATTGCACGCAAAGATCTTAACACGCTCCTTTGTCTTTAGCGTGCAACGGAAAACAATGGGTTTGACGTTAATGAGGAAAGTGACTTACACGCAGCCATCGTGTTGAGGCACGCTTCTTTTGTTTTAAGGTGCGAGCATGCCGTGTGCGTGCGTTCACCTTATTCACTGTTTTCCCGTGGAGGGTCACATATAATGCTTCGGTCTTACCATTACCAGAGGAATTTGCTAAACAGGTAGACAAAATCACCTTCGATTTTGTTTGGGAAGGTAAACCCCACAAAATCAAAAAAGCTACACTCATAGGTGAAAAAAGCGATGGCGGCCTAAAGATGATAGAATTCGACTCGATAAATAAGGCTCTAAAAGCTTCTTGGGTCAGAAGATTCAATAATGACGCTGACTCACCTTGGAAAATTATTCCAAATTTCACAACACATGAGTCAGGTGGCTTCCAATTCCTACTGTCTTGCAATTACAAGACAAAAGAATTACAAGCAAACGATATTCCCATTTTCTATCTAAAAGTACTTAATTACTGGGAACAGATTATAAAAATTAAGTCCGAGCGTGCGAAAGTATCATATGGAATAATACAGATTTCAAAGTTGAGGGAACCTCTATTTTCTATCAGTCTTGGTACAACAGTGGTATTACAAAAGTGAAGCATTTACTTCATCATAATAGCAACAAGTTTTTTGTTGTTTGAAGAATTTACTATGCAGTTTAAAATTAAAACTAGCTTTCTAACGTATTATGGACTCTTACGTGCAGTTAAAAGTAGATGGAAAAAAACAACACTTAATACGCAAACGCAAACGACGAACTCAAGTTGGCTCGACACAGAAGAGAACCTCTCCAACGCTGCCCTTCACAAAATCATTGTTAAAAGTAAGCTTCAACCACCAAACATCGAAAATCGAATTATTGGCTATGGAATAGACCAGTCTGAAGTGTCGGTTATATATAACTGGCCATTTAGTGTCACAAAGAACGTAAAACTAGCAATGTTCCAATTCAAGATAAATCACAACATACTTTATACTAAAGACAAGCTAAAGAAAGCCAACTTAGTATCAGATGATTCTTGTTATCTTTGTAAAAATGAAAGACATACAATTGTGCACATGTTTGCAAAATGCCCCCTAGTCGTTTCCTTCTGGAAAAACTTCCACTTATGGTGGTTACAAAATACGATGGAAAATATACACCTGTCTGAAGTTACCCTTCTATATGGACCTATCCATCTGCTCAAGTACCAACAAGTGCTAAGTGTAGCACTGCTGATAGCAAAATATTTTATTTACAAATGTAGTTTAACAGAAGAACCTCTAACTTTTCAGGTTTTCAAATTACAATTTCATGACAACATCATGGTTGAAAGATATGTAGCTGTAACAAACAAAACTAAAAATATTTTCAATGAAAAATGGAAACCTTTTATTTCAAAAAATCTTATCCCAGCTATTGACTAAACTTAGCACAGCAATTTGTTTTTTTTTTTGTTTTTGTTTTTACTTTGTATATATGTTTCCGGTATGTATCCAGTACGTATCTAATTAGTATTTGATTTTTGTGTAAAGCTTAATAATAGTAATAAAAATTAATAAACTTAAAAAAAAAAGAATAGCAAATCGATGTTGGCCGTATGGGAGTACTCTTTGAAGTGAAAAATTTGTCACGAAATGAGTCACTTGCGTTTACAGAGATTCAGCAAATTGGTCTGAGCCAAATCAACATCGCTTACCAGAAGCGCTTCGTAAAACTAAAAGAACATTTAATATTGTGGATCGACAAAAGTGAAGAATAACATGGAAAATTGACGAAAGTTTTGGACAACCGTACAAATTAGCAAATCGAAGTTGGCCGTACGGGAGTATTATTTGATGCGAAAAATTTCTAAGTGTCACAAAATGAGTCGCTCGCTTAGTATACAGAGACTCGGCAAATTAGTCTGAGCCAAATCAATATCGCTTACCAGAAGCGTTTCGTAAAACTAATTAAACGAACATATAACATCGTGGATCAACAAAAGTGAAGAATAACATTGAACATTGACGAAAGTTTTAGACTCCCGTACAAATTTGCAAATCGAAGTTGGCCAAACAGGAGTATTCTTTGACGCGAAAAATTTCTAAGTGTCACAAAATGAAAAGCTCACGTAGTATACAGAGACTCAGCAAATTAGTCTGAGCCAAATCTATATCGCTTACCAGAAGCGCTTTGTTAAACTAAACAAACATATACCATGTGGATCAATAAAAGTGAAGAATAACATCGAAAATTGACGAAAGTTTTGGACTCCCGTACGAATAGCGAATCTAAGTCCGCGTACAGCTGCCATATGAATAGCCACTGCAAATTTTACAATAACTGTGTGAATTCCCGCGCACTGATTGGCTCATTTCTATGGTCAATGAGAGTATAGACCATGAAAATGATGTAACAGGTAATGCAACGCGGTGAGTTTTGTCAAACTTTTGGCGCTACGGGTTCTTCAAACAGTGAAAAATGCACTTAAAACTGGAATTCTTCAATGAAAAGAAATCTCTCTTGCAGTTAAATTTAATTTACAATCAGCTAAACTTGCCTGGAATTAAGTGCGAAGCAAAAAGGACAAACAACTTGTCGTAGTTTCACGGGAAAATCCACGGAATCAGTCGCCGGCGCCCAAAAGAACTAAAACTGAGCCGAAAACAACTTGGAGCAAAGATTCATCTGATTATTCAAAGATATTTCAAATTTAAAAAAGGTTAGCTTTGTAAACTGTGCCTAGTAATTTTATATTTGACTTTGTGTGAGGTTATTGTGCTCTATTTTGCGATTATCGCCGAGCGCGGTTCTCTAAAATTTGCTGAATAACGGCTCTTTGTTTTGCTGTGTTAAAATTTATATTAAAAGATTCTAGCGATGATTTAAGCTGAAGAGAATTTTTGTGTGAGCCTTTTTCGTTACACAATTTATTCACATAAAAAGTTAAGGCTTTAATTATTCCCCACACAAAAACATTTTGCAGCAGTTTGTCAGTGTTAGGTTATCTTGATTTTCTAAAATGATTCCCGCAAACTTGTTCGCTCGGCGCTCGCAGTTATTCAAGTTTGTTATTGTAAAAAAACAAATCGACCGCATTTTTCCATGGTCTATACTCTCATCAACCATAGAAATGACGCCATAAAATGTTCAAAACTTGGCAGTGAAACCACTCGCCAATCCACTTCATTTCAATGGTCGATGAGAGTATAGACCGTGGAAAAATGTGGTCGATTTGTTAAATTTACCCTTTTGACATATGCAAAAATTTGCTAAATTTGTTTTCTGCCACATTCCTTTCCCCGCTGTCTGACATCGATTATTACCGGTATATTTAGCTTCCTTCAACATTTATCTTCACAATTAGTAAACATGAACAGGGTGTTCATTAGGCATCGGAGATCGGAGAATTCTGCTCCTACTACGCAGAATTCTCCGGCTAAATTTTGATGGCAATATGTAGCTATCTTTGCTCCTTCATAATATTCTGCTGTTACTTTACACTATTCTCCTGCTACTACAATTCTTAATGAAAACCCTGCATGAAGTTCAGAAAGAATTTTATATTTTGCGTGACTAACGCACTGGCACTTGTGGCCGATTGTCTACATAAAGTGACATATTTTGGTTTTGTTCGCTTTCTGACAGAAAACTCACTCCATTTGAAATTTTTCCATAGCTGTTGACAGGCAGCCGTTCACAATTTTTGTTCTGTTTCAGCCGTTCACTGTGCACTGTTCACTCTGTTTCAGCCGTTCAAAATAATTCTTTAGCGTTCAAATGTAATTTGATCTGTTAGCAGATCTCGTTGCCTAGCACGATCAAAATCTGCCATGAAGTTGCACCTTTTAGTGCTAAAGATAATGGATAGCCTTCGATAAGAAAGAAAGAAAGCAATCTAATCTGAACATATTCTGATGTATACATCTCGCTAGCAAGTTTACAAATAGATTGATGGCTGGCGAAGTTTAGTTTGTAAACAAACTGTACATGTGATGTTTTGTCTTTGGGTTCAACGCATGCTTTCATCCCTGTTACGCGTAAGGAAAATTAACCTGCGATTAGGAGCTCTTTTTTTGTTTATTTCAATTTACCTTAATTTAAAAAAAAACAGACTGTCTCTTTTAGTGCTGTAAATTATTCTTAGAATTACAGGAATTTTATTTTACGTGAAAAGTTAGAGCGACACGCAAAATGTAAACATAATGATCCATAGTTGTATTTCGCTCGATTGAATGAAGCCGTTTTAAGAATTTAAGCGCCGCTATTCATTACGAGTTGAAACATACTGTAATTCTTAAACAGTTCACATTTTAAGTTATGTACCAGAAGTGAGTTTTCATTTATTTCTCTAATTACAGCAGCGTTCACAGCCGACTTCTGACGGATTTTAACATGTGAAATGTCTGATCATTCAAATCACCGGAGCGTTAGTCTCACCTATTGTTGTTAATGAACTTCAAAACAAAGGAAACAACACTATTTAAACACGACCGCGTCTTATTCTTTCCGCGGTTTTCTTTGACTGCAAAATACCGAGGTGAAACCGGGGTTTTTAGTGTGGTTGGACGAGAAATACCTAGGTGAAAACGCAGCCCCAAACTGCAGTTTGACCTAGGCGAAACCGCAGCAAATGCACTAATAGTTTCAAGCGGTACTGTACTCTGCATGAGCGCTCTGCATGACGGCGGGCACACAACGTGCCCGCGAAACATTCCGCTAGCCATGACCATGAAAAATGACAGGCATGGGTTCTTTGGTTCTCTGTTTCTATAAGAATGGGGCTGCGCAGCCTGGCCTTTGGCCCAGCGAGTGCTCTGCTATTAATCGTCGCATCATAGAAACTTTGAGAAAACATTTCGCTTAAGAAGACACAGTATTTTGCCGTTGGAATCATTTCTTTGCGCCTCATAAAACCGGATCAAAAACACAAACACTCATTCCCAGGCCTGTTGTTCCCCTTCTTCACTGTTCACAGTTCGTACGAGAAAGTGTGCTATCAGTATATCAAAGAATATTTTGATCTCCTTGCTTTAATCCGCGTTTATCCTTCAACATCGTTCAACCGGCATTTATCGTATCCATTCGTTCGCAAAGCTGAGTGATTTTCATTAATTTTTTTCAAATGGTGACAAAATATGATGGCAAAGGTTGTTCACCGTCATATTCAGAACGTTCGCGAGTTTTAGGGTCCGTTTTCTTTGCTTCAGGAATTGGCGTATCTTGTTTGTCTTTCTCCTTGATGTTTCCAGTGAGGAGGACGGGTTGTTTTGGCGCGGAGGCAAGCTTTTGCGAACTGCCCTGTTGGTAGCCCCGGGAAGCGCACGAAAAACAAAGCCTCGTTCCCAGTTCCTCTCTCTTCAATACGTCATCATCGATGTGAATGGACGGACGGACGTGCACACGGACGGGCACGCCCGCGAAACATTCCGCTAGCCATGACCATGAAAAATCACGGCATAGGTTCTATGAGTATGGAGCTGCGCAGCCAGGCCTTCGGCCTGGCAAGTGCTCCGCTATTACACTTCTCTTATTAGAAAACAATTTGCTTTGTTGATTTTTAGTTTGTAGTTGCTATGCAACTACGAAGTTTGGAGGGGAATTCAAGAGAGCAGTCGGCTGTTCATGTAAACGAAATAGTTTATCCTGAGCCCAACGTCTCTTTGTATTTTTGTCTTCTGGCATAGCCAACTTCCGGTGTATGATTTTTTTTAATGTGTAAACTTCCAGTTCCGGTGTATGTGTTTTCTGTAAACTTCTGGTGTATGTGTAAACTTTGAGGGTGAAGTGGTGAACGTTCAAGGCAGGTTTTTGAGAAGTTTTCTTGAAGTTTAGTGCTGTTTCTTGCGATGGAGAATTGGCAAGTGGTTGCCGTCGTTGAAAATACAAACTTGCAAAGACAACACAAGAAAATAACTCTACGTACGCGGGAAGTTCTCTAAAATATTTAGAAGCTAGCTGGCGTTGAGGTACGCGGATTATGCGGTGTGTAAAAAAAAATTAATTTATTCATCCACATAAATTTCTGTTATTTTTTCCAGGTGTATCTTTTAAGAACGAGAACTATAGAATACGTTTTTAGAACGAGAAATACAGTATTATTACTGGAACACGCTTTTCGGTTAATTTATTTCCGCGTACCTAAAATATTATAGTCGATGTAGGTAGGGCATTTAGCAGTTAAGCCGAGGATGTGTACCGAAATGTTTCCACGAGTGTTAACATTTCTATATGAGTGAGCGGGAATTCATTTAACTTACAGCTGGTGCACGAAACCAAATAAAAGAGCTGGTAAGTGCATGTTTATATGCAGATTTTGTTCGGTAGAAACGAAGTGATACGCACTTTATACGCGGTAAATAACTTTCAAACTGTCACGACAGAACATTTATTTCTCAGCCTTGTTGGAAAGCAAACATGACTATTACCTTTTCTTCGAGGACTGCTTTGGTAAAACTTATATGGCAACAAAGCAGGGAATTGTTGGCTGATTACTGTAATACTGTAGTATGTAACTGTGGATAGAAGATATGATGAGACATTCCGATGTGCGCTAAATGAGCTAAAAGAAAATTTCTTTGTCGACCTTGCTGCAATTGAAGGCAAAGAATTTTTGTTTTCATGTGTTTTTCGAAAAATTCAACTGACAATCCCCCAATGAAATTGCCAGAATATGTGCCATCTGGCGAACAGAAAAGATAATTTTGAGATTGTTTCTGTTTATTACATGCAATAAACAAAAATCCACTGTGATGTCCACTGCAGTTTACTCCCAATTTCTCAACTCAACAACAGTAACAGCAAAGACAAAATAGCACTACTTTCTGAGAAACAACTGTGAACTATATCCATACGGATCCACTTGTTTTTTGGTTTTTAACAATCAGAACTCGAAGAATTAATAAAAAGGCAATGATCAAAATGCACCTTGAAGCTTAACTTTTTAGCGGTTTTTGAGTCTAGACCAATGGGATCACTAGTTGTAACAATGAAAAAGTTGACATTCCATTGTGCAATGCCTTTCAGCACTTTCCTTCTTATCCAGATTATTACTTAATGTCAGTGTGACTTAATTTAAACCACGGCTCAGTGTATTGTAGACAAGTTATCTCACTGAAGTCATGTGTGTTATAGTTTATTTTTGTCAGTGTGACATTACACCAACATTACAGTACAAGGACCAGTGTATTGTAGACAAGTTATCTCACTGAAGTCA
This sequence comes from Cladopsammia gracilis, assembly GCA_022457155.1. Taxonomy (NCBI): domain Eukaryota; kingdom Metazoa; phylum Cnidaria; class Anthozoa; order Scleractinia; family Dendrophylliidae; genus Cladopsammia; species Cladopsammia gracilis. The sequence continues at coordinate 409,668 of JAJGOT010000223.1, read as the reverse complement.
TGTGTGTTACATTTTATTTTTGTCAGTGTGACTGAAACCAACATTACAAGGACCAGTGTATTGTTGACAAGTTATCTCACTGAAGTCATGTGTGTTGTAGTTTATTTTTGTCAGTGTGACTGAAACCAACATTACAAGGACCAGTGTATTGTAGACAAGTTATCTCACTGAAGTCATGTGTGTTATAGTTTATTTTTGTCAGTGTGACATTAAACCAACATTACAAGGACCAGTGTATTGTAGACAAGTTATCTCACTGAAGTCATGTGTGTTACATTAATTTTATTTTTGTCAGTGTGACTGAAACCAACATTACAAGGACCAGTGTATTGTAGACAAGTTATCTCACTGAAGTCATGTGTGTTGTAGTTTATTTTTGTCAGTGTGACTTCATACCAACATTACAAGGACCAGTGTATTGTAGACAAGTTATCTCACTGAAGTCATGTGTGTTATAGTTTATTTTTGTCAGTGTGACTGAAACCAACATTACAAGGACCAGTGTATTGTAGACAAGTTATCTCACTGAAGTCATGTGTGTTATAGTTTATTTTTGTCAGTGTGACTGAAACCAACATTACAAGGACCAGTGTATTGTAGACAAGTTATCTCACTGAAGTAATGTGTGTTATAGTTTATTTTTGTCAGTGTGGCTTTATACCAACATTACAAGGACCTGTGTATTGTAGACAAGTTATCTCACTGAAGGCATGTGTGTTATAGTTTATTTTTGTCATTGTGACATTAAACCAACGTACAAGGACCAGTGTATTGTAGACAAGTTATCTCACTGAAGTCATGTGTGTTACAGTTTATCTTTGTCAGTGTGACATTAAACCACATTACAAGGACCAGGGTAGACAAGTAATTTCACTACCGTCAATCATCTTAGCTTACCTCTCAGGGAAAATATCCTACCAATGAGTTCAAAAGGTCACGTCCTTGCATTATGATTGGTAGATTTTAATCCATTTTATTTGTTTCTTTTTTACATGGTCCGTTGGCTTTTCTATTAATTATGATTGACGGCAGGAAATAAAGCAGCAGTTGGTGGAGATTTGAATTTCAGATTCCGCATGTTATTGAAAGGCACAGTAAACCGACATTACAAGGACCAGTGTATTGTAGACAAGTTATCTCACTGAAGTCATGTGTGTTTCATTTTATTTTTGTCAGTGTGACTGAAACCAACATTACAAGGACCAGTGTATTGTAGACAAGTTATCTCACTGAAGTCATGTGTGTTTCATTTTATTTTTGTCAGTGTGACTGAAACCAACATTACAAGGACCAGTGTATTGTTGACAAGTTATCTCACTGAAGTCATGTGTGTTACATTTTATTTTTGTCAGTGTGACTGAAACCAACATTACAAGGACCAGTGTATTGTTGACAAGTTATCTCACTGAAGTCATGTGTGTTGTAGTTTATTTTTGTCAGTGTGACTGAAACCAACATTACAAGGACCAGTGTATTGTAGACAAGTTATCTCACTGAAGTCATGTGTGTTATAGTTTATTTTTGTCAGTGTGACATTAAACCAACATTACAAGGACCAGTGTATTGTAGACAAGTTATCTCACTGAAGTCATGTGTGTTACATTAATTTTATTTTTGTCAGTGTGACTGAAACCAACATTACAAGGACCAGTGTATTGTAGACAAGTTATCTCACTGAAGTCATGTGTGTTATAGTTTATTTTTGTCAGTGTGACTGAAACCAACATTACAAGGACCAGTGTATTGTAGACAAGTTATCTCACTGAAGTAATGTGTGTTATAATTTATTTTTGTCAGTGTGGCTTTATACCAACATTACAAGGACCAGTGTATTGTAGACAAGTTATCTCACTGAAGGCATGTGTGTTATAGTTTATTTTTGTCATTGTGACATTAAACCAACATACAAGGACCAGTGTATTGTAGACAAGTTATCTCACTGAAGTCATGTGTGTTATAGTTTATTTTTGTCAGTGTGACATTAAACCAACATTACAAGGACCAGTGTATTGTAGACAAGTTATCTCACTGAAGTCATGTGTGTTACATTTTATTTTTGTCAGTGTGACTGAAACCAACATTACAAGGACCAGTGTATTGTAGACAAGTTATCTCACTGAAGTCATGTGTGTTATAGTTTATTTTTGTCAGTGTGACTGAAACCAACATTACAAGGACCAGTGTATTGTAGACAAGTTATCTCACTGAAGTAATGTGTGTTATAGTTTATTTTTGTCAGTGTGGCTTTATACCAACATTACAAGGACCAGTGTATTGTAGACAAGTTATCTCACTGAAGGCATGTGTGTTATAGTTTATTTTTGTCATTGTGACATTAAACCAACATACAAGGACCAGTGTATTGTAGACAAGTTATCTCACTGAAGTCATGTGTGTTACATTTTATTTTTGTCAGTGTGTGTTATAGTTTATTTTTGTCAGTGTGACTGAAACCAACATTACAAGGACCAGTGTATTGTAGACAAGTTATCTCACTGAAGTCATGTGTGTTACATTTTATTTTTGTCAGTGTGTGTTATAGTTTATTTTTGTCAGTGTGACTGAAACCAACATTACAAGGACCAGTGTATTGTAGACAAGTTATCTCACTGAAGTAGTGTGTGTTATAGTTTATTTTTGTCAGTGTGGCTTTATACCAACATTACAAGGACCAGTGTATTGTAGACAAGTTATCTCACTGAAGGCATGTGTGTTATAGTTTATTTTTGTCATTGTGACATTAAACCAACATACAAGGACCAGTGTATTGTAGACAAGTTATCTCACTGAAGTCATGTGTGTTACAGTTTATCTTTGTCAGTGTGACATTAAACCACATTACAAGGACTAGGGTAGACAAGTAATTTTACTACCGTCAATCATCTTAGCTTACCTCTCAGGGAAAATATCCTACCAATGAGTTCAAAAGGTCACGTCCTTGCATCACGATTGGTAGATTTTGATCCATTTTATTTGTTTCTTTTTTACATGGTCCGTTGGCTTTTGTATTATGATTGACGGCAGGAAATAAAGCAGCAGTTGGTGGAGATTTGAATTTCAGATTCCGCATGTTATTGAAAGGCGCAGTAAACCGACATTACAAGGACCAGTGTATTGTAGACAAGTTATCTCACTAAAGTCATGTGTGTTATAGTTTATTTTTGTCAGTGTGACTTTATACCAACATTACAAGGACCAGTGTATTGTAGACAAGTTATCTCACTGAAGTCATGTGTGTTATAGTTAATTTTTGTCAGTGTGACTGAAACCATCATTACAAGGACCAGTGTATTGTAGACAAGTTATCTCACTGAAGTCATGTGTGTTACATTTTATTTTTGTCAGTGTGACTGAAACCAACATTACAATGACCAGTGTATTGTAGACAAGTTATCTCACTAAAGTCATGTGTGTTATAGTTTATTTTTGTCAGTGTGACTTTATACCAACATTACAAGGACCAGTGTATTGTAGACAAGTTATCTCACTGAAGTCATGTGTGTTATAGTTAATTTTTGTCAGTGTGACTGAAACCATCATTACAAGGACCAGTGTATTGTAGACAAGTTATCTCACTGAAGTCATGTGTGTTACATTTTATTTTTGTCAGTGTGACTGAAACCAACATTACAAGGACCAGTGTATTGTAGACAAGTTATCTCACTGAAGTCATGTGTGTTATAGTTAATTTTTGTCAGTGTGACTGAAACCATCATTACAAGGACCAGTGTATTGTAGACAAGTTATCTCACTGAAGTCATGTGTGTTACATTTTATTTTTGTCAATGTGACTGAAACCAACATTACAAGGACCAGTGTATTGTAGACAAGTTATCTCACTGAAGTCATGTGCGTTATAGTTTATTTTTGCCAGTGTGACATTAAACCACATTACAAGGACCAGTGTATTGTAGACAAGTTATCTCACTGAAGTCATGTGTGTTATAGTTTATTTTTGTCAGTTTGACTGAAACCAACATTTCAAGGACCAGTGTATTGTAGACAAGTTATCTCACTGAAGTCATGTGTGTTATAGTTTATTTTTGTCCGTGTGACATTAAACCACATTACAAGGACCAGTGTATTGTAGACAAGTTATCTCACTGAAGTCATGTGTGTTATAGTTTATTTTTGTCAGTGTGACAGAAATCATCATTACAAGGACCAGTGTATTGTAGACAAGTTATCTCACTGAAGTCATGTGTGTTGTAGTTTATTTTTGTCAGTGTGACATTAAACCACATTACAAGGACCAGTGTATTGTAGACAAGTTATCTCACTGAAGGCATGTGTGTTATAGTTTATTTTTGTCAGTGTGACATTAAACCAACATTACAAGGACCAGTGTATTGTAGACAAGTTATCTCACTGAAGTCATGTGTGTTACATTTTATTTTTGTCAGTGTGACTGAAACCAACATTACAAGGACCAGTGTATTGTAGACAAGTTATCTCACTGAAGTCATGTGTGTTGTAGTTTATTTTTGTTAGTGTGACTTTATACCAACATTACAAGGACCAGTGTATTGTAGACAAGTTATCTCACTGAAGTCATGTGTGTTGTAGTTTATTTTTGTTAGTGTGACTTTATACCAACATTACAAGGACCAGTGTATTGTAGACAAGTTATCTCACTGAAGTCATGTGTGTTGTAGTTTATTTTTGTCAGTGTGACTTTATACCAACATTACAAGGACCAGTGTATTGTAGACAAGTTATCTCACTGAAGTCATGTGTGTTATAGTTTATTTTTGTCAGTGTGACTGAAACCAACATTACAAGGACCAGTGTATTGTAGACAAGTTATCTCACTGAAGTCATGTGTGTTATAGTTTATTTTTGTCAGTGTGACTGAAACCAACATTACAAGGACCAGTGTATTGTAGACAAGTTATCTCACTGAAGTAATGTGTGTTATAGTTTATTTTTGTCAGTGTGGCTTTATACCAACATTACAAGGACCAGTGTATTGTAGACAAGTTATCTCACTGAAGGCATGTGTGTTATAGTTTATTTTTGTCATTGACATTAAACCAACATACAAGGACCAGTGTATTGTAGACAAGTTATCTCACTGAAGTCATGTGTGTTACATTTTATTTTTGTCAGTGTGTGTTATAGTTTATTTTTGTCAGTGTGACTGAAACCAACATTACAAGGACCAGTGTATTGTAGACAAGTTATCTCACTGAAGTCATGTGTGTTACATTTTATTTTTGTCAGTGTGTGTTATAGTTTATTTTTGTCAGTGTGACTGAAACCAACATTACAAGGACCAGTGTATTGTAGACAAGTTATCTCACTGAAGGCATGTGTGTTATAGTTTATTTTTGTCATTGTGACATTAAACCAACATACAAGGACCAGTGTATTGTAGACAAGTTATCTCACTGAAGTCATGTGTGTTACAGTTTATCTTTGTCAGTGTGACATTAAACCACATTACAAGGACTAGGGTAGACAAGTAATTTTACTACCGTCAATCATCTTAGCTTACCTCTCAGGGAAAATATCCTACCAATGAGTTCAAAAGGTCACGTCCTTGCATCACGATTGGTAGATTTTGATCCATTTTATTTGTTTCTTTTTTACATGGTCCGTTGGCTTTTGTATTAATTATGATTGACGGCAGGAAATAAAGCAGCAGTTGGTGGAGATTTGAATTTCAGATTCCGCATGTTATTGAAAGGCGCAGTAAACCGACATTACAAGGACCAGTGTATTGTAGACAAGTTATCTCACTAAAGTCATGTGTGTTATAGTTTATTTTTGTCAGTGTGACTTTATACCAACATTACAAGGACCAGTGTATTGTAGACAAGTTATCTCACTGAAGTCATGTGTGTTATAGTTAATTTTTGTCAGTGTGACTGAAACCATCATTACAAGGACCAGTGTATTGTAGACAAGTTATCTCACTGAAGTCATGTGTGTTACATTTTATTTTTGTCAGTGTGACTGAAACCAACATTACAATGACCAGTGTATTGTAGACAAGTTATCTCACTGAAGTCATGTGTGTTACAGTTTATCTTTGTCAGTGTGACATTAAACCACATTACAAGGACCAGTGTATTGTAGACAAGTTATCTCACTGAAGTCATGTGTGTTACAGTTTATCTTTGTCAGTGTGACATTAAACCACATTACAAGGACCAGTGTATTGTAGACAAGTTATCTCACTGAAGTCATGTGTGTTACAGTTTATTTTTGTCAGTGTGACTGAAACCACATTACAAGGACCAGTGTATTGTAGACAAGTTATCTCACTGAAGTCATGTGTGTTGTAGTTTATTTTTGTCAGTGTGACTGAAACCAACATTACAAGGACCAGTGTATTGTAGACAAGTTATCTCACTGAAGTCATGTGTGTTATAGTTTATTTTTGTTAGTGTGACTTTATACCAACATTACAAGGACCAGTGTATTGTAGACAAGTTATCTCACTGAAGTCATGTGTGTTATAGTTTATTTTTGTCAGTGTGACATTAAACCACATTACAAGGACTAGTGTATTGTAGACAAGTTATCTCACTGAGGTCATGTGTTATAGTTTATTTTTGTCAGTGTGACATTAAACCACATTACAAGGACCAGTCTATTGTAGACAAGTTATCTCACTGAAGTCATGTGCGTTATAGTTTATTTTTGTCAATGTGACATTAAACCACATTACAAGGACCAGTGTGTTGTAGACAAGTTATCTCACTGAAGTCATGTGTGTTATAGTTTATTTTTGTCAGTGTGACTGAAACCAACATATTTACAAGGACCAGTGTATTGTAGACAAGTTATCTTACTGAATTCATGTGTGTTATAGTTGATTTTTGTCAGTGTGACTTTATACCAACATTACAAGGACCAGTGTATTGTAAACAAGTTATCTCACTGAAGTCGTGTGTGTTATAGTTTATTTTTGTCACTGTGACTTTAAACGAAACATTTTTACAAGGACCAGTGTATTGTAGACAAGTTATCTCACTGAAGTCATGTGTGTTATAGTTTATTTTTGTCAGTGTGACATTAAACCACATTACAAGGACCAGTGTATTGTAGACAAGTTATCTCACTGAAGTCATAATTATGTGTTAAAGTTTATTTTTGTCAGTGACTTTATACCAACATTACAAGGACCAGTGTGTTGTAGACAAGTTATCTCACTGAAGTCATGTGTTTTACAGTTTATTTTTGTCAGTGTGACTTTAAACCAACATTTTTACAAGGACCAGTGTATTGTAGACAATTTAGCTCACTGAAGGCATGTGTGTTATACACTGTAGTTTATTTTTGTCAGTGTGACTTAAACCAACATTACAAGGACCAGTGTTTTTGTAGACAAGTTATCTCACTTTAGTCATGTGTGTTATAGATAAATTATAAATTCACTCGTCCAAACAATGAATAAATTAAAAAAAAGGTAGCAGAAAAACAAATGTACAATGTACCATAAAAACTGTCGTATAAGCCACATTTCCCCAAAATAGGGAGTACAGCTTATCTTCGGGAACATCTGCAATAGATAATACTTTTTGAGATTTTAAATTGAACATTCCATTTATTTGAGGTGTACAATGTGGAGCAAACATAATTCTTTAACTTTAGATGGTGTCAAAAAGTGAGTGATAGAATAGCTGTAAATCTGGCTTACTTAAATTCTTCATTATTATTATTATTATTATTATAAGTACAGTTTAGTAGTAGTATTTAACATGTTTTTTTTTTTCAGGAACTCCATTGGGCATACACAGTTTCTTCAGTGCTCAACAAGTTACTTATGCTTGGTTAACTTGCAGCATGATTCTTGTAGTAGACTAAGAAGTTTTATTTTGTATTTAGGCCATCCCCATAAAATGTTTCGTTTCCCAGCGCCCAACTTGACTACGAGCAGTCTCTCTTTTCAAGCTAAGTCCGTCGAGCGAGAAACAAAAAAAACATGAGCGAATGGATAATTGACCGCGCAAAACTAGGGGCGAGGCAGGCCTCGCTCCCAGTTTTGTGTTTGTGCGGCCATTATCCGTTCGCTAATGTTTCGTTTCTCACTCGACAGACTAAGCTGGAAAAGAGACTGCTCATAGTCTATTGCCCAACCAGCCCATTTTTTTGGAAAAGTAAAAAAAAAAAACATACTGTCTGACAAGCAAAATTTTACTTTTTAAACATGTGGTCAAGACTTTATTTTGAATAGAAATCTTTTATATTTTAATTATTAGCCCTCATTGTTAATGAGGAGTAAATTTCCAGACATTGGCAATCGAAGGCACACTTGTAACCAGGCCTTCTTACTTAGCATCCAGGCTTTTTCTGGACTCGGGCTTCCTCAGTTTTTTTTTTTTTTTACGCCCGACCGACCGGGAAAGGCATAGACCACTTTCATAATGACAAAAAGAATAAATTTGTGGAACTATGGGATTTGGTGAGATACCATAAAATTCCGGAAAAAAAAAGAATATGCTCCTAATTATGTTCATCACAATGTCAGTCTTAGTTGCATTCTCTCATTCTGTGCTAGTCTAACAGATGACTTTTGTCATAAAATAACTTCAAAAATGAAAACCCGCTGTAAGGCCATCCCCATAAAATGTTTCGTTTCCCAATAGACCACTTTCATAATGGCAGCAGATTTATTTATTCTTTTATATGTATGTTAATTAGCCTCACTGGCCTCGGTAACATGTGCAAAATTCAAAAGAATTTTTACTCTAAAATGAGGCCAGTGAGGCTAATTAACATACATATAAAAGAATAAATAAATCTGCTGCCATTATGAAAGTGGTCTATAGGGAAACGAAACATTTTATGGGGATGGCCTTTCAGCGGGTTTTCATTTTTGAAGTTATTTTATGACAAAAGTCATCTGTTAGACTAGCACAGAATGAGAGAATGCAACTAAAAGACTGACATTGTGATGAACAAAATTTGGAGCATATTTTTTTTTTTCCGGAATTTTATGGTATCTCACCAAATCCCATATTTACACAAATTTATTCTTTTTGTGACGTCAAACTCAACCACAATGCTTCTAATATCATGCTTTGGTATGAATAAATTATGTCCGAGGCAGATTAAGTGCCCGAAACAAATCCTCTTTTAAGACGTTTGCGATTATACGAAGAGAGTTTCAGTCCATCCAAACGGCTGGAAAACTCGCATACGATTGCAGTCAAATTTCATTGCATTTATAAATCGTCATCTTATGAAGTGTAATGTTTATGAGAAACTAGCCGAATGGATTGTTTATCTTAGAAGAAAAGGTCAATAAGAGATTAGTAATTCTCTCTTTTAGTTTAGCTTGGTGTGTAGAAAGAATGTTGTATAAGTAAGTATTAATTTTGTGAACAGTTTCTACTTTCCGATGAAATTGAATAACTGAAATAAAAGCCACTATTACTTAAATTGTGTTGTTTTGGGTTGACTTTGGATTTGTGCCAGTTCACACTGAAACTAATTGCGGACAAGGTGGCGAAGACTGTTTATTTTCAGATGCAGTAAGGCGTAAAGAAAAATCTGAATTTAGATATGATTTTCCTCAGACCGTGAAACAGTTTCTAGTAGTTAGAAGAAATAGACAAGAAAACAATGGAAACCTCTATTAGTGTACCAACTATTTCACGGTCTGAGGAAAATCACTATTTCGTTTTGTTTGATACGACCAGCTAACGTAGATCGTGGCCACGCGCCTATTGTTTAATTTAGTAAAAATGTCGTTAATCGTACTTGGTGCACTTGCAGTATGAACTGGCCGAAGGATGTCGATTCTTGGCAGTGACTCTTGCCATTGATAAAGGGGTTTAACATGACCCTTGACATAGAAATTAGACAAATAGACATCATATAAAGACACTAATTCCGTTGTTTACTTTTGACTACAATGACTGTTTAATTTTGTTTTGGTTTTGTGAAATCACTGAAACAAAATTTGATAGTCAATGACTTACACCAACTTAAATAGACACGAGGAAACAGTAATTAGAGAATAAAAGGGAGTTTTACTCCATAATCTATTTCACGGTATAAGTAAAACCACTCTAAAACGTTTTTCAGTGAACATGAAATTTCGTTTGTTTACACACCAACATTGCGAGGACCGCTAAATGGTGTGTGTAGTCTTAAAATAAAAGTGGAGTGTAAACGGGATCGGAAACGTTCCTTGAGAAGTACATATATCGACTATTATCCGCAGACTGTGATACCCTTCCAATATTAACTAACTTGTAATAAAACGAAAAAAACCTTGAAACTCGTATTCGGTGGTTTGTGAGGACCACCATTTTACACACACTTAGGTGGTTTATGAGGACCACCGTGAAACTGCTTGTAAAACACTTTTCTCCAACATTTAGGTTGTTTGGAGCAATAAAGTTTACGAGGACCAGGTATCGGTCCTCGCAACTACGGTGGTCCTCACAACGCAGGTGTGTAAACACATTCTGGTCCTTGTAACTACGGTTGGGTGGGCACACACACACACACACACACACACACACACACACACACAAAAGTACATCACTTTCATAATGTCCAGTCCTAAGAAAAAAGAAAAGAAAAAATGCCGCGAGCGAGACTTGAACTCGGGCCTCCAACTGTCAATCGTGACGCTAATCCACAAGACCATAGCGGAATACATACTAAGATAAGACTAAATTTTGTTATTCGATTGTAAGGTAGATACGCATCAAAACGCGTGCCTCGGTTGAAAAGCCTTTTACATCGATTTTAATGTTGCATTAAAGACTCCAAATGCGAAAGATCTTTAAGCTTACTGATGTTCATATTCGTATACGGCAAATTAGTTATTGTTATCACAAACGCGTTCGTAACAAAGCATTACGCCACTAAGTTTACAGCTGAGTGATGGAACGAGTGAGCGGTAATGCAATATTGCGGGGTTTTTTGGGAAATTAAATGGAACGACTTTTAATGAACGCAAGCAAACCAAAAAAACCCAGTAATTTTCAGTTTGAAAAAAAAAAAAAAAAGAAAAAAAAGAAAAGAAAAATCCGTCCTAACGCGAATCGAACGCACGTCCTTCGGCTTTGTTGACTGACCGCTTTCTCACTGCGCCACCTAGGACTTTACTAATTACCATTGTCAAATTTTGTTATATCAACGTAGATATGCGGAAAAAAGTTTACATCTCATTAATATATAATATATAAGTGATGGAACGAGCGAGCGAGCAAGTGAGCGAGTGAGTGAGTGAGTGAATTAGCCGTCGTTGCCGATAACCCGTTCATTACGCTTGCGCGTACTTTTACGGGTTAAAAATAGAGAATCTTTAAAATGGAGAATCTCTAACATGAGGCTAAGAAATCTAACTTAAGTAAAAAGGTATTGCGGAGATATGAAGGCCTAGTTTTTTTTTTATCGCCAGTTAGCCTCCGTCGCATCTTGAACAAGCGTCGATGATAATCGATTCATTTTATATACAGTATATTAATTATATCAGTTAGTTTTCAAATTATCGTTATTTATTGATTGGACATGCTAATCTTACCATAACTTAACAGAAATCAGAGTTATTTGTACATTTTTAATTGAACATGGATATTTTTTTACCTGTGTGACGATTTCGCAATCGAAACTGGATATTAACACGTAGTCAAACTTATAAACCAGAAACTTATTTTCAAAGCATGATTTGTCACACAATATGAAACAAAACAAGGTATAAAATAAGCTTCTTAACGCATCATCTGACTTCTTGTTTGTAGCCATCTTGAATTTCAGTCAGAGTTTTCTGAGTGGAATTTTTATCGTAAGCGGACAGCTTTACTCACGGGTGCCTTGAAAAACTCCCGTGATCTCATTTCTCGTGTCAGCTACTTTTCAGAATCCCCATTCCCTCGTTCCCTGTTTCCCCCTTCCTCGTTCTCCGTTCCACGTTCCTCTTTCCCCGTTCCAAGTTTCCCGTTCCAAGTTGTCGTTTCCCGTTCCCCGTTCCTCACTTTTTAACCCGTGAATACGCGCAAGCGTAATGAACGGGTTATCGGTCAGGTAACGGTGGCTAATTCTCTCATTCACTCACTTACTCACTCCCTCGCTCCTTTCATCAGCTGTAAACTTAGTGACGTAATGCTTTGTTACGAATGCGTTTCGTAACAAGAACAACGTGAATCCAGCGATAACAATAACTAATTTGTTGTAAACAAATATAAACAACAATAAGCTTAAGGATGTTTCGCATTTGGAGTCTTTAATGCAGCATTAAAATCGATCTAAGAGGACTTTCCAATCGAGACACGCGTCGTTTTGATGCGTATCTACATAAAAATAACAAAATTTATTTCAAATTGTGTGTTCCTCGATGGTCTAATGGTCTAGCGCCGGGCCTCGCAGTCCGGAGGCACGAGTTCAATTCACGCTCAAGACCCCCTTCTTCTTCTTTTTTCTTCGCACTGGAAATTATGAAATTAATTTCCTGTTTTTTTTTTTTTTTGCATTCGTCAAAAATCCTTACGTTTAATTAAAAAAAAAAATATGGAACCATGTCAGTGTAATGCATCAGTCAATTCCAGCAGTGCCCATTTATAACGAAGGTGGTTTTGTTGCAAGAAGCGCTTCGATTTTGTTTCATTGTCACCTTCAGCTGGTATCAAATTAACTGACTCGCACATTGCTAAAATCTCGCATTCCAATATCCAAACTATCAAACTACTCCATAAATTAAAAGCCTTTTAACATCTTTTACATGCAACAAAAAGTCAGGAAGTTTAAAGTTGTGAGGAAATTTAATTGAAACTAGCCGTTTTCAGAGAGGCCGGCCCAATTCACGTTTTCAGTGGAAAATCATGACATTTTAAAGCATGTTCTGTCCTGTAGAATTCGCAAATCGTATAAATCCTATATATTTAAAGAATACTCGTTTGTATATTATTAAAATAGATTGGAATGCGAAATACGTGTTTATTTTGATCGTTCCGGATCTTGCAACAGCTAACAGAGTGATCAAAAAAGCTACCTCAAATTGTTGCTTTTTATAGGCATACAGGAAATAAAGTAATATAAAATTAAGAAAACATACCTTTAAAAACATCCACAAACTTTTCAAGTCCTTGACGGACGAGCCAATCTACCACAAAACCCTTCTTTTGCTAAGAAATTCTTCCATGTTTACCAATTTCCGTGGAAACCACGTGCGAGTCAAATGCCCAGGGGTTCGCCCGGGGGGGAGAGGCAAATGCCCCACCCCCGGACCGCGAAAACACTGCTCATGCCCCACCCCAGGGACTGCCAACGTAAGCAAATGCCCCGGGGTAGCCCGGGGGGGATGGGCACTGCTGGAATTATCTAATGCATAAAGAGATAAGTTTTCCGCCATATTGCGTTACGTGTTAGCATTTCTATTCACGAGTTCGTTTTTATTTGAAGCCTTTGATCAGATGGTTTTTTAAACACCTGTGGTTTCTAATCTTGGTACATTTTTGTCAAATCCAAGATCACGGCCATAATAACTGTTGGATTGTAAAGTAAACTTTATTATCTATTTGATACAAATATGCAAAAATAAAGTTCTTGGCCCAGTTGTTCGAAAGTCGATTAACGTTAATCCCTGATTAAAAGTTAACCGAGGATTTCATTTCTCTGTTTAAAAATGTTTTAAAAAATCAAATGTAGCTAGTAGTGAAGACAAGTTAAAATCGAAACTGAAGGGCAGAAAACTTTGGAACATTTTCAATTGTTGTGTTGTTTAACTGGATTCAAAATTTACGTTAATCCTGGGTTAGCTTAATCGTACTTTGAACAATCCGGCCCTTAACTCTAATAAAAAATATTTCAAATAATAATAATAATAATAATAATAATAATAATAATAATTATGCATTTATATTGCGCAGATATGATATGAGCGTCTGCGCATTACATCGAATTAATAAAGACAACTTGTGATTTCGTAAAGGCTCCTTGTTTCAATAAACACTAGGCTTGTTTCAATATATGTAACAGAAAAGTAAAAAGCCTATACACTTATATTATCACAGTAGAAAGGAGTTACGACTGCAAAGCATGTGACATATTCTACACAAACAACCCCCCGACAGGCAACAAACTATTTGAGAGAATTTATATGCTAAAGCTAATACAGGGGAACCCTGTTCTGTCTTGAATTGTAATAACGTCGTGAATTGTAATACCTGTCGTAAATTGTAATACCTGTCGTAAATTGTAATGACAGTTGTCGAGAATTGTAATAACAAAGCTATCGTAAATTGTAATGACACGTTGTCGTAATTTGTAATAAGCCGAGCTGCCGTAAATTGTAATAACACATTGTCGTATTTTGTAATACATACTGACCAACTACCTGCTACTTTCACCAATATTGCATGCTCTTGGACCCTTCTGGTCCCCTTCCCCTCAGATAGTAAATGAAAACATTATAAAGAAGTTTCAGTCGCTTTCTACTTTTACACGTTAAGCAATATATTTACGCTAGCAAAATATCACAAGAAACTTTGATTTTAAAAAATGTATTGCTATTAAAATTTAGTTTTACTATGGAAACTAGAAAAAACTGACCCTTGATCTTTAAAATTGTAACTGTACCATAGTTGTCTGTATCATTGTTTTTTAACAGTAGTATTTGTGACATATGTATTAAAGTATTTAGAGAAATAATAAAAAAATATTCCCCCGGACCCCCTAGAGGCCCGCGCCTAGGCGGTGCTCGTTGCACGCCTTCGCTGTGTCTGCCAGGATTCAAGCAGGTCTGGTTAGGCCTATAACTAATCAAAAACATCGCCACGCCCCTGCTCGAGATATATCATGGAAGCGTTGCAATATATCTGGAAAGAGTTCTCATATTTGAGGGCATAACGGAAACTGGCGCTGAAAAGTTCGTGGTTTATAAACATGTCAACTTAGCAAGGAAGGAATGACATTAATCTGTCATTTTTTTTAACGGTGCTAGGATGATTCTAAAAGGTTCATTTGGTTTATATGCAAAAATGCGGCAGGTTGGCCCAAGTGCCTTTGAGTTCGGCGCGGTCGCAAAGCAAGATGGCGGGCGATAATAACAAACGTGAAGATAACCCTGGGGCTCCCGAGGTCGTTTACATGGAGCTAGGATGATCCTAGCGCTAGGATCATCCTACCTCTCAGATGGGATGATCCTGGCACTAGGATGACCCTCTTTCCATGTAAATAGGGCCTTAAACAAGGAAAAACGTTAACAAACGTGACGTCATCGATATACACAGTGTAAAGATATGAAGAGGGAAATCCTTGCAATTCACTCCAATTTATAAAATAACATGGGATATTATTTATCAATAAAAAAGAATATAATGCTTAACAAGAATGACAGATTAATGTCATTCCATTCCTTGCTTAATTGACATGTTTATAAACCACGAACTTTTCAGCGCCAGTTTCCGTTATACCCTCAAATATGAACTCTTTCCAGATATATTGCAACGCTTCAATCTGGCATAGGGCATAGCGATACTTTTTATTAGTTGTAGGCGTAACCAGATTAGTTTGAATCCTGGCAGACACAGCGAAAGCGTGCAACGAGCGTCGTAGCCGCGAGCTTCTAGGGGGATCCGGCGTATGCAATGTTGGTGAAAGTAGCAGGTAGTTGGTCAGTATGTATGTCGGTTGGCTTTTTTGAATAGTTCACTAGGTGGTCGCTCGAATGATTTATTTGTTGCCATTACTGCGGTTTATATGATGGCTGAAATATTTTTGACAGACTATTTTTGAAACTGATCGATAAGAAAATTGCATAAGCCCTCAGCAGTTATTTTAAGACTCATTACAAAATACGACAATGTGTTATTACAATTCAATTTACGGCAGCTCGGCTTATTACAAATTACGACGACGTGTTATAACAATTTACGATAGCTTAGTTATTACACTGATTCTCGACAACTGTTATTACAATTTACGACAGGTATTACAATTTACGACAGGTATTACAATTTACGACGTTAATACAATTCACGACGGATCGAACAAACCCCGCCTTACGGTCACTTTTTGCTGTCCTGGCGAAACGCCCATACATTTTCTTATAATAAAACCCCGTTAATGCGGCCACCCCGTTAATTCGGCCAACGGCCACATTCTCAAATCCCAACCTGTATAATCCTTTATAATTTTACCGCGTTAATATAATACGGCCACTCGAACCAAATACGCATTAATTATTGAACAAACGACACAAACACTGTACAGTACTTGAGAAACAATACTGTATTTATTCACAACGCCTGTAACTTGTCATGTCATTGACCTCTGTCGTTAACGTAATCAAACAGCAATTTACTTTCCTGTCATGAAAAAGAAACATAGACCAGTCATGAAATTTGACCCTACCCCGTTAATACGGCCACATTTTCATGATAAACCACAGGGCGCCCACACAAACTGTGTGACCGTTGTTCGTATTTTTAAATTCAGAGGAAATGTATGGGAATATCGAAAAGGTTCACTTATCGTAATATACTGCGATGAATATTTAAATACAAGATCAAACTAAACGTATTTTTACCTGAAATGTTGTGTGGTGTCGTCCGCCGCAAAACCCTTCAAATCGCTAAAATTCGCCGTTTTCAGCACAAGAATGACACCACACAACATTTCAGGTAAAAATACGTTTAGTTTAATCTTGTATTTAAATATTCATCGCAGTATATTACGATAAGTGAACGTTTTCGATATTCCCATACATTTCCTCTAAATTTAAAAATACGAACAACGGTCACACAGTTTGTGTGGGCTCCCTGTGGATAAACTAAACTGCAGATATCGTGAACGATCCATTGCGTCACATTGGATCAAATACAAACAGTGATAAGCAACAGACCACTGCAAGGACCGATTTTACAAATTTTCATGGCCCGTTGGTGACCGTATTAACGGGGTTCCATTGTACTACCAGAAAACTTTTTCCAATTTATTCGGAAAGACTTCCTTCATATTTATAGCACCGCAATGGAAACAAAAATATATGACAGTTTTTCTCGCCAATAAATTTTCTTGGCAAAGATAGAAACAGAAATAATAAACCATCGAACTAAGAAACCGGGTAGAGTCTACCTGCTATAACTTAGAAGGAGGTCGGACACCTTATTGTGGGTTATATGACATAATGTCAATAAATTTTTAGGTGTAAAAAAGAAAATCTAAAATCCCCACTCAGAATTGAACCTGTGATCTCAGCTGGGCTAAGGCTTACATAGCCTACCGTACCAGAGTACCACCTAGCTTCTCGGGATGTTTAGGCCTAAATTTAACTATATAAACTGCTCACCCTAACCCTGATTAACACTAAACCAGTCAGGCTTAAGGTTATGGGAAGTTAATCTGGTTCTTGCATTATAACTATAATAAAAAATATACATTTCCTGTTCTCTTCATATTTTGAAAATATAAGTACTCGTTACTTACCTCGCGAAATTTCAAGTCAAAACTCGTGCGGAAGTGCCATTTTTTTAACTTTACATTTCGAATTCGGCTTGCCGCCATTACTCAATTCAAACGATGACCGGGACCGAACCCTGAGAGTTGGATCGAGTTGGCCTAAAGATTTTTTGACGTCAATGACTCTATAAAACGTGCCTTTCGGCTTTGTTGTCTGTGACCAGGAAAGAAGCGCGTTGAGTCATTGACGTCACAAAATAAGTCACGTGTACCAGATCGCAAACCAGTAGAACGTGGGCTCGGATTTATGAACGGAGTAATGGCAGACAGATTTTACGTGATTTTCGGCCAGCTATTTCTCGGCTGTATAAAAATATATCAATCTAATTTATAGCAGTTCGCATTTGTTTAAACCTAATTGACGCTCGGTGCGAAGCAATGGAAGAATGGCTGAGTGGGACACGCGCTATTACATTATAGATAAGAGCACGAGGGAAAAATATGACAGAGCTGACTGGGACTTTTGTTTGATAACATCTTACAAAGATTGCCTTACATTGGACTTTGCCTTGAAACTGATAGATACATTGTAAATGAGGCAACTAAATCAATAACAGGCTTGACCTTGGTATTGAGAAATTACAGAAAATAGGCTTGGACTTGGCCCTTGAAAGAGTACGGAGAAGTACAGAAATTGTTGTACTATGTGAGATTTGCGTGACAATAGGCCATACAATTAACAAGTGGACTATGGAATATAATGATACATGTAGGCAGTGAGGTGTGAGTAGCTTAGTTCTATTGTCTCAGGTCTCATTAACATCAGTTTATCCAATAATAAACTTGAACTTAGATACATTTGAGTTAAAAAAAGCGGAAAAGAAATACAAAAATATTCGTCGTAGTGGCACTTTTTAAAAGATGTCCGACATCTTAAAAGATGTCCGACCTCCTTCTGAACTATAGCATTTAGACTCTACCAAGAAACCGTTAGTATCAGTGGAAACGATATATCGATGATGTGTTCTCCACATGGGACACAAACCGTTCGTGTGGCGATATCTGTTCGCTTGTTTAATGAAGGTGTAACTTCCTCTGGCAAAGAGGAAGTCAACACCTTCATTTAATGAAGGTGTTAACTTCATCTTTGTTAAAGAGGAAGTCAACATCTTCATTATTTAAACAAGCGAATAGATATCACCATACAACTGATACTACTAGTATACCTAAATGGTAAAAATGCTGCCGAAGGAGAGTGTGAGATAAGTATGCTTGCAGTAAGGTTATGAACTGAACTATTTTGTCTGTTTGAAATGGTGAAGAAAACAGCTACAGGAAGGGATATTTGAAGCGTTATGAAGGGAAATCAATGTCAATTTTTATGGGACAGGGCGCTAGTGTGATTTGAAATACATGGGTGCTAAATAAAATTTTCCTACCATTTCGTTTTTTTTTTTGTATTTTTTCACAGGCTCCCTTATTCCCCCCCCCCCCCCCCCTTCGTTGACCTCACCAAAAAGAAATAAATACAAAAATGGAAATTTAAAAAAATCAGCAAGCTTAACTTGATGTTGTTCTTTGTCCAAAGAGGGGGATATTTTAGTAGCTCCTCCCCACCTCCCTAATACAGTGGACATGATTTGCATTTGGTACCCTTTAAAGCTACTTATTTGGCATGGGCTCCTGTGAAATACCACCCCCCAGCCTTTCCTTTTATGGAAAAGACCTTTTAAACCGAGATTTTGTAAGTTCTTTGTGAAGAACCCTTACTGGAAATGTTTTTTTTTCTAATTGCCCCCCCCCCCCCCCATCACAGGCATATTTACTGTCTTTTCCCCTCCCCCACTTATGCCATAATTTCCCAGAGTAATTGAAAGATTTCCACATATCAACATGCTGCAAAGCTCTTTAATAAAACTTTAAAACGACCATTTTGTCAACAATTTAAAAAATATATATTGTAAGATCAATATTTTGCTTTTGAAAGATTTTATGCCTGTAAACAGAAACTATAAACTACAAACAATAAGTATGAATTTGAAAATTGCAGTCACAAACTGTTTAGTTTCTAACAGTAACAATTTTGGAATACTATATACGAACATTTGTTGAAAATGATCTATTAATTTTTTAACTGTTATTTGAACACATTGTAGTGACATATTGTACTCTGTCACACTGGTAATTTTTTTTCACAAACCGTCAACTTTCTAACAACATTTTACACTTGAAACAATATAGACTACAATTTGACATTGCTGTGTCATTATGTACTGTGCTACACAGGTAAATTTTCACAAACCGAAAAGTTTCTAACAGCAACATAACCTTGAAAAATAATTATTTAAGATATTGCTATGACATCATGTACCCTGCCACATAGGTAATTTTTATAGAACTCTTTATTTTCTAACAAAAATAATTCGCTAGTTAGATGTCTTTGCAACAGCTTTGCAGTGACATCATGTACTCTGCACAACAGTTACCGGGTAACTATTTTTTAACTCTTAAAATTCAATAAATGGCACAGTATAAAATGATTCATATTTACTTTTCTCCTAAACAGTGTTCATGATTGGTTATTATACAATATTGCTGGTGAACATTGTTTATTATTGTTCCTTTTGTTTAATTGAAGTGATGTTTAATTTCTTGTTGTAGAACAATGTCGCTTCTACAGATAGCAGGAGTTCTGTTATATCATCTTCATTAAAATCACTGGAATCTTTAACCTTGGCATCTGGTTTGTACCTGCATGTTGTGCAATGTTACAAGGAGATCTGCTCTTCATTTTTAATAAACAGTGCTTTCGCGCGTAGGAAACAGCAACACGCGTTAGAATAGAGCAACGAATCGAAGAAGCTGGAAGAAGACACCAAAGAACTCAACTCGGTAACTGGCAAGGAGATTCAAGTTCACGAAGGTTAAGCTTACCTCGAGCTTCTGCAAACAACACTTTCGTCCTGAAATATTTAAAAGGCAAATTTTACGTTAGTAAAGCTAATAAAGAATAAAAGAAGCGTAAAAAAAACAGCAAGAAGCGTAAAAAAAAACAGCAAGAAGCGAAAAAAGAGCAATTTACACACCGGAAAACTCACCTCCTTCTTGCCAAGAAAGCACATGAAAGTCGACTGCACATGCTAAATCTTCCAGTCGCGCATATACACCGAATGCAAATATGGCCGTCCAACAATTTTTTGTTTGGACAGGTTCTCAAGAAAAGAAAAGCAATTGGATAATGATAAAGATCAGGTCAAAATAAGTCATTGTGTGCATTTTTAAGGCCATATTCTTATTTTAGGAGAAGTGATAGGCAATCAAATTTTGGGAAAAACATGAAAGCGAGGCTAGTGAGGATAGAATGTCTTTTCTGATACAAATGCTTAAAATTTCAGTGAGTCATAACTTTGCAACTGTTAAACCAAAAACACTCAAACTTTGCAAGATGATACACTTAGCAGCACTTGTTTACGTGATATCATTAATTTCTCTGAAAACTTGGCCAAACAAAAAATTGCCTGTCGGCCATATTTGCATTCGGTGTATACCACTGCGCATCCTAAATCTTCCATTCGCGCAGAACCACAATTCCTTGCGCCTTTGATCTTACCGCCGACCACAATAAAAAAGTGATTTCAAGTCCCTGTAAAGTAATCTTTTGCCGATTAGAGAGCTGCCTCGCTCGTTCGCTTCATGCTCACTCGCTGCGGCAGCAATCAAATTTTTAGCTGAAATTGCGAAAAGAAATTACTTTTCTAGATACACGCATTTTCAAAGAGTCTATCCTTGATACACGCACACAGTTTAAACCGACTGGAACCTGTCAATTCACCATCACTCACCAGGAGTCACGAAAGGTTTTCAGTGTCAAAGCAGAAGGAAACGTTCGAGGAAAACATCAATAAATTCAAACAATACTTATGGCTAAGCGGCTACCCAAACAATCTAATCGAGAAAGTGTGGAGTAAAATGTTCTACCAGAAAGTCATCCCTCAAAGACAAAACAAAACTGCGCGCAAGGAAATATTACCTTTCTTAAAGACTGAAGTAAAAAATGAAGCGCCTTTTTTTGGATAATTTTAGTAATTAAGACATATAAAACACTGTTTGACACTTTTTTCACTCTGAAAATAGATTTCTGGCGCAAAAATACGAAGCATTTTACTCCACAGTTGGCTTTTTTCGGTGGCTCAGTGTACGTGTATCACTGATAGATCACTCAGTTCTAGAGAGAGAGAAATCAGTAAAACTAAAACTCTCCGGAATCGTTCCCAAGTAGCTAAATCCCCAAACAGAGACAAGTAATACAACAAGGAAACAAGGTAAGGCATTTTTAATCCCGATTCTATTTCTAACAAAATGTTTGTTAAATTCCCATATAAACGAGGTTAGCTATTTCTCGAGTTAGGATTCGAGTTAGGATCCGAGTTAGGATTCGAGTTAGGATCCGAGTTAGGATTCGAGTTAGGATCCAAGTTAGGATCCAAGTTAGGATCCGAGTTAGGATCCCTCAAAAAACTCAAAAAAGAAAAAAAATGCCTCCCTTAGAATCCCTCATCATGCACCTTGGGACCCCTAAAAATCGCCTTCAAATCGAATCGGAAAAAAATACACTGTAAACACACTGTAATTCTGGCAGACCGCTTTTATTCACTTGAATAAGAAGTTTTGTTACTCATTCAGAATATTTCTAGTTTCTGATAGGCTTAAATCCCCCGGTTAATTTTTGATAGCCAACGCTTACCGAATTTATAAAAGTTTTTTTCTATTGTTCGACGACTGACCTCAAACGTCGACTTTTCGCAACGCCAGCGGCGTTCACTTCGGCCTGCATTTCTGCAGCTTCTGTATCAAAGTTCTCAGTCAAGTATTATCTCGGTTCTATCCACAACTTCTCCTAGAAACTTGGGAAACTCAACTTCTATGTCAAATTCTTCTTCCCACTCTGCCGCCATTTTTTGTTCTAAAACTTGCACAGGTTACCCTGGTTCTATATGGCCGCGCTCATCCCAGGAAGATTGAACATATATTTTCGGATTGCATATAATATATAGATAGCCCAAGCCTAACAGCGTGACACTTTGAACAAGCTTAACTAAGGTGAAAGGTTGAAAGCACAAGAATTAAAATTGACGAACGGGTTATTTTCAATTTTAGCAATTCTCAAAAACAGTATTACGAGACCGTCTGCACAGTACATTTTTATAGACCGTACAAAAGTTCACAAAAACAACTTTTCTATGTCTAGAATAACTAGTACCACTACTTTCCGAATAAAATGCAGTTTTTGTTTGTCAAAAATTGCCCGAGAAACTGATTTGAAAATCAAAAATAGCAAAAATACATAAACATATTTGCATAAGGCGATGCGAGTGAAGATAGAACTGTACTATAAAATCAGTCTTCTTTTGTTTACATAAAATCGCTTTTAAATCTATCTAATGAATGAACAAACACATAAAGGGGTGGCGAATGGTACCTTCAAAATCGTGGGTCTCGGAAAATTTTGGTCCGGTCTCGAAATCTCGGCAGTTTTTGTTTTAAGTCTCAAAGTCTCGTTTGGTTGGTGCTTTTTCTGTCCCAGAGTCTCGGATTTTTTCCTCAAGGTCTCGGAGTCTCGGATACTTTTGTCAAGCATTCTTATTCTTCATCCTTGTTTGTTGTTTTGATAGGTGAATCGGATATTTTTGGCACTAAGTCTCGGGCTCGGTTTTTTCCCGCATTGGGTCTCGGGCTCGGATTTTATAACGTAGCTGCGGTCGCGGTCTCGGATTTTGAAACAAGGGTCTCGGCGTCTCGGCGAGTATCGAATTTACCATTCGCCACCCCTACATAAAAATGGACAACACAATCTTCTTTCGAAAAAATTTGTTCAAATCTCCATTACTTACGTTTAAAAGCAAAACGCGTACCATTTAATTATGGCTCATCGAGTTCAATCTTTCTTCGATGAAATTCAAGAGATCGATACAACTGAATTCAAGCACGTTTTAAAATCAATTCTCCAAAAGTAACAATAACACCAATAAAAAATCACTCGCAGATTGATATCAACATACATTCTCATCGAAAACTGTAATCTGTTTTACCTTTAGTCCCTCGCTTGCTTGGAAATTCAAATCTCCGCTTCTGGTTCTGAAATCCGTAAAACATGAAGTTCCTCGAAGCAAGATTTTATCCCTATAAGCTCGTCTTTTTCCACTAACGCGGCTTCTGAGTATCCCTTAATTAGTATCCTTGTCTTGAGTAGCAAACCGCGAAATATTAAGGGAAATAACGCCTTTAATTTAAACGGTTTTCTCCGCTTAGTAAATTCACAGTAAAACATCAAAGTGTTTTTCTAGCTGACGTGACATTCGGCCGTGTAACCGCGCGGAAAACAAAGCCTCGCTTTGGTTTCAACATGACGTCGTACGCGCATGTTTTGCGACGTCATACGCGCCCGCGAGCTAGTCCTGCGCGACGGAGCGACGGCGGAGGGCGGGCATACGCGCGCCCGCGAAACATTCCGCTAGCCATGACCATGAAAAATGACAGGCACAGGTTCTATGAGTATGGGGCTGCGCAGCCAGGCCTTCGGCCTGGCAAGTGCTCCGCTAAAATTAAGGATTGGATTGAATCAATATTCGTGTTATTGGATTGAATCAATATATGCGGTATTGGATTGCATGTAAATTTAAGGATTGGATTGAATCAATATATGCGGTATCGGATTGCATATAAATTTAAGCATTGGATTGAATCAATATTCGTGGTATTGCATTAAATATAAAATTTAAAGATTGGATTGAATCCTTTATTTAAAGGATTGAACATATATATCTAAGATTACATTTAGCTACAAACGGCTTGCCATAGCCAATGCGGCAGAACAATGAAGTTTGGGGTAGTTCTTGTGTGGAGCATCACTTAAGGTTACAGTGTACCTTCGGGGGTGTCTCCAGTATAACAGCTCTAGCGTCTTAAGATTACACTTAATATACCTAAACCCAGACATCAAATTAAAGCTTATAGAGCTGGCTATCTAAATATGGAAACCATTTGGTAATAAAATGAATTGTCAAATTTTTTACGACGTCTAAATTCGAACGTCCGAATCAGCTTTAAAACGCTATAACTCAAAGCGATTATTATATAATGCTAATTTTATTTGTTCTCGGGTTTCCGGACACGAAGCGCTAAAAACACGTGTCGGCGATTTCCCATATTCAATTGCAGTAAAAAGTTACAGAATATTTTCGAAAAGGGGAGAAAAAAAAATGGAATGATCGCACGGAAATGGCTCTTGACGAAAAAGTTTTCGGAAATAAGAAATTCGCCGACACGTTTTTGTTGATTATATGTTACCCTAGCTTCTGTCGAAATTTAAGGAAAATCGAACAAATTCCCTTTGAGTTGTAGCTCTTTAAAGTGTCCCCAACAAGCGAAAAATTAACTTTGAGAAAACGGCGCTTAAAAAAACATATCGCTTAATAAACAAACTCCGCCCACAAAAGTTATACCGTCATTTCTCCGTCAATTTTTACTATTTTTCGATATTTTTTTTTTGGATGAAAGTTCGTCCCGTAAACTTTATTTTAACGCCAAAAAAAAATTTTCAATAAATTTTCGATCTGAAGGTACACTGTAATCTTAACGTCAATTTGTTCTGACAATGGAGGTTGCCTTTAAAATGCATTTTATATCCGGGGGAGCTTTTTGAAAGTTGCTATTGACCAATGAGAACATTTCGAAACATAGTGCAAGACAAAGTAAACTTGCTCCAGCTATATAACAGTAGTGGTTGTTACATAGCTGGAGTTTTTCTCAATACAACACGTGCGTTCATTGGTTGATTCATGGTCACATGACATCTAACAAACAAACTGTTTCCCGCGAAACGCCCCCGAGCGGGCAACATTTGCGAAAGCGGGCATCATTTTTGACGTCAAAAACTCCAAAAAAAACCTCCAGCTTTATAACAAATCACTTACTGACTGATCCCTCGAATCTCGATGTTTCCCTCGACTTCGTTTCGGGAAACCAGTCGTTGAAAACAGGCCCGACACATGCATGAGCATCAGCATCAGCACAAAGATCAGTCATTGTCGACGTTCGTTTCCACTTGACGCAAATTCGTATGCTTATGCATATGCTTGCATTATGCATATGCTTGCACTTATGTTTATGTCGGACCCGTTTTCACTGGACATAAGTGCTATTTTGTTTCCGCTTATGCTTATGCTTATGCTTAAGTCACACAATTTTTCAGTACTCGTAGTAGCGCTGATTTGCTTTGCTCGTCGACTTGTTGCTGCTTCGTCACGCGCAAGAGATTGTAGCGTGTGATCTAAAACACTTAAAACTTTGCCTGTTCGCAGATCTAGACAGGTCGTTTGTCTGCTGTCTAAGAAAAGGGGTGGTGAGTAATATGAGTATATGATTTACCATAATGAAACATTCATTGATTGGTTCATTTCATTTCTAGGTTGGATTAATTCATCCGTTTAATCCATTGTTTTTGAATGACGCACTTTAAGGATTCTGTTTTCGTTTAGTTGTTTACAAACACCTTTCGTCAGATCAGCTCTTACAAATCAATCAATTTTCATAGGCAGCTGCAAACGAAGAACGTTTTTGAGGTAAAACGTATGTTTTAGAGCTTGAGCATTGGTCATTTTTGTACTTTTGGAAAGTACTTTGACTATCAAAGTCAGATCCTTCTCAGACATTTTCCTGTGCGATTAATTCTCAGCCAGAGCAAAGATGTCGGACAAGTCTACGGATCATTTAGTAAGCAAGGTTGACGGTCTGAGTGTGAATAACACAGAAGAAAAAGAAATCTTCACTGCAAAACAAAGTAAGTTATTTACCAACTTAATCTGTACGAGTTTCAGATAAACAACGGTATCCAGCTGAATACGTTCAAAGGTCTTCAAACTGGACATGCATTAATCATATGAGTGAGGAATGAGTAATTTTGTACAAATCATATATTTTCTACTATTAAAAGAACGTTACTGTTTATATGTTTATTGTTTGACCTTACTGGTACGGTTTTAAGGCAAAAAAAAGAAAACATTTTTCCAAATTAAATGCAATAGTCTATGACGTTTTCGATAAACCGTTCAAGTGGAAAATAAACATTGTTTTCTTTATTTGTCTTTCAGCTACGGCACAAGAGAATGTCGAAAGCCAAGAAAACATATTTCAGACAATGGAAGATGATGAAATCACTATTATCGTTCATTTGATTCCGTAAAGTTGTAATGTTACATCCCGCCGTCCAGGAACTTTGGCAATAACACCAGTTAAGCTAAGTGTGAACAAAGTAAGCGCAAAATACAAATCAGTAGATGCTTAAAATGCAAAGCCGGTTTCCCAAGGATTCTGTCCCTGTGTGGAATAGATACGTGAAGTTTTCGTCTCCATGACATAACATCCCAGGCCCCAGTTGTTCAAAAGGCGGATGGCGCTATCCACCGGATAAATCACTATCTAGCGGATAACACAATGGATTTTGTTAATACTTATCCACTTGATAGTGATTTATCCGGCGGATAGCGCTATCCAGCTTTTGAACAACCGGGGCCAGATCTACAGTTCTGGATATCATTAGCTAAGTCAGTTAGTGTAGTGTGAATTGTTAAGGACAAGAGTCTCAAGTCGCTGCTGTAACATTTGCCAGTCATTGTGGAATAAATCGCATCTCTACACGTATTGCCTCTGTCTCGAATTTATGTATTCATTTCAAACATTTCAAGTCTTTCAACGAACCAAGAACGCAATCGGAGCTCTCGTACGTCTGAAGTCAGACCAACGAAGTTAGAGATGAACTCCTTGTCAGATTGAAGAATTTGAAACTCAGGAAGTCGGAAGTCACTGGCTCAGAATTGTTATGAAGTAGGAGTCGAAAACACCGAAGTCGTACTGTACACACATCGTTTCTTTCTTCAGGGAGGGACCCATTTAGTAAAATCTTCTTAAATCTATTTTCATAGACTAAAATGAAGTCTTTAAACGAAATTCAATACTGATCGAACAGCTGAAAATATTTTTTATTGCCCAATTTCGGTTTGACAAAACTTACCTTTACGAGGGGCTGGCAAAAAACTCAGAGAAAATGGAAACAAACGGTTAAAATTTAAAATAAATAAATATAAAATGTAGATACATGATTGAAGGGTTAAAGACGATGTCTTTCCTCTGGAAATTACAGTGTAAATATCCTCTAACTTTGCGGATACTGTTCCTTGGCCTGCGGTGGCTTTCTAATCTCCTGGTTATCTGGGAAAAAAGAAAAAGCTACACTGTATTGGCCTGAGGTCTTACGGCTCGATCTAATTCACGCAATGCCGGCTGAATTTTCAAAACGAAGGGACTGGGACCTGGTACAAGAGTATAGTTTTACAGGGAATTATCAATTCAAGCTTTTTCTCCAAATCCTTTAAAACACACGGTTTTGTATGAAGAATACGTTTTTTGTTAAGTTGGTGGGCACTGGAAGTAATTTACGAGAACTGCCCACTACATTGCGACTATGACAACCTGTCGGTATCATTCGCTTCATTGGACACAAAGTGAAAACTACCTAAAATCGAAATTAATTATGCACGAGACAACCAAAACGCAAATTCTCTCATCAACGGGAAGTGTAAAGTTTATAACTGAAAACTGAAAACAATAAACATCAAAGAAAGAGCTGCGAAGTTGAAAAACATCCGGAAGAACTCATGCCAGTCACGAGCCAGTCATACGTATAACTTATGACACCGGAAAAGGAGTATTTATAATTCGAGCGTGACAGCGGGTCGGCAGTATTCGAACAGGCCACACTCTTCAGATGCGTGATTTACGAGTGAATCAAAATGGGAGCATCTGAACTGTGCAAGATTGTGATCGTTTTACTTTCAATTGTATCTGTATGCGAAGCTTTTCGTCTACGGGCCCGTTTTCCTCGTCCTCAAGGGAAGGATTTTGGGCACCACGCGAAGAGGCATATCTGCCGGTACTGCAATTATGAAACAAGGACCATACGTCAAAAGGTACGTCAACCGTAACATAATTCTGTTCTTCATTTATTATTGTGTATTGCTAATTTATAAATTGCTACCTGGTTGTCAGACTTTATTTAAGAATCCGCCCGAATAGGTGTTTGTCTTTTTCGCGAACGTTAGTTCCCCGCTACTTTGTCACGCAACGCTACTGAGTATCGTTCGATCGCTGCGATTGCTGTAAAAAAAGTTGATCGATCGCTGATCGTTGTTGCTGCGATCGCTCTCCGATCGCTGAAGAGTGGTACCAAAACACAGTCGACCCGTAAGCGAACACGTTCGGATCGTATCGAAAGCTGATCGCTTTCTACGAGAAATTTCAATTACAGGATTTTACTGAGAGTTTCAGTAAACGGGCCGGGTTTCGTGTTGGTCACTGCAGAGCTGGTCTTTATACGGTTGAAGGTCTTGTGACCAAGTTGATGTTAATGCTTATTTAAATGTGGTAAAATTATTGTTTTATTTGCAATTGTGGAAGAAACACTGTCCATAAAATTCATTGTAGTTTTTTTTAGTCCCTTTCAGTAAAGACGTATACATTATAAAATAATATATCGAATGGAAATTAAAAATCACGAACAGAAATTACCAATAGGTTTTGACGTGACATTCCATTATCTGCTCTCATGGAGAGTCGCGGATATCATAGCATACAGCTGTAAAAGCACGGAAATACGAGGACCTTCGTCAGCCTTCGCTCCCCTTTATCCGAACGCCTGGAACAGGTTAAGATCTCCGGGGGTTATGCAATTGTCATCGGCTTCCCCGGCCGAGGGGGACCGCTGGCTAATGTGGGGACTGTGAAATGTGGGGCATTTTTAGAACCTAGAACCCTCTTAACGATGAGGGATGTTGCGACAGCAAAACTAACATGGTTATTTATCAAAAATAATATTCTACTGACTTTTACAAAGTTCTTTAGTGCATTATAAAAATTGACACGATAAAACGAAGTTGATCTATTATCCAAGGGGTCATGGTATCACATAACAACGGCTCCTGTTTTTGTGGCATCTTCATCAAATACAAACTCCAAATACGTTTCAACTTCAATTTTTAGCGATTAACTGCAAGAAGCAATGTCTCCATATTTCTCTGGGATCTGGGCATGCCAAATAAAAGGCTCCACATTTCCCCAACCACCTGGGCATATGAATGCTCCAATTAGTCCCCACAATATTCGTATTCTCGGTATTGAACTGGAACTAGCTTACAGTCGAGGCTAATGCGGGGGAATATCATTAAAAATATTTGCATGTGAAAAGATTCCCCGCATGAGCCTCGAATGCACGCTAGTTCCAGTTCAATACCGTGAATACGAATATTGTCTATTCCCCAATAGCCCATTTTCGAGTTGCTCTTAGCTTCCTTTTCAAACCGAGGCCAAGTGTAAAACCATTCATATGGATATAAGGCTGTGGGAAGGGAGGGGGTGGCTCTACAGAGACTATGGGAGGGGAGGGGGTGGCTGTACAGAGATACAATAAACTGCAGGGCTGATCTGACTACGTTAAAAAGAATTTGCGAGACACCATCACGACAGAAACCAATAAAGTAGGATCGCAACCGTGGACAGCCGTTTCGTTGTTATTGCAACTCATCAGCACGGTGTAGCGAACTAAATGTCGCCAGCAAGAAGCCAGCGCAAATAGATTTCACAATGACCAGGTTCCGTCTATGTACTCACTTGTCACTCGAATCACGCGCTGCCACATCACGCGTTCCGAGGAACAAAGAGCCCATAGTGTCGCAAAGATGTCTCACAAAGAAAAATGTAGATGGACAAAGCCGATCTGATTTAATGTTCAGATTCAGGAGGGGAGGGGGTGGTTGTACACAGCCGGCTGTGGAAGGGGGGGGGGGATGGCTGTACACAGGCAATGGGAGGGGAGGGGTGGCTGTACACAGGCTATGGAAGGGCAGGGGTGGCTGTACACAGGCTATGGGCGGGGAGGGGGTGGCTGTACACAGGCTATGGGAGGGGAGGGGTGGCTGTACAAAGGCTATGGGAGGGGAGGGGGTGGCTGTACACAGGCTATGGGAGGAGAGGGGTGGCTGTACACAGGCTATGGGAGGGGAGGAGGTGGATGTACAAAGGCTATGGGAGGGGAGGGGGTGGCTGTACACAGGCTATGGGAGGGGAGGGGTGTTTGTACAAAGGCTATGGGAGGGGAGGGGGTGGCTGTACACAGGCTATGGGGGAGAGGGGTGGCTGTATACAGGCTATGGGAGGGGAGGGGTGGATGAACACAGGCTATGGGAGGGGAGGGGGTGGCTGTATACAGTATAAATTATCAGCAAGACCACAGCGACAAACCGTTGAGTGGTGCCGGATCTCCCAGTTGTAGACCTGGATCAGTACAATAATTACTTGTATAAAATCAGAAAACGGCAAACTGATCCTTACGGCAAGGCGATGAAGGAGTAAATAAAAGAATAAAACAAAATTTATATTTAAACGAATTTGCCCAATATTTCGGTTTGAAAACAAACCTTCTTCAGGGGCTAACAGAAAAATGAAAAATGAAGTTAAAACTAAAAGTTCGTTACAAATAAAAGTTTGAAATTATGAAAATAAAAACAATAGATTATTATTGGTGCAGGAGACTAGGTGTCGTATGTCAATGAGTTTCGTCACGTCTATTTATTCCTAGAGGAGATAACGTTTTCCCTTTGTGTATCAAATGAGCCTCTCTCGCCTTTCTCACTGCGTCACGATTGCTGCGTATGAGTTCAAGTGGGATTAGAAGAACATCATTGATTGAATGTCCAGCTTGATTGAAATGTAGGGAGACAGGAGTGGGATCGTTGAGTTGATGATGGTTTATGATGGAACGGCGGTGTTCTCCAAATCGTTCATTAAGTTGCCGTTTGGTCTCTCCGATGTATTGGCATTTACATTTCTTACATTCAATCAAGTAAATAAGATTTTTGGATTTGCAGGATAAGTTGTCGGTGATTTTTCTTTGTTCATTGGTTGCGGTAAAAATGTAATTTGTTTGGCCGTCTTGGAGAAAAGAACAGGTGAGGCAACGTGGATGGTTGCATCTATAAGGGATGGACCATTAGAAAAGTGATGGGGGGGGGGGGGGGGGGTGGGAACTTTGGGAGAGGCAAGAAATTTTTTTTTGTCCACCTAAGGTGGAAATCTTTTTTTTTTTTTCACTCGATGGCTGGAATATTTTTTTTTTAATAGTTTATTTTTTAGTTGTCCTTGGGCAGATTTTTTTTTTTGCGATAATACGTGGGAATATATTTTTTTTCTTAATAATTTACTGGGGAAATTTTTTTTTTTTGCTTTTGCCCCACCCCCCCCCCCCCCCCCCCCCCATCACTTTTCTAATGGTCCATCCCTAAACTCCGGCAGGTTGTTGCGCGTGAGGTGTATTATTGTGGAGCGTGGAATGTACCAAAAGGTCACGAAGGCTTGCGTGACGTCTGTAAGCAGTAACTGGAGGCACAGGGAGTTAGGGGAGGGGGTGGCTGTACAAAGGCTATGGGAGGGGAGGGGGTGACTGTAAACATGCTATGGGAGGGGCGGGGATGCCTGTACACAGACTATGGGAGGGGAGGGGATGGCTGTATAGAGGCTATGGGAGGGGATGGCTGTATACAGGCTATGGGAGGGGATGCCTGTACACAGACTATGGGAGGAGATGGCTGTATACAGGCTATGAGAAGTTTGGGTGACTGATTTTTTGTTTTACACAATTCCACAGTTAGATCATTTTAATTTCGAAACCAACCGAACCTTCCTTCAACGCTACCTGGTCGCCACGAAAAACTGGGACGACGGAGGACCTATCTTCTTTTACACCGGAAATGAAGGAGACATCACGTGGTTCGCGAACAACACGGTCAGTAGAGAAATCAACTAAACCAGTCCTCTTACTAAGTTGTAATCATTCAGATCACAGACATAACTGAATCACCGAAGTCGTTTGTTTTTCTTTTCTCCTTTTGTTTCTTTGAGGGGGGGCGGAAAGGAGGGGGGGGGGGGGGGGCGAGGGGGACATATTATGGTCATCTGAAATGAGAATACGCTGATGATCACTCACCCACCCACAATCCCCCGTAGTTTCGGTTCGGTCTTTTGCTCCACGGACAAGCAGACGTCTTACGGGATTTGCATGTTAGCTATTAGCTTTAGTCCGGGTATAAGGAAATTGGACTAAAATAAACCACATTTGCAT
The DNA here is from genome assembly GCA_022457155.1 of Cladopsammia gracilis. Taxonomy (NCBI): domain Eukaryota; kingdom Metazoa; phylum Cnidaria; class Anthozoa; order Scleractinia; family Dendrophylliidae; genus Cladopsammia; species Cladopsammia gracilis. The sequence continues at coordinate 377,075 of JAJGOT010000223.1, read as the reverse complement.
AAGCCTTAAAGCAGGCTCAGTTGATACGGATCCACAGGGTAACCAACTGGGTAACCAATTCAAATGCCGGGGGGATTCCTGGGCTCCTACACCACCTAAAATATTAAAATTGACTGCTTGATTTCCTCCGTTTAGGGATTCATGTGGGATAGTGCAAAAGACTTCGGAGCGATGTTAATATTTGCTGAACATAGATACTACGGCAAGTCATTACCTTTTGGTGAAAAATCGTACAAGGTTTGTTACATATTTTGATGTATATTTTGCAACACTTCGCTGAGATCTGTGTTAGTTCTTTTGTAACTGAATAATGCTAAACAAAGTTTTATTGGCCAGAGTTACTCTCTTTTCTAACTTTGCATTTTAGGGGCCACAGTATTTGGGATATCTGACATCAGAACAAGCGTTAGCTGATTTTGCTGTCCTTGTTCACTATCTCAAGGTATTTCAAGCATCCATTGTTTTATATTTGGTCAAACTCCTGCCCAAGCTTTTGTTTTCGTTTAATCAGCTCAAAACGACCTTCCATCCACGTTGAAGCCGCGCATGCTCTCATTCTTGTTACGTTTTCTTATCGGTTTCTCGGTACCCATTTATACCGTGACATGGGCGAAAGAGTCGACGTTGTGAAACTTCTTGTCCAAGAAAAGTGTCTAATGAAGCCCCGGGCCTTCAGGTCAAATGTCCAACGCGCCAATCACTAGACATTTTGCATACTCTTCGTTCCAATACACGTCTACAACTTTACACAACATAAAACTAAGGGATTATCTTGTGTTTTCACAGAGTTCAATTCCAGGAGCAAACGACAGCCCAGTTGTAGCCATAGGAGGTTCATACGGCGGTGAGAAAAACTGTAGCATTATAACGCGTTGTTTTGTGACCAGAGACAAAATCAATGTATATTTAAGTGTCAATGTATTTAGCTCGAAGGTACTAATTGAGGACACTGCGTTTATGTCCCTTAATGGAGACAGGACCGCCATTTCTATGTGGTCATCCAAACCACGTGACGGTCTAACTGTTTGCAGATATCATAGCAAAATATCAGAATTAATTCCTTTGTTGTAGGTATGCTGGCTTCTTGGTTTCGAATGAAATACCCAAATATTGTTATGGCGTAAGTATGGTTTACACCTTTTTCAGTTCAATTCTTGTTAAATAATATATAAATTATTATTATTCAGTTAAAAATGAATGAAAATATTTTACGTACCATTCTGCCCCAGGGCTCTCGCTGCTTCAGCGCCTATCCTTCAATTTCCTGGCATGACACCTTGTGAGGTAAGCTCTTAACTTCGTTCCCAGGATACCTCTTTCTTCTCTCGCTCCAGGGAATAAGAGAAAAACAGACCCTGGAAGCTAGTGTGACAACACATATTCCAGGACAAATTTCACCCCATTCGCTTGTTTCTTTTTTGAAAAATAACTTTATTGTCAGTTACTGTTGGAGCAGAAGCTGGGTTTTTTTTTATCTCATTTGCTCCATCAAATGAGCCCTCACGGAGTGCGTGAAGCTGGATCGGCTATCTCGTCCCATGATCCCACGAGGTCGCTCCTTGTTCTAGCGCGGTGCGGGTGGTTCTATGGGGTGGATGCACAGAAAAAAATTCCCACGACGCACTGCTCTCCGTGTTTTTCTGTGCTTTGGGGACTGCGCAATAATTATCAGGAGGGGGAGTTGGAAAACCAGAGGGGGGCGGGGCATCAAGTAAAATCAAAGCAAAGATAGGGGAGGGCTCAAAGCAAAATAAGTCATTCAAGAGGAGAAGGGGGTTAACATTTTATTTCAAGTGTTTATAGTTCTCACTAAAAGGCTTGATGATCTGTTTTGTGGCTGAACTGCAATTTCAATCTGTTGCAATACGATTATCTATTTCACTACAAAATAGATAATCATATTGCAAGGCGAGATTGGCCTTAGAAACGGTATTAGAGCTTTTTATTATTGACAGCTTTAGTTTTACAGGCTGTTTTATTTGTTCATTTCTAACTTATGGTGATGTTTTGTTATTTCGATTAATAGAAGTTTTACCAGATCGTTACACAAGATTTTTATCGTGATGGAGGCGAAGCTTGCGTGAATTCAGTGAAGAAGACGTGGAATGTCGTCAAAACGTACGGGAAGACAGGTGATGTCAACATACAAATTCTCATCCTTTTTTGTCTCTGCCAACATATTTCAACTTCGTCCCCAGCGCCTTCTCCGTTTTCAAAATGGCGGGGCACGCGTAGAAACGCTGGAGTATTTTTTTGCCAGCCTTGTCCAGTTTGGAATGTACATGAATGTACAGGAATGTACATGAATGTACATGAATGTACATGAATGTACATGAATGTACATGAATGTACATGAATGTACATGAATGTACAGGAATGTACATGAATGTACAGGAATGTACATGAATGTACAGGAATGTACATGAATGTACAGGAATGTACATGAATGTACATGAATGTACATGAATGCACACGAATGTACATGAATGTACCAATTAACAACTAGTGCTCATTAGTTTCTTTGGTCCCCTGACGCGCTTACATTTTGGTTGGAAATCCATACATCAGATAGCAAAGAAATTTGGGAAGTGGTGATGGATTCAAATTTATTATTGGCGTGATGGCGAAAAGTAGAGCGGGTCGTAGCTGTCCAAACGATGGCTGTGATTGATCACTTGAACAATAATGCCCCTATCCCTAATCCCTATCCCTATTCTTAGCGAATCACAGACATAGTTTGGACAAGTGCAGGACTACCCGAAACGTAAGACGCCTGTTAAGCGTTGGTGTAGCTGAGGTCCCTACTTTCCGGGGTATTTCTTCGTGCTGTAGCAATCATTGTTGGTTAGTTGTTATGTTATGGAGTGGATATTATTTATTATCTTTTTAATATCTTGTTTTACGTCATTTAAAGTAGCATCGGCAGGCAACACGCTTCCTGCATTTCGGGGATGGGCAATACTGATACCAAAGTAATCGATACCACTATACTTGTACATTTTTCAAAAGTAATCGATACCCGCGATGAGACCATTTTAAGTCGTTTTTCCCTTTTCACCCATTTTTCATTTTTAAGTAGTGACGTCGCAGTACCTTGAATGATGACGTCACATCATCATCATATTTATAAGGAATTCCCAATCACAACGTATTGTTATCTTATCGTATATATTGTAACTCGACTTTATCGTATCGTTATCATATCGACTTAAAAACTGGCATTGGCTCGATCACTCTTTAATATTTCACTTACTACCGATACATCGGACTGAGAGAGACAAACAGGATAAACATGGTTTTGCTTTTAGGCAAAACTTTAAAGGGGCAGCGTCACAGGTATTTTGACCTTGTTTGGTCAAACCCTACTACAATACGTTTACTTATTTATTAAAACAATACTATAACACCATGAAAAAGAAATCACCCTATTCTTGAAAGAGGAACAAATCATGATTCTTTCTTGCCCATTTTGGAAACAAAAATGTGAGAACTTGAAAAAAGTTAGGCTGACGTTATTCAATTCAGACCCAGCCGTTTATGACAAGAGACACTTTTCAACAGTTTTGGTAAACTACGGTGATCATTTATCACAAACTTAATTATTATATTTCGGTTTCTGGTTTTCGAAATGACACCCAATCCACGTGGCAATGTCCCTGTTACTAAACCTTTTGTGGTCTTCATTTCAGATGATGGGCGAAAAAAGCTATCCAACATATTTAAGCTGTGCTCTCCTCTAAAATCCAAGGAGAACGTTACTCAATTGGAGTACTGGTTGAGTGAGACCTGGGTCAACTTAGCGATGGGTAAGTTGTGTTGATAGAGCCTGCGATTTAACAGTGCTCTAATCCATACACTGCCAAGACAGTACAATGTATATGTGTTAATTCGCTCCTCACTCAACTGGATATAAAACATTTATCATGTAATAATCAACCACACATTGGGGTGTGTCCACACGAACCACGTGCGCACTCTTTATTGATCCATCACAATCAAGGGGTGCTCACCATTTGCAGAAAATAACCAGTTGGGATGATCGTTGAATAATGGTAAGGGTTAACTAGTGTTGTTCTAACGTTTGATTCCGTGGATCAAATCCTATGGTGTGACCATTCAAATGAAACCTCTTCAGCAGTAATGTTCCTCTTTTTTTTTTTTACTATTTTGAAAATAAACTGAAATTTAGGATGCTTCTTGAATAACTTTCTTTCCTGATTTCTTAGTGGATTACCCATATCCCGCCAGCTTCTTGGAACCTCTTCCAGCTTGGCCAATAAAGGTAAAAAATAGTCGCGGATGAATGAATGACCGGACAACGTAGGTATCCGCTTAACATTGTATTCCCAGTGAGATCGGACATCAGCCGACATTAAAGGCGCCTCTGGCTGCTGCTATCAGTCCATTTTGATTTCACTGTTACCCAACCCAACCCAACCCACGATATGTGAAGTGCAGATACCACGCAGCTCTTTACAACATCTAATTTCATTGGGACTGGTTCTATTGTTTTCAGGGCTAGGGTATAGTAATCAGAGATTTTTGGTCTAGAATAGGGTATCATTTTCCGCGAAACTGATCAGTTGCGTGAAGAAATTAAGTCTAGACAAGGTTTACTGGCAAATGGCATTTAAAAATCGGTACGGTGGGTAGTACGGCATTTTTACTGACCCCTGTTAACTAATAACTGCGATAGTGAACGAGTTTCTGGAAAATAGCAACTCTGGAATAGGTTTAGGATAGGGTAGGGTTTTTTTGGTGTTTAGTCTAGAATAGGGTTACAAAATGCAGCTAAAATGGTCTAGTATAGGTTAAGGGTCTTAAAGTCCCAGCGGCACACCCCCACCACCCGGGAGGGGGGGGGGGGGGGGGGGGGTTAAGACGATCAGTCGGTCTTCTTTTATGCCATGTTTATTCCGCGGCTTTCACCTATCCTTATATAAATATGATACCTGTGTTATCGCTTAGGTCGCTTGCAAATACCTGCAAGACGAAACATTAGATGATGACAAACTCCTAGAAGCCGTTGCTAAAGCTGTTGGTGTTTACTACAACAACTCTGGTCACGTTAAGTGTTTTAACACTTCACAGCAAGCTGTGTCTTTTCTCGGAGACGATGGCTGGTATTTTCAGGTGGGTAAATGCTACATATACTGAATTCTACGTGCATTTTCATTTCACCTATGATCTACTGGAGTACAGACGCACAGCTGAAGTCATGGAGAACGGTTTTCTTTTTCGTCTCCAACATGACGGGCAGTTTTTAAAATGGGGACGAGATTATTCCAGAAAGGGCAAGTAAAGGCATCGACAAAATGTTTAGTAAAAGCTATTGACAATGAAGGAAAAGACTAAACCGAAGCGTAAAGTAGTTTTTGACGTGGAAAATGCTGAAATTAGAAAATAATCCTTGAAAAGTCATGATCACGGTCCATTGCCAAGAGGTTAGTTGTTCTTCCCTGTTTGTATAAAACAAAAACGATTCCATTTTGCCGTGCGTTTTGTATAGATCACAGAAGACGTCAAAATGTGGAATGAACTTTCATTGAACAACTCGCCTTCGGCTCGTTGTCCACTGTTTTGTTCGATTTCGTTGGTCTTGCATTGCTACGCTTTGTGATTGGCTAAAACATCTCGCGCTACCTCATCAACCAATCAGAAGTAAAACCAAACCAATCGTGACTTGCTCCCACGCGTTTTCCCGCGCTTGGCGCCAGCTACCTGTATATGTGGTACGAGTTCTGATTGGTTCATTGGATTGTCTGCGTCTGCTGTGATTGACCAGAGGAATTACTTTGGTTTTAGTGTTACGACACTCATTTAAAACTGCTCTATGTATTAAAATTTCTTTTCAGGCGTGTACAGAGATGGTGATGCCTCTCTGTTCAGACGGGGTCAATGATATGTTCACTGAGTCAAAGGTATGTTGTATATCACTATATTATATATATTACCTGTGAGCATCACATGAAAGGAGCTTTTATTCAAATCGTCAAACTTTCAGGATGTTATTCATCTTTGACTCCAAATGAAGTATTGTCGGTATTTTTTATCTTTTTAGTGGGATTTTAAAGAATACGCCCAAGACTGCAAAAAGTCACGTGGTGTAACTCCGCTAGAGTATTGGGCCGAGGTTCTCTATGGCGGGAAGAAAATACGAGCTCATAGTAATATAGTTTTTAGGTGAGTAAGAGTTTTATTAGTGCGATTCATATTTTTTTCTGATTCATGTAATCCCATAATATCAGAATTATTTTCACGATCACGTTTCATTGTCGTATAGTTTTTTCTTCTGTATTTACCAGGTATCTGCGGGTATCTGGCACACAACACTTTCGTTTTAATGTTCATTTTACTTGTTTGGTGGCTTTTAGCCTCGTTCCCAGTCGTCTTCGGCGCGTAATAGAATGTAACGTCACCCATTGAGCTAATTGGGAAGATTCGCCTGGGACATCGTGCTCAGCACCAAGCCTCTATGAGAGCTCTCTTTGCTCGGTAAGCGCTTTGACGCCGGGGTAGGAGGCTGGTGCGCTGTTCATTTTATTGTCTTCTAAGTCAACTTTGAGACCAATCTTTGGTGCGTTTCTCAAAAATTATGTTATGTGCAGAATGTTTAACAACAAAGATTTGGTTTTGTTAAATTCGAAAGCTAAGCTATAAAGATCCTCGGATCCGCGTGATAGTCCCTGAGATGATGAAAAAGTCGGATTGTTTTTCGGGAACTACACCGCCATTCCATTAAAATTAAACTGAAAATGGCTCTCGGAAATGAACTGTCCTTGGAAAGTATAAGAAACACAAGCCAGGTCCTATAGAACATCCTGTGATCTTCCTGGTATTCGAAATGGCGGCGAGAGAAGACCCTGATGCTACGGTTTAGGTTGAAAAGACCAAAACAGAAGTTGGAAGACAAAATGTTTGTAATGAGCGTCGTAGCATTGTCAGTCTTTCTGAATTGTCATGGAAAACTCATAAAAACGGGATCTGAGCTTCTTGCTAGATTTTTTTCAGCCCTAGACTGTGAACTAGTCAACAAATTTTGATATTATCGTGTGTCTTTCTTCATTTTTAGTAACGGCCTTCTTGACCCTTGGGCAGCAGGTGGGGTTACCCAGAACATTACCGACAGCCTCGTTGCCGTGCTAATAGAAGATGGCGCCCATCACTTGGATTTAAGACATAAAAACCCGCTGGATCCTCCGTCTGTTAAGCGAGCACGAGAAATGGAGAAATTTTACATTGCAAAATGGATAAAAGAATATAGTGAACAGAGAAAGAAGGAAGTGCATTTTAGAATTTCTAGCAAGACAGCTAAAGGAAAATTTAAGAACATATCAATTCAGTAGCTTTCATTTGAATGGTAACAAACTCTGGGAGCTAAAGGGTAACAGCAGTGTGTTTTCTTCATTTTAACACCTTTTTCATTTTTCTCTTACCGTAACTTTATATAAAAATCTTGGGCGTTACCGTCGTGGTTGCTTAAACTCGCTGTTAATTTCTCTGCATGACATTTATCTCGCGCTGTTAGTCAATTATCTCGCACATCAACTTTATACTTCCAATTAAGGTGATTCCTCAGAAATTAAAGTTGACGAACGATGTTTTTAAAACTTTCCCTGATTTTCCCCTACTAAGTATTGTTTTGAGAAATGCAATTAAGAGCATAGGTCACCATTCTCGCGAAAGAGATGTGAAGGATTAAAGTTTCCCTTTTTATCCATGTAGTACTACCAATTACGCGCGTGATTATTAATTTTACGTGCTAGTTTGAAGCATAGCTAAAATAGAACGCTTGAAAAACTGTAAGAGATATAATGAGTCGACCATAAGGAACAATTTGATATATGATGTACGGCAAAGGCACACAGCCTCACACGGCACTGACTCAAAACGCGCTTTGCCCGCATGATCTCAAAGACTTTATGGCCACGAGTGATGGGTATGCACATATTTTTAGAGATAACTTTTTTCCTGACGAAGAAATTTTTTTACGCTCTTTTGACTCAGAGAGGATGCTTTTTAGAGTATTAAGTATTAATATAAAGCAATAAAAATGTTAGGTCACCATACTTGTTTAGGAGAAAACGATCTCTTATTTCTTTGTCCAACTTATCCTCAAAGGAAACTCTTTGGGCAGTGTGCGCACTAATGACGCGAGAAATTATGCGCAGTAGTGATGCGCAATGCAATACTAAGGGATCACCTTAAATCATCATTTTTGTATTTTAGTTTACATTTAATTTTTCTACCTATTAAAGATTTTAATAAGTCAAGTTTTTATCTGAAATAAAGATTTAAGCAACATGTATGGCATGGTTTATCGCACATTTGAAATTAAGGCAAATTATTAAGGGGTGCTCGTCGTACCTTTTGGAGATCAAAATTTGTAGATCGGTACCGCTTAGGATGCTATAATTTAATACGACCAACGGTATTCGAAATCCGTTTTCCAGCGAGAGAGGACAATTTAAAACGAAAAAGAAAGTCGGATGCCGTTTTTTGATGGCAAAAATCGAATAATGGAAACGGGATTTTAAATTCCGTTTTACATGGTCGAAGAAAAACGGAAAACGGATTGAAATTTGAATTCCATTTTCCCATTCCATTGAAAATCGGTTGGCACTAAGGCGCACTCATTATACGGTGCAGTAAAAATATTTTCGTCCACACTAGCTTTTTCTTATCACTAACTTTTTCTTTAGCTTTTTCTTATTGAACCTGTCCACACTAAAACGCTCGAAAACGAAGAAAACGACTGGGACCTGGAATTGCGCATGTGTTAAAGGTGATAGATGCTCCAATTTGGACTGGAACCGATGGCATGTGACGTCACCGTTTTCAAAAGTCTCTGTTTTCACCTGTCCACACTAGAAACGAAGCGTTTTCAAAACGATGCGTTTTCAAAAGTCCCCACTTTCGAAATCGTTTTCGAAAGTCTACGTTTTCATCAGCGTTTTCGGGCGTTTTAGTGTGGACGATAGGCGAAAACGCATCAAAACGTATGCGTTTTTAAACGAAAACGCAATAGTGTGGTCGGGGCCTAAATTGTTTTCAACTCAAAACCACAAGCTAATTGAATTAGCTACTCGCTTATAGTAATCGCTTGAGGCATAAAATTAATAACCTATACATCTCTGCTCGCATCTAATTCAAAGAAAGATAAACGTTTTAAATATCGCAAATTTTATATCAATTGATTTACGTTTTCTCCAAAACATGTTTATCTGCATGCATCACGGACAAGTGTCGATAAGGACAAAGTTCAACAGTTTCACAGTTTGACTGCCCAACCGCTTGAAACCCGGGCTTGAAACATACAATTCATAACCTACACATTTAATCCAAGGAAAGATAAAGTTTTACGCCTTTTCAATTCTCAGTATCGATTATAACCTTGAAAATAACGTGTTAAACGTACTTGTATTTGAAAACAACGCCGCAAATTTCGGCGCAGTAGGATTTTTTTACACAGTAAGCCATAACATCATTGCGAATTTGAAGAACATGTTCCGCATCACATTATTTGAAATCCGCTTGCCATTTTTACAATAAAACTACACTTTCTTACTTCAGTTCAAGCACACCTATTAACCGCAGTCCACATTTTTTCCACATTGTTTCCACATCCCCCGCCGCAGACCATTCTCTGCCCATTCTTGCATAGAGCACACAATAGGCGGTATTTCCGATCGATCGCCATGTTAGCAAGCCAGTCGGGACGATTGCACAATTCCCGACCAACAAATTTTCAAAACTTTAACCTTTTAGTGTTTGAGGCAACAATCACGAAGATTCAAGATGGCTGATTTCCAATTCATGTCAAGTGCCCTTCTCTGACCTTCAGTAATACCATTTTAGAAGCGAGAATTTAATTGACTGACATAGTACATGGTGTACATACTAGAGGCAATCTGATTGGTGTAACATAACCCAAGACATACAAACTAACATACAAACATCACCCCTTGGAGTGCCGTTTTGTTAATATTAAAGCGTTCCCTTTCTAATAAGCTCCCTCTTTCTACTAAGCGCTCTCCCCTTGAAGATGCAAAGAGGTGAAAAGCCTATATTAAGTCCTCGTATAGGATCCGGATTTTGAAGAGAGCTGCAGCACTAAGTACTAATGAATATTTTTCAATTCATGTAAAATTCAATCTGAATGAACAAGCAAGAATAAAAATATTCGGCAACATTTTGACATTCTTTACCGGCTTACTCCTAACCCGGCGTATCCAATCGAACAAAATCGAACCAAAAATCAATCGAACCCAATCGAACACCAATCGTTCGATTGGGTTCGGTAATCGAACAAAATCGAACATCTATTTTGCTGTGAGTTCGATTTTCGAACCAATCGAACACAATCGAACCAATCGAACACAATCGAACACAATCAAACTCAATCGGATTCGATTTTGTTCGGAATCCATGTCTTGATAAGTAAATAACGCAGGACTAATCATAATCAACTTTTATTGAATGGACTAAATAGAAAAACGTCCAAATATCGAACTGAATGTCAATGTTTAGTAATATATAATTTGTAGCAGAGAACAAAACCACGGTAAAATAATGAAATGCACTTTCGTTTACATTTCTATATTAGAAGGAAGGATATGGTTTCTGCCCTGTTTGTCACCGTTACACTCAAACAGAAGTTGCACTATTTCATTCACTGCAACACAGGCAGTGGTGTTCAATATGTGAAGAATCATTATTAGTAGCCAAAACGCTGCCGCCATCAGTCTGTCCAAGTGCTTACTATTAACATGGATGACAAAAATAGCAAGTGAACAAGTAAAGCAATTTTTTTCTTAAGATCGAAAAAAAAAAGATCGCCAAAAAAAGGATTAGGGGGACGGTGCACCGTACAATATGTCCGCAGTATAAACAGACAGGAGTTCGGTAATCGAACGTTCGATTGAGTTCGATTGATAGTTGTTCGATAATCGAACGTTCGATTGAGTTCGATGGTTGGTTGTTCGGTAATCGAACGTTCGATTGGGTTCGATTGTTCACTGTTCGGTAATCGAACGTTCGATTTTGTTCGATTGACCAAATTTTATTGTGAGTTCGATTTCGTTCGATTGCCGAACCCAATCGAACGATTGGTGTTCGATTGGGTTCGATTACCGAACGTTCGATTGGATACGCCGGGTCCTAAAGACTGTTTGCAAAAGTAAATATGCTCTTTTTCAATTACGTTCGTTTCCCAGGAGTTAAATCATCTTTATCCAAAGAACACGGTACACTGATTTGAAGCGATTTTGTCGAGTTAACGTTTCTCGAGTTTCCACTGCTAAAATTGCTTTAAACAGGGCCGAGGAACGGGCAAACGACAACGATAACATTATAGCATCAAGGAAAGTCAAGTATGTAGAATCTATTGCTTTGTATGCAAAATGAAGTCTTCATATTAAAGTTGAAACAAAACCTCTTTATTGCAAACAATGAATTAAGTACAGTTTGATTAGCACCCATAAATTTGCTGCCTCTGTTATGTGATCATTGTCTCCCGACACAGCCGTTATTTGGGTGGTCATGTAAGGCTTCAGTGGGAAGTAAACCATGTGTGACAAGACTGTTGAACATTACATACCCAAATCTACAGATTGAAACTAAAATACACGTGCACCCACTGGGGGCCTATTTTTTTTTTAACAAAATCACGACGGAAGGTCACAACACTGAATAGAACCGTTCCTTTTTTAACTCACACTCCAAAACCGCGCAAGCTTAGTTTGCTTCTCTAACTGGCTTCGATCCCGGCCGAGTGTTTTGCCAGCTTCTGGACTTCTTCCTCCGTGGTCAATGTTTTTTGCTGCTGCATGGCCTTATTGTGCAAGGAGAGGTTTTCCCATTGCGATTCCATCTTACGTACAGCACTACTAAATGGCCGACCACTCGTGGGTTCAAGATTCTCCCAGTGAGAGCGACGAGCTCTAAAATGAATCAAAATATTCTGTTGTAACTCGAGTTCGCTTGTCAACTAGTGCTTAATGTCATTGGTTGTTTCTTCGATGACATAACTTGAGGGTAATGATTTTGACTTCTTTTGGTTCAGTGTTCAGTCGATCAGTATTGGGTCTTTTCTTTTGTTGGAACTAGTCGAGTTGTTGGTAATTTTGATAAAACTTCGCCCATCTTGAAACAATGTCAGGCGATCATCCAACGCTTCGAAAGATGGTTCAGACTTCACAAGGCTATCCACAGTCCCTCCCATGCTATAGGTTTGCAGTAGTTTTACCCCTGGGATGTCCACCTACCTGGCCCTCACCCACGGATATGTATGCTGCCGCAGGGCATCTCCCCACAAGCCGTGCTTCTCACTGGCGGGAGGCAATTTACCGCGTTCTTCAGCAAGCTAGAGAAAAAAAGGATGTTACTGACATTATCATTTTCCGTATCAAACAAACCAAAACCACCAACTGGTTGGATCATAGTGTAGTACAAACAAAACTAGGTATGTTTCTCTGAACTCCTTTATATCCTATTCATTCATCCGTCCCCCGGGCAATAAGTCTGAAACCTGCAACAGTAAGAGTTGAACCTATCTATCACGGAAACCGCTGAAAGAGACAGCCAAGTGGCCGTATGTAGAGTACGTCGTGGATATGTTGTCACTTTAATGGCTCCAGTACAGTACTGTACTACCAAATTACCCAAATCGTATTTACAGTTATTACCAGCCCTTAGTCAGAGCGAAGAAAACTGACGAAGGATAAGAGCTCGAAACGTCAGCTTTTGAGGGCAATTTATCTTATCAACTCATGACAGTTGATAAAACCAAATTTTCGTCGTGGTGGTGGTAGTAGTAGTAGTAGTAATTGTAGTAGTAGTAACTTTATTAAGGCAGGGTGGCCAATTGACCAGGACTGTTGTATTTGTTGACATTCACTGACGTTTCGACTGTGACGTCAGTTGACCATATTTGGATGTTGATTTAACTGGTCAGTTGTTGTGCTGCGATGTTATTGGCCTCAAGACTTGAGACAGTGAATGGTTTAGTGTTCCAATAAGGGTCTAATAATTTCTGCTCTAACAACCGGACGAACACACCAGACAGACAACTGACACTGCTTGGATCAATTATTTACTTCACAATGAAACTGCAAGCGGCAAACATGGTTTGACAACTGTTGGCCTAGCCTGCTGTACAGGCATATTTCTGGGGGCGGGAATTAGTGCTGGATTTAAAATTCGTTCATGTGTTCAGCCGCCATGGATTCCCAAACGTAAGGAGTTGGCACTACCTGACGCCCGTCCCCTTGGCTGCATTTTCCATTCTCCCCAATATTTCTTTGTTTTATATCTAGATGGCCGCAAGTAAATACTTAGCGTTAGCTCGCCCGGCAATCAGTGCTTACACTGCGATCCACTGTTGGCCATGATTTAACTCTTACCTCTTCAGCTATTGCTCGAACATGATATGGTTCCATTCCACAGCACGCACCAATGTAACGAATTCCCATGCTATATGCTTCCCGAGCATATCTGTGCATGTCAAACCGGGTCAGGACACGGGACTCTAACGCTAAGATATAAAGGAATTAGAATTATATCGTCTGGCGGTCGATAGCGTGATATTTAGCAGTTATTAATTGATCCGAGACAAGGTTATCTAGAAACCTAAACGTTCTGTTCTTGTGTACTAAAACTAGCCTCCGGGGAGGGGGGGGGAGGCTCCCATATATAGAAACGACAGGGGTGCTCGTCGTAAATCTTCGAAAAACATCCTAAAAAGTACCAGAATCTCGTCATATTTTTTCGGCTCAATACCCTAAAAGGTACCGCGATAATTCTAACGGTGATTATTTTCAATTTTAACACCCTAAGCGGTACATTATATGGGAGTCCCCCCCCCCCCCGGGGAAACTTCATGGATTGCGGATGATCAGGATAAAAATGGGTTTCCAGTCTGTAAAATCCAAAGTGTCACTGACCTTTTTTCAAGTTCATTTCCCTGGATTTTGAGGTTAAATTAAACATGATGGTTCCAAATAAAATGTTTTGTTTACGGTAAGAAACAAATACTAGATTTAGTTCACCTTTATATGTCCTTTGAAAAACAACGGTTTTACGCCATGGCATGGTCAAAACAGTATTAGTTAGGGTCTAGCCAGTATTGCGGAATTACGAGCGAAGTGCCATGCTATAACGTCAAACCGTAAGTTGTTTATCAGAGGACATACATAATGGCGAACTAAAATCTATTTGTTAAATACACAAAATCCTTTTGACATTAATATTTTCATTTCCAAAACTTGTCTATGTTATACTGAACTGATTTAACTGTACTACATTTGAACGGCCCAATAACGATCGCTTTGAAGAGTGTTTTCCTTCGCAAATTAAAACATCTCAAAGTTGGCTTGAATGTTCCAGTATTACTTAACATACCAAGAGGAAACTCTGCAAGTCCAGTAAATCCCATGTGGCAGGTTGCTTGCATGGTGTCGTCAAGGCATTCTGGAGTCTTGTATCCGATTGGTTGAACAATCAGGTGACGTTTCAATCCCGCCTTCTCCAAGGCTGCTTTCATGGCGGCCATAGTTTTCAGGCATACATCCGGGTCATAGAAACAGTTGATACCAACAATATCGGCACCTACAATAAACGAACAGTCAATAAATTAAATGACCTTAATTTACGCTCGGTACGTGTTTATAACACAAGATTGGTGCTAGTGGGGCCGAGCATTTAATTAATAACAGAGTCCCAACTGGCGTGGCCGAGGAGTGGAACTCGGGTCTGACGTGAAACAACTCCAGCTAGTGATCAGAGCGGGACTTATATTAAATATACTGTATAAAGAGTACTGATACTAATATAAGAGATACTGATGAAGAGTCACACCTGCTTTAGCGATTCTAACAGCACATTCATCGATTGGCACTCCTTCCAGGTCACCAACTGTGGAGATGTTTAAGCACATAGCAACCGGCTTGCCTGTCGCCTTCATAACTTCAATCGCCCATTCCGCCTCCTCCACGTAGAAAAACAGCTAAAAACGATTAACCACAGCTGTGATTATATATGTATTTATTCATTCAGCAAACGTATAACTTAAATATAATGGGGCTCTGCAACTACAAATGCATAAAATGTAAAAAATAACACATCCTTTCTCCTTCCTTGAAGCTAAGACCAATTACCGGGTGAAATTACAGTTGTCTATTGGTATTATTTTCCCATTATTAAACGAGAAAAGACGCCTTTAACGGAGAAAGGAGAAGATCTTTATGTTGGGTGTTCGATGTAGTCAGTATTGTGAAAACTAAAATTATTTATAGCAGACAGGCTATTCATATTCATGTTGATATTAGCCAAGTATGCGCCTGCGTAGCAGTCCTCAGTCCTTACTGAGGAGCAGGAGTTGCATGAAGTCATGGAGCTCGAAAAGGAGCAAAACAAAATTGGGAAGTACATGAGTGGTTACCTCTCCGAGTAGAAAATCCACGTCATTCTTTACGAATATATCGATTTGCTGCTGAAACTCCTTCTGTACAACCTCTTTACCAAGCCCCGACATGTAAGATGGCGTCTGACAGATATTTCCTGCTACCAGCGCGTCTCCCTCGTTGGCCACCTCACGCGCGAGATCACACGCGGCTTGATTAATTTCCGCGCACTAAAAACACAAAAAGCGGGTTATAAACCAGGCACGAGGTGTCATGGGAAGGTGAAACGCAACTGTTCCACAACTCCTAACCTGGTTCACAGGGCGCTTAAAACGCGCGCTGTGTCTTGCGTTATTCGATCTGTTGTTTTCGAGTTTTTCCCCCAGCGGGACCCCATGCGTAATCGGCGCTTTCCGGAAAGCGTAAGCTTTCGGAGCGAGGCACGAAGTGCCGAGAAGAAAAAACATAGTACCACGTGATTCGTTGGATGTG
This sequence comes from Cladopsammia gracilis, assembly GCA_022457155.1. Taxonomy (NCBI): domain Eukaryota; kingdom Metazoa; phylum Cnidaria; class Anthozoa; order Scleractinia; family Dendrophylliidae; genus Cladopsammia; species Cladopsammia gracilis. The sequence continues at coordinate 361,182 of JAJGOT010000223.1, read as the reverse complement.
GACTGCAACATACTCGTGACGGAAGTAAAAACTCCGAAAGTGACATGCCGTCAATAAAACGGAAGTTATGCCAACCGTTCAAAATAGACCTTGTCACGGTTTTTCCAAATGTTTATATTGGCCTGACAGCAAACATCCATCGACACTGCTGGAAAAAGCATCTCAAAATTAGCAAAGTGGCCGAGTTTAAAAGCGATATCTTTTAAAATAGTGGAGATATAGCTCCGCAAAGCCGACAAATTTCACAGACGCTTGAGTGTATCGCGCGTTGTAGGCAAGAAATTTGGCCACGCGATACAAACGTCTGTGAAATTTGCCGACTTTGCGGAGCTATATCTCCACTATTTTAAAAGATATCGCTTTTAAACTCGGCAACTTTGCTTTGTCAACGCAAAGAAGTAGCCCTGAATTAATCTATAGCTTAGCCTATCCACCGCGTCCGTACATTTTATCGAGCTTGCCTGTTTCCTTCACAGACCTTTACAATATTCACATTATTCACAATATTCACCTGGCGGACAAAAACAATCACCGAATGGCACTGATCGAAGATATTCAGGAAAAGATGGCATGTTTTCGTGGAAAAGACGCTAACATGTTCAGTTTAATAAACTCACGCTAAAGGCTTCCGGTCATGCGCACACCTCTCGTATGACGTATTTCCGTCACCAGTATGTTGCGGTCCACTTCCTTGAACGCCATAAAGAGCGATCACCGAAAGGAGCGTTAAATGGATCTCTTCATCGAAATTGTTGAAAAGCTGTCCAGAGACTGTCCATATAAAGCTACATGCCAAAAATCAGAACTTTTTATTGAATCAAAAGCGAGTAATCGGGGATCAAAAATTAGGCTCAAATCTGTTTCCTCCCTTGTCTCTCTTCTTGCTGCGTAAAAAACAAAAACAAAAACAAAAACGCGCAAGAAAGTCCAATAATTGTACCTTTTACCTAAATAATGAAACTATTGAAACTGCTCAGAATTATACCTATTTAGGAACCCGAATATCATCAACAGGAAATTTCACATTGGCAACTGATCACTTGAAAGAAAAGGCCATGCATGCTCTTTACAGTATTAGAAGACACACAGATTTTAGTAGATTAAAACCAAATATTGTATCAAACATCTTTGACACAATGATTTCTCCAATCCTCACTTATAATAGTGAAGCTTGGGGCTTATATACCAAACAAGACTTTAAGACTTGGGATAGATCCTCAATAGAAAAAGTTCAATTACAATTCTGCAAACGCTATTTAGAAATAAATATTCTCAAACTCATTAATAATTCATGACGAGAACACAAAGGAAATCACTACCGTGAAGGAGGTTTTGAAATCGTTTCCTAATTTGCATAGATTTTGGCGATTTTATTCCTTCGTTTTCTCCGCATTTAACGATCAGTTTGAGAAGCTATATCAAACACTCGAAACAGTGTTTCATCAGATTTCCAAACACCTTGAAGTGGTTTAAAAAAACTCGGCTGCGCCTCGTTTTTCCAATCCACTTCTCGGTGTTTGGAAATCTGATGAAATACTGTTCCTCGTGTTTGATATATTACATAAGACCTCGAATTTAGCATGTAGAGCGGAACTAGGTCGATTCCCTCTCATTCTTACCATAAATCAGAAAATTCTTAATTATATTCTATATCTTAAAAGCAAAAATGACGACTCTATAATGAAACAAATTTCTTAATATCATTAGATCTCCATTCAATTAAAAAAACTAATTTTTACTCTAATTTATTAAACATGGTTGAATACTATGATCTACAAAGTTTTAATCTTGACACACTGGATGAAAATAGGATCATGCATTATGTCAATCTTATGAAACAAAAGTATATTTCCTACTGGAAAAATGCTTTACAGAACTCAAGGAAATTAGAATTTTACAATAGTTTTAAGGATCAATACATAATCTCCCATTATCTAGATCACACAAGGAAATCAAAATAATGAAAGGAAAACTCTAGTCAAATTTAGGACAGGTAATCCAAAACTCATGATCGAGCTTGGTCGATATAATCAAATCCCTAGAGAAAATAGATTATGCCCTTTATGCGAATCAAATAATATCGAAAACGAAATTCATTTTCTCTTTCAATGCCCAAGATATTCAACTTTAAGAGATATATACTTTAATCAAATCTACCAACACTTGCCGAATATTCAAAATACATCCTCAACAGAAAGTATCAAAGAATTGATGAACTCTTCCAATTATTTTGTTAATTTACTTTTAATGAAAATGATATCTGCATGCTTTGAATTACGTGATAGCTTAATATTGTCAAATCAAAATGAAGTTTTGTAATTATTTAATATTCTTTTACTGTCTTTTGTTATTGTTAAAAGTATGCTTTTGCAATACTGTAACTCAATATAGTCATGCAAATAAAGCTATTATTTACTGTAACGATTTTGTGGCGCCCACAGTCAGCAATTTGCGGTTACCCAAAGGAAAGCTCCGATTACGCTTGGGGTCCCGCTGGGGCGAAAAACAGACTCGTAAACAACAGATCGAATAACGCGAGACACAGCGCGCGTTTTAACCTCAAGATCGAACGCGTATTAGGTCAAATTTGGCTCCTCTGCTCCCTGTGCCTGGTTTTCATTAGATAACATCGGGTGAAACTTGATTTCTGCGCCCGCGAGAATGAGCAACCCCCACAAACCAATTGTTTTCACTGCGACCGCTGGGCAGAAATCAGGTTTCACCCGATGTTATCTAATGCCGACCTCCTAACCTGCGTTTTTTCTAGCGAGGCGCGCCATTCTCCTGTCCATTGAGCCCGCGTTCTCATAGGCCGCGGGTCTGCTGGATAATGGCGTTCAAACATGTGTTCAACGCGTGCTCTCGGATTACGTGAAGCCTAGAGACGAAGCAGACAAAAAGAATATCGAGACACTGAGGAAATGACTTCGCAATAATCTGTGTGAAAACCTATTTCAGGAATAATGCCGTTTTCCTTTAATTCTTCGTCTATTCCCACCTTTCTGTGCTAGCTGGCGCTGCATTTTTTACGTTCTTACCCCGATCTTCTCGGAAGCTGTGTTTCCACGGTTTTGCAACTTGCTATCGCTGGCGTAGAAAGTGAAGGTTTGCATGACATCAGCGCCAGCGCGAAGAAACTCTCGATGCAACTGTCGCACTGTTGAAAGAAAACAATATACACAACTTCACGCTGAATATCGTCTATTTATTCGAAAAGAAAAACACGTTTCGATAGACAGATGAAACATATGTTGATTAAACTGGACTGTTTTCGTTTGGAATTTATCACTTGGTCGTCATTTTATGGTTCAATTTTAACGGCCAAAAGTAGATGAGCTTAAACTTGAGAACAGTGACCGTTTTAATACTTGCGTGACGTTATATGCAAATAACACCCCAAAGTTGATTTGCATAGTGACTGCCGAGTCTCCAGTGCAATAAACTCAAATTTAATTTTGGTATTTATCTCAAAAATGGCCACTCTGACTTTTTTGGGCTTAAGATTAGCGAAGTAAGTTCCGCGAATTCGAAATGTCTTTGAAAAAACGTCCGCAAAAATGACCGACTTTTATACGGCTTATGGTCAGCCGTATCAAAACAAATCGTGTCCAATTTTCAGTTCTATAGAGACACAGTTCAAAATTCAAGTATAGCTAGTGATGAAAACATTATTACCAGCTTCGGGGTGCTCCACAGTTACCTCCGGTGTCCAAACACCAGCTTTAACGTAACCTCGCTTCTCCATGCAAAATAAGAATCCTCCATCACCGACGACGACTTCTCCAGCATCTAAGCGCTCTAAAATTCCTCGCTTTAATCGAGACGAAAAACAAAACTACTGTTGTTGGCATCAGTACCTAAATTGAGAATTTAAACAGCAATATCTATTCCTTTAAACTCACCTTCAACATAGTAAAAGCGTTCCCGTGCAGTAGAGCAAGACACTGCTCGCAATTCAGTGATGCAACATGAAAAGAACTGGTTTTACGGGTTGCAGCAGGCACGGCAGGCTTTGCTAGATATAGCGGGGCTTCAAACAGGTCTGAGGAACGGGCAAACGACAAAATAAAAACACCACAACATCAAAGAAAGTGGATTTTACTGAGATAGTATCTGAATTTCGGACCAATTTAAGAATGTCCCGCCACTTATTTGCATCTTGTTGAATAAGAATGGATCCTTTTGTTTTCATATGCCTCGTTTAATAAGACGAGGCGCCAGTTACACATAGCCTGCAGCGTAGCTGCATGCAAGAAACAATTGAGGGGTGACGGCCCCTGTTATGACGGCCGAGTTGACAATGAAAGTTATGTACTGTTTTCACAAAGCAAAACAAGGGATTATCTCGCCTTTATGACCGGAAATTCATGCAGATTTATACTACCTCTCGAGATGTGCCCTCGCCGGCATATTGTAAAATGTAGACTGGAGTGGAGTGGAATGGACTGGACTGGATTTGTAAAACATGGACTGGATTTGTAAAAGGTGGATTTGTAAAAGGTGGATTTGTAAAAGGTGGATTTGTAAAAGGCGAATTTGTAAAAGGTGGATTTGTAAAACGTGGATTTGTAAAACGTGAATTTGTAAAACAAATGAAAAAAACCAACAATGAAAAACAATAAACTTCATTTATTTATTTATTTATTTATTTTGTTTGCAGATTCTTTTCTTTCTCTTTTTACCTTGATTACCATACAGTGATCCGATCAAACAACGTCAATGGTATACATTCCAAATAATTCATTCTTTACTTTTACGATTAATTCACTTCATGCATGAACATTAACTGTAACGAAAGCATAATAAGCAATAATTCCCTAGTTTCCTTTATATTGTATCAGAACGTAAATGCAATATTTCCGCATTAATTAAATCCATTTTGAAATCACTGGTGATCCTTGGAATCTGATTGGTCCAAAATGGTGCAATTTATTTCCAAATTGCACCATTTTGGACTCTAAATCGCATCATTTTAAAATGGTGCAATTTATTTCCAAATTGCACCATTTTGGACTCTAAATCGCATCATTTTAAAATGGTGCAATTTACTTCCAAATTGCACCATTTGAAATCACTGGTGATCCTCTTATTACAATATTACACTTTTTTGTGCAATATTGGTGGATTTCAAAATGGATGTAATTAAGTGGTAATTGAACTTCGTGTCGTGCAATTTTGGTCTGAAATCATACTTGTGATTTCAAATCACGCGTATGATTTCAGACCAAATTGCACTCCACTCAGTTCAATTACCAATATTAATTCAACGACAACAAGAACAAAACACGAAACATGGGTGCTAGACGCGTTAACAATGTTGAATCAACAAAAGTTTTACAACAATGTCCAAACGTTCGGCCTAGTAACGAAACAACAGCAACAATAACTGTAAGTGTGGCGCTTGTCACTTCGCTAAACCTAATACAAGATGATGAAAAACCTAATACATGATGATGCTCCCTTGATTCGAAAGGTGATTGAAAAAAAAAACCGTTGTACTCTTCAGCTTAGTAGCTGTGAACTAATGTTAGCGCGATCTTTTTGCATCATTTTTTTTTTAAGTTCGTAATCGTAACCTCTTGCAGGCGCAAAAAAAAATGTGATAGAAACGCTTTTGACAAACGTTGTTAATTTCTTGTTTAATATTTACATATATATAAATATCGATAACGATTATGATCCAATCTAATCAAGCCGCGCGCATTTGTTCCCGTCAGAATAAACCTCGCCTGTGTTTTTTCCTATTCTATGACGGAGACGCTAAAATTTACACCAAACTGCTTAATGTAATGATGTCATAGGAAATGTAAACGTGACGCCGGTTACTTCGCCAAACCTAATTTTCTCAAGTGTAGAATTTGTTTGAGATACTAATCGTTCTAGTGCGACTAATAGTTATGTTTGTGACGCTCCCCTTATTTTTCTACACATAATTGAAAAATGAAACAAGCCCGTTACACTCTTCAGCTAAAGAATGAACAAAGACGGTACCTACATGCAAAATGTCGCAATTTTTTGTTGAAACATCTTTTTTTTTCAGCAATAGTTACTCATACTACTAATAGTTACCGTGTCGGTATGTTTAATTTAGAAAAAAAAAACTAAATATAAACGCCAAGTGTGGTGAAAGCCATAGCCTTGTGCTCTGGAAGAAGAAATGGCACGAGGTCGGACGGCACTTGGCAAAGACTTGATTGAAAGCCAGGAAACGCAGCGGTGACACAGTAGAGGTTGACATGGCAATAAACTGAAGACACCTCAGGAGAGACATGTTGCATGCCATCCTTGACGTACTTGCGATGTAGTCTTGTTGTTACTACCAGGTTATTTGGTGCTTGTGGTACCAGGCCTTCTGGCTTCAGAGATTGCGCGCATCCATAACATCGGGACACTCTGCTGTCAAGAAATGATAAGGCGAATGCAAAGATTCCTGTGGGTGGTTTAGGACGTTCAGGATGGCACACCTGCATGTTTTCTGGTGCCTCGTGGCCCTGCCCAGGAAAACAAGGCAATGTGTGAGCGGTGGTTGGACCAAAAGGGTAGTTGTAGGCGAATGGAGAATTCTCTGCAATACCAAGATTAATGCTAGGCTGCATCTGAACATGGATTGGATGACTTTGCCATGCTGGGGAACGGTCAGGAACTACATGGCGTTGTTGCTAGGCTGCAGAACCCGACTAGAAACGGTTGGTCTTCCTTCCGTTGAAGGTTTGTTGCTGGCACCTTTCCTTCGCCGCGTACCACCTTTTTGGCCAGAGTTCTTCGGCATATTCAGGTTGGAAATTGCCGAAAGTTTTGGCGAGCGCTTCCTCCCTTTAAACCAATGAAGGAACTCCTTGGTTGGTGAGATTTGGGTTCTCAAGCGAGTACATGAGAAGACCTAGAGACCAGATGTCAGCCTTCTGAAGATCTTCTTGACTTCAATTCATCGAGCTGAATCTCTGGTGCCATGTAAACAAGGGTACCACGACAGGTAGATTCCGTTCTTGTTTCCAGAAACGAGCCGGTCTGGATGTCTAGTGATCGGCTGAGGCCAAAGTCTGCGAGTTTGCACACTATTGGGCATTTACCATACGATGTTGTGATATCATTCTTATCGTAGTGTTGGTTGCAGACGAGAGTATTCCCAGGCTTCAAATCTCGGTGGGCAATACCGTTGTTTTGAAGAAAGGAAAGTCCAGTTACTGCATCTCTAGCACAAACCGGTAACAAGTCGGCGAATGAAGAAAAGTCGAACTCAGCGTCGACAAAATGGACGAAGTCCTCTAGCGTGGACACTTTGTTCTCAACACCAAGGGGACCGAAGTCGAAGCACGAATGCTCCATCATGATCGCGTGGGGCTCCTGGCAAAACTTTCAAAAACAGGAGATGTTTCGGTGGCCTTTCACGCTATGCAATATAGCAGCTTCTTTTTCGAAACGTCGTTTAGCATCTTCTCCTCGTCGGTGCATTTCGCCAAATAAACAGATCCAAATGTGCCACTCCCTATCTCTTCCTTTATGCATATTGTATTCCATCTAAACTCTGGCAAAGAAAACTGCCGTCTTCGCTTTTTAAAAGAAAGAGATGGAAGCTTGAAAGCTGCCATCTCAATCACGAGCGCGCCGTGAAGCTTTCGCGCCAAAATTTAAATTATGCAATATTAAATTGGTCAAAGGTCAAAACATTCATACCAGCTTACTATTTATGGATGCATGTGTTGGTGGTTTTCACTGTCACGCCATCAAAAAATAAATTCGAAACCATTTCATGAAAAAAGCTGATAAATTCAAATGTTATAAAATGGTAATAAATAAACAACATCTCCCAGTCTCAGTTCTGTACGGTACACCAGTCTTGAGTTATCCAAGTGTTTTTATAAAAAGTGTCAGGCTTGACACGACTCCCGCTGGTCGCTAAATGTATTTTAGCCTTCTTTGTTCTGAGCGGAGGATTATATTTTCTTTTCGGAGTCATTTGATAGTGTCTTTATGCCGTTGTGTAGGGTTTTGAAGTGAATTAATCGTAAAAGTAAAGAATGAATTATTTGGAATGTATACCATTGACGTTGTTTGATCGGATCACTGTATGATAATCAAGGTAAAAAAAGGAAGAAAAGAATCTGCAAACAAAATAAATAAATAAATAAAGTTTATTTTTCATTGTTGATTTTTTTTGTTGTACAAATCCACCTTTTACAAATCCACCTTTTACAAATCCACCTTTTACAAATCCAGTCCATGTTTTACAAATCCTGTCCAGTCCATTCCACTCCACTCCAGTCCACCTTTTACAATATGCGACGCCTGCCAAATAATATTATTTGCCAGACGCTCGCTTTGTGGTTTCAGTGGTCCAGTTTGCGAAACAGAACTTTTAATATGGCAGATGAGTTCAACAATCCTTTCCATTTCTTTCGATTTACAATTCCTCCCTCCCCGTTAGATTCCCCAGTTCCTCGGCCAGGACCTCATCTATTTCACGGTGCCGGCGCGGCGTGCAGAACCAGTTACCGCATCACTGCCCATCACCAGTCACAACCAGTAGTTCCAATGCAATTTATGCCACATGCGTCTCCCTCTACAAGCACCCGCCGACATTGACCGCATCCTCTCTAAGAAACCCCTTCTCCTTCGCATAAATATAGCGAGAATCAATAGAAGAGAAGTCATGAAAAACGCTTCATCTCCCACCATTTTTGAAAGTTCTGCGCTTTTGTAAGGGACGGACCATTTAATTTTTTTTTTTCGGGGGGGGGGGGGGGGGGGGGGGGTTGGGCAATTTCTTCTGAGCATGAATTATTTTTTCCAGCATCACTATTTGCAAGAATTTTTTTTACCTTAATGCTTGAATTTTTTTCACATGCTTTCTTGTGCACGATTTTTTTTCGCTTAAATTTCTTCTGCAGGAAATTTTTTTTCGTAATTGCCCAACCCCCCCCCCCCCCCCCCCCCACAAAAATTAAATGGTCCGTCCCTAATTTGAATCTTCTGAGTTAGCGGCTTAAATTTCGGGTGAAAAACAGTGAAAACAGATGTCACGGTCGTTCTGTAAACAAACACCTGGAAAGAATATTCAGCTAGTAAAATATTGTTTGTGAGGTATTGCATTTTTGGTCTTGTTTTGCATTTGTATTATTGTCGTTCTTTGTTCCTTTTGTTTTACGTAATCTGTGCTCCGGTACTTGCAGAAGGAACCGATCGCCGAGACGAGCTGATGTGATAAGAAATTTTTTTGGCCTTGTGGCCGTGGTGTTTTTATGGCGATTCGGTCCGTCGCTTTGTGATGCGAGAACGATTTGTGGGACGAGGTCGCCGCGAATCACCGGCCTTGCTTCGCTTTATGAGTGGAAACGACAATCAACGACATCGCAAAAATCGTAAGCCACAAAACCGTCTAAAATTGCGCCCAGACTGCATAAAAGACACAACAAAAACCCGATGTTGAGGCTGTTACATGATATCGCATAATCTCGTGTATTGTCCTAATTATTTTACGGTGGCTCACAAGGTCATTCAAATTGAGCGCTATAGCTCTGTAGCGAGCGTGACATAGCGTGACATTCTTACTTGCGCAACAAGGTGTTAAGTTTCCATCGCTATAATCGCTATATTGATCTTACACGTACACGCAAGCAAGCGTAGGTTGTAGTTACTATTTTGCCGATGATTCATAATGACTAAGTATGATTCAGGATTATTCAGCATTTGTAATGTTTCTATGTTTAGTAGCTTTTAGTGATTCACGTCAATACATGTACATATAAATACCGTAGTTTGTCTCAATAAAGTAAGTTGATTATAGCTCTTGCCGAAGTCGCAGTTGTTGTCTCTAACAAGCTAGCCCCGACCTGAAGAACGTGGAACGGCCAAACGCTACATTGGTGGCAGCGGTGGGATAGAAACTCCAGTTGCTGAAGAGAAAATACAGTGGATTCGACTAAAGAGTGTCGTGCAAATCCTGGACTGTGGCTCTTGTGCATGTGTGAGTACTGAGTTTTGTTCGTACGGTTCTGTTGTCGTTGGTTGTGGGCTAGGTTAAGTCATAGTTACCGGTAGTCGTTTTGGGTAAAATTGTTGGCAGTGTTCTTGTAAGTTAAGCTTTTAAATAGTTATTATGCCGACTGATGAAAATGAATCCTCGTCCGCTCCGGGTGCATCCATTGCTATCGCGCAAACAAATCACCGCGTGCTCGTCATGCCAGAGGCCTTTTCTGCGAGTCAGAAAGAAGACTGGTCGTCGTGGGTGAAGTACTTTAAAAACTGTGCGACCCTCAACAAGTGGACGGATGAGGAGAAACGCGACTTTCTTGCTGTTAGACTTCGCGGACCGGCGCAAGAAACCTACCAAAGCCTCAATGAAGCCGTCCAAACCGGAACGTTCGCCGGACTAGTCGAGGCCCTCGGGCGAAAGTTTGCGCCGGCCGAACGTGTCGAGCTATACAAGGCGGAATTTCGGGCGCGGAAGCGGGCATCGGGCGAGAAACTCGGTGAGATCGCGGCCAATCTCAGCCGAATGGCCGCGAAAGCTTACCCTGATGCGTCGCACGAAATACGGGACCAGTTGGCTATGGATCGCTTCATTGAATCGTTGGACGACCGCGAATGGCGAATTCGGATCCGAGAAGGTAACCCTAAGACTCTGGACGAAGCAGTTAGTCGGGCAGTCCAGCTGGAAGCGATATACGAGGCGGAGAAAGGACAGCTAAACCAACCGAAACCCAAACAACCAGCTCGCGTGCAGTCCGTGACACAGGACGAGGCCACAGCGGAAGATCGCTTGACAGCTATGCTGACAAGACAAACCGCTGCCCTAGAAAACGTAGTTAATCTACTGACGGAGCGCGGGAAAACTCCAGTAGCGGGCGGTGCGTCACACGAGGGAAAGAACCGCGGGCGGTCGCGTGGAGGAAGACTTTGCTGGAACTGCGGGCGCACGGGACACTTTCGGTCAAACTGCCCAGAACGAGCGAAGTCGGGAAACTAAATGTGGCTGGCGCAGCGGGTCAAGCGTCAGCCACCCAGACAACAAAGGCCCAAGAAGCAAAGTCCAATGGAATCCAGAAACCGAGCGAGAGCGTAGACGTGTCGGAACCCAAGGCTCTGGGAGCGTGTAGCGTGACTAATAGCGCGGCTGTGTATGCACCCGGGCGGGTAGAGGGTCTTAGCATGAATTTGTTGCTTGACACGGGGTCTGCGGTAACTCTTGTTCATAGTCGGATTTTGGACAAAATCGGTAAGGGCAAATTAGCAATTGAAAAGGCTAAAGAAAACGTGGTATCTGCAAATGGACAGCCGCTTGAGGTCCTAGGGGTATGTAAGATTAGGATACGTCTAGGCGGGATTAATGCTGTGCATTCGGTTTTAGTGGCTGGTGATATCACTCAGGATTGTCTGGTTGGTGTAGATTTTCTGGCTAAACACAAGTGTTTGATAGATTTTGAAGAAAAATCGGTCAAGGCTGGTGGTGTTGGTGTTCCGATAATTTGTAAAGGAAGTGGTAGTGTTGAATGTGGTAGAATTAGTTTGGCTGAGACGGTTACTGTGCCAGGTTTGCATGAAATGGTGATGCCGGCGAGGATAGGGATCGTTAGTGATAAGGTCACTGGTATTATCGAGCCCAGTCCTGGATTTGCCGACAAACATGCACTGATGTTGGCGAGAGTAGTAGCCGAGCCGAAAGAGGGCCTGGTACCCGTGAGGATGATCAACCCTTCTCCTCACCCTGTGGTCCTGTACCAAGGCACTACCCTGGGAACCTTTACTGCGTTAGACGAGAATGACGTCACTGTAACACAGCACCTTTCCGTGCAGAAAGCGCCAAGCAGGCAGAACCGGGCGAAGAAGCAAGTCGCAAAGCTGTTCAACTGGGATGGCGCAGAGCTTAGTACTTCTGAACGAGCGAGACTGGAGGAGCTCTTAGAAGAGTTTCAAGACATCGTAGCTAAGGACTCCTCAGACCTTGGAAAGACGGACAAAGTTTACCATCGTATTCCTACCGGAGACGCAGCACCAATTAAGCAAGCTCCGCGGCGTGTCCCGTTTCACCAGCGCGAGGAGTTGGAGAGAAACCTTAAAGACATGCTCGATAATGGAATTATAGAGCGTTCAACGTGTCCGTGGTCCAGTCCAATCGTGATGGTTCGTAAAAAGGACGGAGGTACGAGAGTATGCGCAGATTACAGACGGCTCAATGACGTGACACGGAAGGACGCATATCCCCTGCCTCGAGTGGATTCTACTTTGGACGCCCTGGGTGGAGCCAAGTTCTTTTCCACAATTGACCTGGCAAGCGGTTACTGGCAGGTGGAAGTCGACCCTCAAGACAGAGAGAAGACAGCATTTGTCGTCCCTCAAGGTCTGTTCGAGTATCGCGTGATGAGTTTTGGCCTGACGGGAGCCCCGGGGACGTTTCAGCGCTTGATGGAGTCCGTGCTTGCGGGTCTGCAGTGGTCCACTTGTCTCGTGTACCTCGATGACATCATCATTTTCAGTTCTACCTTTGAGGAGCACCTTAGTCGCCTGCGAGAAGTCTTTACTAGACTCCGGGAAGCTGGACTGAAATTGAAACCGCAGAAATGTAGACTCCTGCGTAAGAATGTTCCTTTTCTGGGACATGTCATCTCTAAGGAGGGTGTTTCAACTGATCCAGCCAAGGTCGAGGCAGTGTCTAAGTGGCCAGTACCTGTAACCAAGTCGGAGCTGCGTAGTTTTCTGGGACTTGCGTCGTATTACCGACGTTTTATTCAGAACTTTGCCTCCGTGGCAACGCCGTTACACCAGCTACTGACTGCGGGAAACGAGAAGCACTTCGTATGGACAGAGGCCTGTGACCGAGCGTTCCTGGAACTGAAGCAACGTCTCGTGAGAGCCCCAGTTCTGAGCTACCCAAGGTTCAACATGGAGTACATCCTGGACACCGATGCGAGCGATACCGGGATTGGCGCTGTTCTCTCCCAAGTACATGATGGCCAAGAGAAGGTGATCGCGTACGCAAGCCGAACGCTTAGCAAATCGGAGAGGAACTATTCTACTACCAAGCGGGAGATGCTGGCCCTGGTGTACTATTCGCAGCACTTCAGACATTACCTGTACGGGCAGAAGTTCGTCGCAAGAACTGACCATGCTGCACTGCGGTGGCTGACAAACTTTAAGGAGCCGACTGGGCAGGTAGCACGATGGTTGGAGAAGCTTGCAGAGTTTGACTTCAAGGTCCAGGCCCGTCCCGGTAAGCGTCATGGAAATGCCGATGGTTTGTCCAGGAGACCCCCTGAACCAGACAGCGTGCCGCCTATGGTTAGTACTGTTACCAATGAAGACTTCCTCAACTGGTGTTCGAAGTGGACAACAGCGGAAACTCGCAGTGAGCAGATCGCGGACCCTACTGTTGGCCGTGTATTGGCCTGGAGGGAGCGAAAAGCAGAGCCTCCTTCGCAGAGCGAGTTACAAGGGACAGGCCCTGCAGTGCGTAAGCTGTGCAGCCATTGGGATGCGTTAGAAGTACGAAATGGAGTCCTGTACCGCCGGTGGGAGGACGAACAAGGTGCTGTAACCAGGTTCCTGTTGGTTGTTCCGAAATCCCTTGTTCCTGAAGTCCTGTCCGCACTTCATGACAGCCCAAGCGCAGGTCACTTGGGTGTGACCAAGACCCTCGGTAAAGTTCGTGAGCGTTTCTACTGGCCCGGTCAGCGAGAGGATGTTGAAGATTGGCTACAACACTGCGTCAAGTGCTCCACTGGGAAAGCAGCCAAAGCAGGCCCTCGTGCTCCTCTGGTTAGCTGTGTACCTGGTTACCCCTTAGAGAGAGTGGCCATAGATATCCTGGGACCCCTACCAGTAACGGAAAACCACAACAAGTACATTATGGTGGTTGCTGACTACTTTACAAAGTGGACTGAAAGTTACCCCTTGCCGAATCAGGAGGCGCGGACCGTGGCACAGAAGCTCGTAGACGAATTCATCTGCAGATTTGGTGCGCCGGAAAGAATCCATACGGATCAGGGCCGTAACTTCGAGTCCGCCTTGTTTAAGGAAATGTGCGATCTTCTGGGAGTGGAAAAGACTCGGACGACCGCTTATCACCCGGAAGGAGATGGAATGGTTGAGAGATTCAATCGTACGTTAGCAGCGATGCTTGCTAAGTATGTCAGCCAGAATCAACGAGACTGGGATGTCCATTTGCCAAAAGTGATGATGGCGTATCGTTCCAGCGTTCATGAATCAACCAAGTTCCCGCCATTTCGCCTTATGTTTGGGCGTGACGTGCGTTTGCCAGCAGACTTGATGTTTGGGCGAACCCCAGACCACGTGGATGATTATTCAGATTATGTCAGCGAGCTGCGAGAGAGCCTGGAAGAAGCACACGAGTTGGCTAGAACCCAAATCGGAGCTGCACAGTACCGCCAAAAGGAGTACTACGACAGGCGAGCAGCTGGTCAACCGTATGCTGTTGGAGACCGAGTGTGGCTCTACACCCCAGCGATCAAGAAAGGGCAATCAGCCAAGCTGCATTCTCCATGGAAGGGCCCCTTTGTGGTTGTTGACCGCATTTCAGATGTGACCTACCGCATTCAGCCTGAAGGAAATCCAGCAGGAAAAAGACAGATTGTGCATTTCAATCGACTTAAGCTGTGCCATGCGCGTCGAGCAGCAGAAACAGACGCAAACGAAGAAGTTGATGCCGAACCAGTACCCGAGGCAGTTGCTGAACATCACTATGTTCCAGATGCAACGGACCTGATGTATGGTGTGGATCAACCTATTCTTGTGTCCGACGGCGCACAGGCAGAGGACGCTGGAGCTGAAGAGCACCCCTTAGCTGATCCGGAGCCACCCAGACTAGACGAAAATAGAAGAGAGCGCAGGCCACCTGCCTGGCTCAGAGACTTTATTCTTGATTAACAATAATAATTTGATTTTTGAACGCTTAGTTTTTCTTAAGTTAGGCTCATTGCTACGCTGTTACCGTGCGTGAATTTTTATAACTGAACCGTTGGCATGAGGACATGCCTAATTCTAAGGAGGGTGTAGTGTAGCGAGCGTGACATAGCGTGACATTCTTACTTGCGCAACAAGGTGTTAAGTTTCCATCGCTATAATCGCTATATTGATCTTACACGTACACGCAAGCAAGCGTAGGTTGTAGTTACTATTTTGCCGATGATTCATAATGACTAAGTATGATTCAGGATTATTCAGCATTTGTAATGTTTCTATGTTTAGTAGCTTTTAGTGATTCACGTCAATACATGTACATATAAATACCGTAGTTTGTCTCAATAAAGTAAGTTGATTATAGCTCTTGCCGAAGTCGCAGTTGTTGTCTCTAACAAGCTAGCCCCGACCTGAAGAACGTGGAACGGCCAAACGCTACAGCTCCTATTCAAACATCAAACCTTTCTGAATCGAGCGCCATGTTCTCGTAACGAACGGGTAAAATCGATCAGATACTTTCTAAATCGATTAGATACCTTCTAAATAGAGCACATTAAATCGATTACATACCTTCCAAATCGAGCACATTAAATCAATCACATTAAACTCGATTAGAAACCCCCGTCCAAATCGAGTACATTAAATTGATCACATTAGGGATGGACCATTAGAAAAGTGATGGGGGGGGGGGGGGTGGGGCAAAAGCAAAAAAAAAAAAAAATTTTCCCAGTAAATTATTAAGAAAAAAAAATATTCCCACGCATTATCGCAAAAAAAAAAAATCTGCCCAAGGAAAATTAAAAAATAAAGTATTTAAAATAAAAATATTCCAGCCATCGAGTGAAAAAAAAAAAGATTTCCACCTTAGGTGGACAAAAAAAAAATTCTTGCCTCTCCCAAAGTTCCCACCCCCGCCATCACTTTTCTAATGGTCCATCCCTTAAGTCGATGTATACCTTCAATTCAATTAAATCGATTAGATACCTTCGATTAGATACCTTCCAAATCATTAAATCGATCCCTATACCCAAGATGCCTTGCTGGTATACTGTATCCGCTGACAAGCTGACAAGTTACGGGCGCGGGCTCTTCTGTTTTGCACATGGAGTGAATGCTGTGATAAATACTATAGTTCGTGAAGGAAAAGTGAACGAATTATAGTCCACAGTGTGACACAGTGGGGGCAGGGGAAGAAAATTACTAGATTTTTTGATATGGCTTGAATGAAATAATTATTGATGCCCATTGCTCGATTTGAAAGGTATCTACTCTAATCGAGTTAATGTAATCGATTTAATTTGCTCGATTCGGAAGGTATCTAATCGAGTTAATGTGATCGATTCAATGTACTCGATTTGAAAGGTATATAATCGATTTAATGGAAGGTATACATCGACTTAATGTGCGGGATAATTTGCGGGATTCTGATAATAAGCTTGTAATACCATTGCCACGCACTAATTATTACAAAAATAGCTTTGCCTATAGTGGTGCAGTCCTCTGGAACAGTCTACCCTCAGCTGCTAGGCAGGCAACATCTCTGACTAATTTCCGACGATTCTTAATTAATTCCGACACGGCATTCATGTAAAACAGGCTTTATTTTAGTTTACTTTTCTTTAATAGTTAGTTATATTTTTAAATTATAGAAGATTAATTTACATACATAGTTTTTTATTAAGTTGTAGTTTATATTAAATTGTTAATGCCTGATGTATTTACCGTGTTTTTAAATAAAGATGATGATGATGATGATGATCAATTTAATGTACTCGATTTGGAGGGGGGTTTCTAATTGAGTTAACGTGATCGAAATTTATGTGCTCGATTTGGAAGGTGTCTAATCGAATTAATGTGTTCTATTTAGAAGGTATCTAATCGATTTAGAAAGTATCTGATCAATTTAGAAAGTATCTGATCGATTTTATCCGTTCGTTACGAGAACATGGCGCTCGATTTATGGCTCCGTCAATTCCAAGCCCCCTCACCCCCCCCCCCCCCCCCCCCGGGCATTTGTCTTTTTTTTGAAAAAAAAAAGTTGCAAATGCCCCACCGTGGGGTCAGTTTATATATACAAATCCCCACGGTGGGGTATCTGAAAGAGTGTAAATGCCCGCCAAGGGACATGCTGCAACTGAAAAGTTGCTGCAAATAAACAAAAAGTTGCTGCAAAATAACAAAAAAGTTGCTGCAGATAAAATAAAGTTGTCGGATAAAATTGAAAAAAAAATGCTGCAAATTTAAAAAGGTTGCTGCAAATATAATTAAAAATAATTGCTGCAAATTGAATAAGAGTTGCTGAAAATAAAAAAATGTTGCTGCAAATTAAAATAGAGTCGCTGCAGATTAAAAAGGTTGCTGCAAATAAAAAAAGTTGCTTCAAATAAAAAAGGTTGAGGCAAATAAAAAAAGTTGCTGCAAATATACAAATAGAAAAATAATGCGCACGCATAATAGCTGGGGAGGTCTGGACCATCCACGAAGAGAGGTATGGACCGACCACGATCGATCGTCAAGGGTAAGCCATGTTGTTTTCCCTTTGATATTGAAAATGTTCTGCTCTTCTTGCGGCCAAGACTGTACGCCTGACGCGAAATTTAGCCATAAATGCGGACAAAAGTTACTACAGTATGCCATTGATGGTGCAGCTAGTGTCGATGAATACTCAAAGAAAGATGAAAGTACATGTAGTGGTAGTGGCAGTGCTAGTGCAACTAGAAGTTGCAGTGGAGCATCGGGGCAGTTAACTTTCGCTCACTTTCGAGCCCGAAAGGAAGAAGACAGATCAAAACACTTCAGGAGCAAAACCTGGAAAAAAATGACGCTGGACCATAAATGTAACGTAGATTGTGAGGCGAAGATAAAAATTGGTGGTGTCATGATTATTAAGGTGGCTCGACTGGGTTTTTGAGCGACGATACCTTTTAGCTTTGAGAAACTTGTGTACCACCACAAACAATCCAACGGAAAATTGATTGCCACAGCTGTACTAGAGAAAGATTAAAGTTTCAGATGAGATTAGTTTTATGGAAATCGGAGTTGCCAAAGCAATCGATTTTCCGTTGGATCGTTTGTGGTGGTACACACGTTTCTCAAAGCTAAACGGTATCGTCGCTCAAAAACCCAGTCGAGCCACCTTAAGGATGGTCGTCTTTCGATTAAGAGGGGTCATTTACTTCAGTTAAATGTCCCGACGAATATAACTTCCGAGGACCTTTTATAGTGAAAGGCTCATCGGAACCAGGTAGTGCTGACTCATTCTATTTTATCAGCGTGTAGAAGTAGTAAAATACCTTCTTGTTGCTTTGGATAACATCTTTATGAAAACGGCTATGTTTCTCAACAGCTTTTGCTAAAAGGTCCTCGGAAGTTATATCCGTCGGGACATTTAACGGAAGTAAATAACCCCTCTTAATAATCGAATGACGACCATCCTTAATAATCATGGCACCAATGTATCACTGTACCACTGTACCACTATACTATATTACCACTGTGCCACTGTTCCACTGTACCACTGTACTACTGTTCCACTCTACCACAGTTCCACTGTACCACCACACTATAGTACCACTGTACCACTGTTCCACCACACTATAGTATAGTACCATTCTACCATTGTACCACTACACTATATTACCACTGTGCCACTGTACCACTGTTCCACCACACTGTAGTACCACTATAGTACCACTGTGCCACTGTTCCACCACACTATAGTACCACTGTGCCACTGTTCCACCACACTATAGTACCACTGTGCCACTGTTCCACCACACTATAGTACCACTGTGCCACTGTTCCACCACACTATAGTACCACTGTACACCACTGTTCCACTACACTATAGTACCACTGTACCACTGTTCCACTACACTTTCGTGCCTTTGTGCCACTGTTCACTGTACCACTACCCTATACCACTTCTTCCATGGTACTAGTGAGGGAAATACATCACTGCTCCAACGCTTCTAGAAGGAGTCGACTATCCTTGTGTCGTTGAATGGACCTTGGGGTACTTCCGATGTCGCGCGTCCCAGAAGTATGTCGTTGGGACATGATAGGCTCCATCATCTGGGTCGTTAGGAATGTGACCGATGGGGCGCTGGTTCACCAGGTTTCCGATTTCTAACAGGCAGGTGTACAATTCGAACGGTGTCGGGATTTGTTCACCTATATCGCTTTCTTCAGAGCGCTCTTACAGCTCTTGACAAGCGCCTCTGTGCATCCATTCTGATGCGGAGCAGCTGGTAAATAACCACTGAATGCCTTTCACTGAGCAGAACCCACGGAGCTGAACAGCATCTAAATTCTTGATCATTTCGCCCAGTTCTCTTGCTGTACCAACCATCTGTGATCCGTTGTCGCTCATCATCACCGCTGGGCAGCCTCGGATCGAGAAGAATCTACGCAGTACCTGCATAAACTCCATTGTGGAGCAGTCAACCGCCAGCTCAAGGTGAACAGCTCTGATGTTCAAGCAGGTGAAGATTACTCCGTAGTGCTTGGTTGTCTTGTTTCTTCCTATCTTAACATTGTAAGGACCAAAGTAATCACAAGCAGTGCAGTAGAACGGCGAGGTTTGCGGTGCTAGGCGAAGCAAAGGGAGATCTGTCATTCGCTGCGATTCTGCCTTATGTGCCATTTTTCGACAAAATACACACTTGGACTTCACAGACTTTCTGAGCTTGTTTGCTTTGAGAATCCAGTACTTTCTCCTTGTTGTTACTACTCCAGTGTGACCATACATGTGCATGTTGCTTGTTATCAGCAGGGATATTCTGTGTTTATTAGGGAGGAGTGCGGGGTGTTTCTCTTCGTAGGACACTATGGCTTCGTCAATTCTGCCCCCAACTCTGATTATTCCTTTATCATCTATGAAGGGACTGAGCGACTTGAATTCACCTTTCTCTAGGCGACTGTACAGATGTTTCTGTTGTTGCTTGATCAAGAACGTCTCCGCCCCTTGTAGCTCTTCGGGGTTCAAGGGTCCTTCCCTTCCCTCTTGTGTCTGTCTTAGTCGAATTTTCTCTGCTAGACTGCGTTTTCGTGCCGTTATGCGAATCAGTTTCCTCCAGCTGGAGAATGTAGACGGATCAATTGCATCTTTGTCTTTCACAGTTGAGACCGCTGCTACTATCTGGCGACGCTCCATGTTTTTATCCGGGGTGGGTAGAGAAGCCGTCTGGGTTGGCCACAACATTTCTTGTAGACGTAAAAACTCCGGGCCATTCATCCACCTTTCATTCGGTGCATTCACATCGATCCCTCGTGACAGGTCGTCAACTACGTTATCTTCACTCAGGATATGCAGCCACTGACTTGGATCTGAATTACTCTGAATTTCTCCAACCCTTGAAGACACGAACGTCTTAAAATTGCGAGACGGGCTAGGGATCCAGGCCAAGGTGATTGTGCTGTCGGTGAAGAACTTTACATCTCCAAACTGCACTCTAGACTCCTTTTGAATAACTTTTGCTAGGTGACCTGCGAGAATGACTGCCTGTAGTTCTAAGCGTGGGATAATGAGCTCTTTCAAAGGTGCTACTTTTGACTTTGCTGCGATGAATTTTACTGTATAAGCGTCGTCATCCCTTTTATGACGTCTGAGAACACACACAGCATTGGCGGCTCCACGGCATTGGCTTCGGATAAACTTCTTTCGAAGGACACGTTTTCCAACTTCTTCAGTTCTTGAAACAGTGAAATCCAATTGTCCTAACCTGCAGGGGGTAGCTCCTCGTCCTAGTCCAGTCCCAGTCGCCACAGCTATTGCATACCGATTTTCGCTCTGACTATAAACGCGGCAGCGAAACCAATAGGATCGTAGATCCGAGCAACATGACTTAGGATCATCCTCTTTGTCATCTTCACTGGAACATGGCTCGGTCTATCTACTAGCTTCAGCAGATCTGCGTTTACTCTGAAGTGGAACTTGTCTGTCTTGAAATTCCACAATGTTCCCAGGACCTTCTCATCTCCTCCTTGAAACACATTCATTCCTTTCTCTGTCTCATTATTATCTTTCTCTGTAAGCTTCTTGTTGGAGATCCAACCCTTGACTTTAAGCCCTCCAGTCTTCAAGACATGGTCTATGTCTTCCGTTAATTTCCGAGCTTCTTGAACAGTGTCCAGAGAATGGCAGATGTCATCCATGTACGTATTCTTTGTGAGAACTTCAGCTGCTTCCGGGTAATCAGCCTTGTTGTCTTGAGCTGTTTTTCGCAACGCTATCTACGCCATGGCCGGTGCAGGCTAGTCCCCAAATGTAGGAACTGTTTTGATATAAACGTCGGGATCTCTGGTCGTTTCCAGATTTCTCCACAAAAACCGGTGGATATGCTGATCTGGACAGGGCCTTGGTACGCTTCCTCTTCTTTCTTTAACAGTTTTCGTAAGACATTCATCTCTTCCATTTCCTCCATCTGCTTGCAGTAAACTTAGACTTGTCCAGGGTTCTTCTGGTGAAAGATTATAACACTGGTATCCTCATGCCATGTTAGAAATAGCTTTGTAGGATGTATACTTAGGATTTTTAAATTTTTATGACGTCATGTGAAAACACTCTATTGATAAAAAATGCTCAAATTTCATAACTCAATATTCTAGCTTTATTCTGTGGATAAATCCTTTTTCAGCGGATCAATTCAGTTACAGTTAAAAAAGTGGATAGCATTATGTTCAAATGGGTTCATATCCACTTTTTTAACAACTGTGACGAGACATTTAATTTGAACACAAATTAAATAGCGTGAAAATTAACATTTCATACTCGACGATACAAGGAACTAACTACAAACAGCTAAAAAAACTAAAACTAAATTTACACTGTTCTTCAAAGCAAAAGACAACACAAAAATGGACACACCAAGACACGCACTGATAATGTTCCAAATTCGAATTGTTTAATCTTCTGCCAGATCTTTAATTTATAACTAATTGTCCACAAGTGAGAAGAGAAAAGAAAACCAGCTGCCGATAATTTAACAACACCCAGCTATCCTTCTGTTCGCATATTAGGTAAACATTTCAAAAATATCTGCCTGTGACTTCAGAACTACTGCATTACTAAGACACGAGAACTGTTAGCACGATCCCAATAATACACTACTCTGACGTACAATTCATGCACATAACATGAAGATTTAAGCAATGCGTGACGTCACGCCTTCCCCTGTTGCCTTTTGTCTTTATCATCATCGTCATCTTCTTCAGGGTAAAATACTTTTTTCAGTCGTCCTAAAAACCCACTGTCATCTTCACAAGCCGTCTTGGTACCTTGTAAAATTGAAGAGTCGGAAAAAGGCAGAGTTAGTGACAGTGTGGAAACATTCGTGTCGTTACCTAACTGAATTTCGTAACTTTTACGCTGGTTGTCATGCAACGCACCTCGCCAGTTTGGATTAGCATTGCGTCACAACCAAAGGAGACTGAACTTACTAACAAGGAAGGTATAAAGTTCTGGATTTTACACTTTGTCACTCGCATTACCTGACTAATCAATTCCTCCTCGCTACCAATTTCAACAAGGAGCATCTGAAATGACTGAGACAAAACAAAGACACTGACAGGGGAAAGCGGAAGCATGCCATAGTTTCCTTCCATAATTTACAGTGAAATGTAGAACTGATGGCAGAGGAAAAGGAACGGCAAATCGTTCTTCAGTTTAGTTAAGTCCAGTCAACATTTGTGGTCACACAAGATTTTGCCGTCCTCTTCCAGTTGCCGTCCTGCTGTGCAAATTCACTAATGTATCGCGTGGCACTAACAACACTTTAAGGTGGCTCCTAATAGTTTAAACATTCCCATCATGATACTTAAACAAAAATATATCGAAAACAAAAACTTTCACCGTGTAGTTTATAAGTTATTACCCTCAAATGGTCCAAAACCTTTTCTGCATTGCCATGGCAATGAATGATGACGTCATTTGGATACCTCTTCGTTGACTGATAAAATATTTACTGGTTTCAAGTAAAAGATTTTTAGCCACACCATCGGGCTTCAAGTAAAAGATTTTTAGCCACACCATCGGGCTTAACTGTAACGGAATGCAAAAGACGAGAGGGCTGAATAATATGGAGCCACCTTAAAATCTTTCTTTTGGCTATTTAAACTTCTAAGTGAATCAAACAGCCAAAACGTGAATGTTCAATTTATTGGCACGTGACTAACACGGACTTTGATTGGCCAAATAACGAGGAAAAAATGTAAAAGCAAGCCAATAACACAAACAGAAAGCTAACAGTAACATTGAATCTGGTTATAGCTGGTAGAAGGCTCGATTTTCGCCACTCATTTGGGACTGGTCATTCCCCCATGATGAGGTAAGGAATAAGTGGGGTCCATTTCCCAAAAAGCGGCTGGAAAACGCGTCTATATTATTAAACGAGATCAAAACAAGCAAACGTCCAGAATGCAGAATATTATTAAGAATTCCACGGGAGAATAATTAATCACGTCAGTTTTGTGAGATTAAAAAAACGCGAGAATTTGATAGACTAAAAGATACATGTAGTCATAACTTTTTTTGCGTGAATTGAATCCGCGTACTGTCGGAAACATCCTTAGATAAAAAGTCTGTAGCGAGGGAAAAGACATTTATTTATTAGATGAAAGTTTAATTTTACTTTTCAAAATTGCGAAAATTAAAGAGTTATCAAATGTGTCCTTTAAAAAAATTGTCACAAGAATTTCAACAAGGTAGCTATTACTTGTATGATTCCGAAACTCCACACTAAACGCTAACTACTATTGTCATCGCTGTCA